>CM035429.1:85193497-85763497 GCA_020310875.1 Ceratopteris richardii
AATTTATTCTTTTCTATTTTTATTTATATTTTTAATTTGCTTGAATTTTTCATGATCTATCTTAATCTTATTCTTTTGTGCAATCTCTTGCTGCTGTTGTAGTTTCTTAAGCTTTTGTGTTTGTTTTTGTTATCTTTATTTTGTAAGTTTGGATATACAAACTCTAACTAGTGATACGGAACTCTATTGTGATATTCTTGGTACAGCCCCCTCATTGTCACACTTATTGAGCACATCTAACTCTAGGAGGCTTGGAAGTTGTCTCTTTGAGGCTCAGAGACACGGGTAGCATTTTATGGGACCATTTCTTCAAGAGCTACAGGGAGACTGAAGCTTACCCCCCCGAAAGAGGCAGAACATACACTAGCAGAGTAGTGGAGCAGAGACATGCAGATGGCTGTGTCCCATGTTTAGGATATATCTGGTAACAAGTCTAGCCCTAAATTCACAAAGAACAAGTACCTTAGTCATTCAGTCATTGAGCCTATTTGTCTCTATCTTGACTGATATTAGTCAATTCTAGGGGATTGTAAGGGATGTTTATGTGGAACCTTCAATGGGGAGGTCATCACTTCAACCTAGGATTTTTAAATTATGGTTTTCAGAATTCTGATTCAAGTGCAGTTTTTGCGTTTCAGACCACAACAGTATAAGTTGGCTTCACCATCATGCTTGTTTTACCTTAACCTTAGAAATGGAAAGATGTGCAAAAATAAAGGTTTTCAGTTTTTTAGCTAATTTTGGAGCAAAAGGTTGCACAACTTTTCATTTGGCTTCATTTTATTTTATCTTGAAAAGCATAAATGGTTGTGATTTACTAGTTTCACAAGTTTTTATGTTTAATTTGGTGTTCCTGAATTATCACATAAAAATATATGTTTTTGAGCCTTGTTTTTAGCTTTTTTTCTAAAGGAAGTCCGATCATTGAGATCTACTCTTCCGGTTAAGCTTGAATTAATTGAAAAGTACAAGTGAAGGCGGGCATAGCACCCCTAGGACCCCCCATATCCCACAATGCATGGGTGAGATGCCTGGCATTGCCAGGATACAGAGCCTGGAGGCCCGCTAAGGTAGAAGAGGCTAGAGCTGGGGAAGAAATTGCCCTAAGGCCAGACCAGATAACTGGTTTGAATTTGCTCGAGGCACAACTAGTTTTTGAACAGCCCAGAGGCCAGCAATTGTGTGAACAGCCAGAAGGCATACTTGTTCATCTCAACACTCGAGTGTTGAGGGGTGTCCATGGCAGCCAGCAGGGGTTGAACACACACACCCCCCTCCTCCCCCCCAACACACACACACACACACACACACACACACACACACACACACAAAAAGAAACCAAAAAGCTTAAGAGGCAGGGGGACCAACCACCCATGCTAGTGCCCGTGGGCTTTTTTGCTATTTGTCATGTTAGCTTTTTGCGATTTGTCACCTAGTGTTAATAAATTAGGTAGGTAATGTTAATCCACTTTAATTGGTGGATTCATGGAGAGCTCATGGTGTGGATTCCTTGCATGTTTGAGTTAAAGTTCCTTTACTCTATCTCAATTATATTAAGCTTTTGCCTTTACTTTTGGAGTCTTTTTTGTCTCAACTTTGTCCTCGGCTTCAGCTTTATCTTACCTTAGTTTACTGAGCTAATATTCAGCTGATGCTTATTAAACTTTTCCAATCTCCATTTCTGTTTATGAACCCAGCTTTATTCATTAAACTTTTGCAACAAACATTATCTTACGTTGTCTTAGTTCATGTGCTTTCCAAGCTGTCGGGTGAACAAACTCCAACAACTTGATTATTTTTAGTGATTTAATAGTGTTATGCAGACTTATGTAGTTGTTACTCTGAAGATCCATCAAACTTGCCTGTGTTAGATTGCTCAATTTCATGTTGCTCTGTAGAGTCCATAAAAATAGCTGTTTCAGGAATATAAGTCATCAGTAAAGCATGTTTTAACTGGTTCTTTGTTAAAATTTCTTTCTTTCTTCCAAAGGTTGATTTGGATCTTGGAAATTATGAAAGATTTCTTGATGTGACTCTTACAAGGGACAACAATATAACCACGGGGAAAATATATCAGGTACATTTTACTGTTTCTTTCTCTGATGTATCAGATGCATGTTATAGTATCTAGTGAATTTTTCTTCTTGAATCTTCATTACTTGACACATTTCAAGTTGTGACATCTATGATCTAATTCTTTCTGTTTGTATATTATAGTCTGTTATTGATAAAGAGCGACGGGGAGATTATCTGGGGAAGACTGTTCAGGTTGGTTTTTGGCATTTTTGAAACAGTTAATGAAGTCTAACCATGTAGTTCCGGTATGCATAGTCTGAAAAATCACGATTTTTTGCTGAAAATAAAAACCTTTAAATTGTTCTATGAACTTTGCAGGTAGGGGAGTCTGTTATCATATAAATTACTTTTAGTCAGCTCGTAGATTTAGTGTATTTGTTCTTGCTTGACTGAGTGCTTTGAATTTTATCTCGGAACACCTTGGTGACTGATTTCTCTAACTAAAACAGGTGGTGCCTCATATCACTGATGCAATCCAAGATTGGATTGAGAGGGTAGCAACTGTTCCTGTTGATGGCAGCAACCTTTCAGCTGATGTTTGTGTGATTGAGTTGGGTGGAGTTGTTGGTAATCAAACGGGTCTTCATTTTTTTCATGCTCAATTTATAGAACAAGGTTACATTTATTTCCTTTTTTATTTTCAGGTGATATTGAATCCTCTCCTTTTGTTGAAGCCTTGCGGCAATTTCAATTTAGAGTTGGTATGCATTCTTATAATAAAATTATTTTGAAACATCATATTATGTGATCTATCAATCAGTATTTTCAACTATACAGGGCAAGATAGCTTTTGTCTTGTGCATGTAAGCCTTGTTCCTGTTCTTGGTGCTACTGGAGAACAGGTAGAAGGCTGATCTATTCACTTGGTTTTAAGAATCTTTTCCATGTTTTTATGGGTATAGTAATTCCGGTGGGTTTAAGCTGTGAGGGATTTATGATTCATGCTTTTGATAATCAGAAAACAAAGCCAACACAGCATTCAGTGAAGGATTTGAGGGCACTCGGCCTCATGCCAAACCTCTTGGCCTGCCGAAGTTCAAAGGTTAGCAAATCTGGTATTTTAAGCAAGCTGCATTTTTTATCCATCGAACAAGATGAACTATGATGTGATGAGGTTCTCAGATGTGCATACATTTGAAGTTCTTGACAGCCTCTGCAGCAATCAGTCAAGGAGAAATTAATGCAGTTTTGCCATGTTCCAGTATGTTCTACCTTCTAGTTCTTTCTCTCTCTCTCTTTCTCTCTCTTTTTGTTTTTCCTCTTTCTTTAAATAAAACAAACATTTTTCAGGATTCAAAGTGACTGCAATCGGTTTATGGACAAAACTTTTCTATTTTTGCACAATTCTGCGTGCTCTAAGAATACCTTATTTTTTAACTACTGGAAGGTCTTCTGCAGGCAGAACAAATCTTGAATATATATGATGTCCCAAATATTTGGCATGTTCCATTGTTGCTGAGGGTAAGTCTTTCTGCTAGATTTAAATTTAATTTAAGCTTTATTATCATTATTATTTTCTCGTTTTTATGTTACTTGCTATCTACTCAGCACATGCTACTTTGCATTTATGCTCTTTTTTGACTTTATGTAATTTTCATCCTTGTGAAATATTTTTTGTCAACCTTTTCTATCTTAAAAGAGCTATTTCTCTTGATTCTTATTGTGAATGTTTGTATGACAGGATCAAAAGGCACACCTTGCTATATTAAAGCAATTAAATTTAAGGTACTGCAATTTCTTCACCCATATCATGTTGGATGTCTTGGAACTTTGATCCTGCATCCCCTGTTTACTGTTGTCATTTTTTTTGCACCCCCCTTTTTCTGTCCTCTGCATTTGTGATTCATATTATGGTCTTGAGATTTTAAATGGAACTTTAGTAGATCATAAGTAGCTTTTGTTAGCTGATGCAGTTTCCACATCGATCCAGCATTGGAAGAATGGACAGCCCGGGCAGAGCTTTGTGATAGTCTTTCTGTACCAGTGAGTTTGTCTGCAACAATTTTTTTTTGCCTGGTCTAGAAGCTGTTTGTACCTTTCTTAAGTATTTGCAAGGATTGTCATGATTAATATCTGCTCTGTGAACTTCAGGTGAAAATTGCAATGGTTGGGAAGTATACTGGTCTATCAGATTCCTATCTATCTGTCATTAAGGTCTGCTAATATCTATGAAAGGATTTCATGTTTTCGGTGTTTTACATGTCATGCTTTACTTTAATGATTTTATTCTATTTGACAGGCTCTAGTGCATGCATCCCTTGCATGTTCTAGAAAGCTGTGTGTGGAATGGGTAGCTGCCACTGATTTGGAAAATTCTGCAAAAATTGAGGTTTTTATAATGCTAGTAGCTTCATGATTTGTTTGGAGGCATAATGACATTATTCAATTCATTTTTGTGTTTTTGTTACATGATAGCAACCTGCAGTTTATGCTGCTGCATGGGAAACCCTTAAGGTATGCAAACCGACTGCCAGTAATTTAAGATTCAGAGTGGGAAAAAAGCGCTGTGTTAAACTCTATCCTGGTCGTCTGTTGTAGGCATATGAAACTGATTGTATTCTTATGAGTACCTTATACCTTTCACATTGTTGGAAAGATTTATGATGCTCATGTGACTGATTTGAATGTGCAAGAGAGTGTGAATGGACAAGAGAGTGTGAATGGACAAGAGAGTGTGTTCTGTGTGCCGATCATTTTATTATCTGGTAGTTATACAGAAAGGTAATATTGGAAGAAATGAGCCTGGTATTTAAAGCAGTTTCTTTTGCTGCTTCTTGTAAGTTTTTCTGAATGGCTAAGCCAGTGTGTCAAAATCATTTTGCCCACTGCCCATAATATTTGGAAAGTCCTTGAAGAAATGGATGGATCAACATCCTCTAGTAGGATCCTATGCAAATTCTTTGGTGAAACCTTTGTGTGTTTGAAATCTTCAAGGGCTTTACCTTTGATGTTGGTACTTTATGCACTATGCTAGATCTGAATGCCATTAAGCAAAGGATACCTGCTTTGTTTAAAAAAGATTGTTTTACAAATTCAGCAAAGATAGATGTAATGATTTGTACTGGACAAGGTTGCATTGCATTTTGATTTTTCATGTTTGAGATCCAAGAGTAGAGAAATGATTAGATAAAATGCATTACCAAAGCCATGGGCAAAAACGATTAGAGTTTCTTTTAGATAAATTGTTTATCAGTGCTGATGGTAGTTTATTAAAACAATTTATATTCATTTCTATGTTTACAAAGCATCCTGTCCTTTTTGCCGATATTCATCTATTCACTTTTGAGATTTATTATGTGTTTTCTTAGTGACGATGATGGAATTACATATCATGTCATGTGTTAGTGTGCCTATCCTCTAAGAAGATTCATCATGTGTTATGAAATGGGTTTCCATCTGTGGATTGCAACCATAGTAAAAGAATCTGTATGTTTAAAAAAAAAAGTAAAAACTGTAAAAATCGCTCCCCCGATTGAATGACTTTTAGACAAAAAATCTCTCGACTTTTTTTTGCTAGGTCATGACTCATATGTGCTTGGTTTTTAGTCGATTGCATTCAGACTTCATTTTCGCCTTTGAAGAGAGCTTTTGCGGCGCTTAAGTTTATCGTATAGGCGCTTAAGTTTCCCACCTTATTGTAGGAAAAGCGTGTTAGTTTTCACTTAAGCCTTTAGGTGTTAGCTTAATTGTTAGGCTTAAGCGTAATAGCTTAACTTTTAAGGTATATATATATATATATATATATATATATATATATATATATATAGAGAGAGAGAGAGAGAGAGAGAGAGAGAGAGAGAGAGAGAGAGAGAGAGAGAGAGAGAGAGAGAGAGAGAGAGAGAGAGAGAGAGAGAGAGAGAGAGAGAGAGAGAGAGAGAGAGAGAGAGAGAGAGAGAGAGAGAGAGAGAGAGAGAGAGAGAGAGAGAGAGAGAGAGATTATTGCTTTCGGGATGATCCACCCTTGAAAGTTAAGAGAGGGAGATGGTTCAAACTTCACCCTATCTTTTTCATTCTTTATCCTTGACTCTTGAGTTTTATCATCATGGGAAGAACTCCTAATGTTATTCGAAGCTATGTGAAGAAGCTTGACAAGAGTACATGGCAATGCAAATAATGCATGGGAGTTTACATGGGCACTTCACCTCGTGTCAAGGCTCATCTGACATCTCCTTGGCTTGAAAAATGGAGGCATTGGAAAATGCACTTCTATGCTTCCAAGGATTGTTGAGGAGCTAATTGCTGAGCTTCAATTGAGCGAAGGGGTGGGTGAGATGCCAATTGGTTCATAGTCATTGTCACATAGCATTGAGGAACAAACCAATCCCATTGATTTCAATGAGGAAAGGTCTTTTACGCACACGTGTTTGGAAGAATGGCATCAGTTATCAGAAGTTAGAGTAGGGAATTCTCTCTTCACAAAGTTCTCATTACTCGTCATGGGAGAGGATGATCTTTGGATGAAGGGGGAGATATCGGTAAGACACGATAACAAGTGTGCCTCCTTACATTTACCATATGGTTTATGTATGAAAAGGCTAGTAATGTGCACATGTATATACATTTATCTTGCATGTGCTTGTAGATTTGTGTGCACATAGGCACGCAGATTCTTCCATATAGACACATGCAAGGGGCACATACATCTAGTTTGTTGCTAGTATTGATAAAAGTGTTTGGGTGAGCACGAATGGATTACTTGAATTGTGTTTGACTATCCACATAGTTTGTTGCTAGTATTGATAAAAGTGTTTGGGTGAGCACAAATGGATTACTTGTATTGTGTTCGACTATGTGGGTGACTAAACTCTTTTTTTCTCTCTCTCTCTCTCTCTTTGTATGCACACACATCTATAGATACATATATAGACATGGACATACATAACACACATACATCTTATTGTATCATCACTTCTAGAATGCATGCCATATGGTTTCATTTGACTCACCACAAGGTAGACATGGGAATTTAATTGTCTTTGCAATAAAGCAACTATATGTATTGCCATAATAATGACTCTCCATAGAAAAACATGGTAATGAAGTGGCAAACACTTACCCTAAATATTAGCATAGTGAACTTAGCCACGAACAAGAGCGCTAATGATAATCCTAGTAGAGGCCTTATGTGAGAACGAATTCATAGACATGGACATACATATCACACATACATGTTAATGTATCATGAATTCTAGAATGCATGTCATGTTGTTTCATTTGATTCACCACAAGGTAGACATGGTAGTGTAACTATCTTTGCAATAAAGCAACTATATTTATTGCCCTAATAATGACTATCCATAGAAAAATATGGTAATGAAGTGGCAAGCACTTACCCCAAATACTAGCATAGTGATCTTGCCACCAACAAGAGGGCTAATGATAACATAGTCTAGGGGGATGCGTCCGTGAGCTCGAGGGACGTATGGATGTCGTCCCTCCCTTTAGATTTGGTTGGAATCTCGATCGAGACAGTTAGCGTCCCAAATTTTTTTGTGTTGCACACATTCGTCCTCGAGACGGCCACTTGTTATGACGAGGAACATGGCCACAAAAAATGGAGGGAGATATTTTTTTGTTGGAAGAAAATATGAATTTTGAATGCCAAAAGTCAGTGCCCAGTCTAGAGAGACTTCTTATGGGGCCCCAAAGCAAACATAAAAGGAGCTCTTTGCTTCTCTCAAAACACACATCTTACTTTCAGCTTTCTCTTGAGCTACCTTGGTTTGCACCCTTGCATATTCAGTAGCTCTTTCCATCCTCTTAGTCTATGGGCCTCTCTAGGAGAGTGATTTGAAGAGCTCCTCTCTTGAGTCCTCTTCCCAAAGCTCAAGAACTTACCCTTTGGAGTTCTAAACCTTCCTCCTCTCTTTCATTTGGAGTGTAGGAGAAGCCATTATGGCCTCTTCATCAAGCACATATAAGAGAAGGAAGGCTGTTGCAAAATGGTCATGGTGGGAAGAGGTTGAGTCTCCCATGTCCGTCGGAGGAGGTGGTGGTTCAAGACCATGGACATGCAAATTATGTGGATACAAAAGGATTGGTGGAGCGGACAAGGTGCATGCTTGTCTTCTTCGTGAGAGTGGCAATGAAGTAAAGTTTTGTAATGCCATCATTTTAGAGAAAAAACAAGAGCTTCTCAACAAACGTGTTGCGAGTGATGCCCATGTGCATGCCGGTTGCGCGTCACAAGCTTCGATCAACCCCGCATCATTTATGAGTACTTCTACCTTCGTTTCCAAGGAGGCGTCTTTATCGGCAACCACGGATCGACCTCATTTCCCTTCCACACCAAAGTCATGCCATCTGTAAGCTCCACACCATATGGATGTATACATCATCAACAAACCTTTGATGATAAATGGAATCCCAAATTGAAGGAAGAGGTTGACATGGTAGTGGCGAGTTTTTTTATCATGACTACATACCTTTCAATGCAGCCCGGTAAATAATCATAACTCATATGGCATAACTGAATTTTCAATCTACCTAGTTATTTACAATTTGTCTATGTAATTTGTCTACATACTTATTTACAATTTGTTCATAGATCATCGTACTTTGAGGAGATGATGAAAAAGATAGGGGAATATGGACCACAATATGTTCCTCCCTCTTTCGAGAGTTTACACACAACTCTACTAGAGAAGGAGAAGAAACTTGTGGAGCGCATGTGAGAATATTCGAAAATCACTGGAAAAAAATGGAGTGTCCTTGCTGGTGGATGGATGGAGTGACACACAACGATGATCTATCCATGGAGTGATAATCAAGATGATACAACGATTGATCGTTGTTCATCCTACATCGATGTAAATCTTTCTTATGAAATCATGGTAATATAGATGTGCTTTAGCCTTTGGTCCTTAAATAGTGTCTATGATGTATGATCATTCATGTGGTTGTTCAAAGTTGTCTTTCATATGAGTGAGAATTTGATTAATGATAACTTATAAGTCAGTGTTCAATGTTTATATGTAGTGCCAAAGGTCGAGACACATAAACTAAGTTTAGATGACCCCAACTAAGGACTTTCTGGTGGCATTTTGGGATTTGCTGAAACAATTGTTTGTAGATGCTTGAAATGAAATATGGAGAGATCATAAAATGCCTTACTCATGCAAGTTAGGATTCATTAAACTGCTCCCTAAAGTTGACATGCCCAAGCACATCAGTGGCGGACTATTACAGTGATGAATATCTCTTATAAAAGGGTGCAGATTTCTATTGTTGAACTATTACATGTATGGTGAAACGTTTTTAATTTCAACCATGGTATACATAAACTTAACAAAGGTGTTTACACTAGAGTTTCGTTGGAGTGTTTGTGCACAGACATGGTCTTGCTTGATTCCTTCTGCCTATCCAAAGACTGGTGTCTGTAAGCAGCGGACCTGTATCACACTGGCCATCAGTACAGTATATGTATTTCTGATGAAGAGATGTATATTCATATATTGGTGGTCTTGCTTGATTCCTTAACTTAATGAGACATGGTCTTGCTTGATTCTTCTCTGCCTATCCAAAGAGTGGTGTCTGTAAGCAGCAGATGTGTATCATACTCACAGTTCATAAAGTTCGGGTCTTTCTGATGAAGAGATGTACCTGAACAAAAATATCTCAGAGAGTGCACCTGAAATGGAAGGTCAGCTTCCCTGGGAAATCTTGTGCCCTCAAAATAAGTTAAAAATGCATATGCTAGCACTGTAACAACCTTTTTTGATAAATCAAAATCTGATATTTCACCATTACGACCTCTTTAATTAAGTGTGATTGATGGAATTGGATAGTCTCTAATCATTTGGCCAAATAATGTGCTGGGCACTGCTGGACCTTTTGGACCTTTTAACATACCTTGTGTCTTGATTAAGGATTGACACACTGGGCCTGATCTATTGCCATGCATATCATGGGACAATAATAATCTGTTTTATATATATATATATATATATATATATATATATATATATATATATATATATATATATATATATATATTGTTATTTTGGAGTCTGATATTAGACAATAAGCTATATATGGACATGTTGAAAGTGAGGTAGGCCCAATATAAATCACATGATCTTTCCATCACTTAAAACCTTGGATACATACATACCTTGAACCAAATAAGATAGATTACAGAAATAGACAGAGATGAGATATGAACGAGTAGCTAATGGGCTGCTCTAAAATAATAACAGTTGATGAAAGAATACTTATACAGTGTGTGTAATATACAGAATTGGGATAATAGGCTGAATGTATATTGTATGTGCAAAAACTGGAGAGGGGTGCTGAAGAGTTAGAAAAGTGAAAGAGTGCTGGAAATGGAGAGATGTAGGACTGTTTGTAGGAAAAACAGCCTATGTGCTGTAATTAGAGAAAAATTTCTGCAACCCTAACAGAAAATAGGAGTCTTCTCTGATATAACCACTGAGCAGCCACCAAACCTTCTCCTCTTGAGATAGTAGGTAGATTAACCTGGTACAGCAACAAGACTTGAAGGAATAACAAGATATAGCAGCAACTTACTAAAATCAGCAGATATACACACTTCAATGTAAGGAAGACCTCCACAAGGCAACACCTTACCCTCTAGAGCACAAGAGTATGTGTAGATCATAATAACTTTGTCCCCCTCATGGGTTTCTTATATAGGCTTTTAAGTCCATATTTCTTCTTCTTCCTTTTTAAAAAAAAAAATTAATTAATTTATTTATAATAATGGAAAAGCTAAACAGCTGTATTACTTTTTTATGGATTGCCTAATGAAATATGGACCATACATTTGATAAGTGTCGAAAGCTCATATGGGCTCCAAATTAGGGTTTGGATTTTGAGGATTCATTCTTAGTCGTATTGCAAAGTGTTATATATGATTAGATAACTCTGGAAGAGTGCTATCCAAAAATGCAAGAATAATTTTCTGATCATGTTTGGCCTTTGTTGACCATTTCCATTTCTCAGATATTGTGAACTTTAAAACTTAGGCTTTGCTGGATTTTAGGGTTTATAGCCACAATTGACATTATTTCCAACAGGACATATATGCATGTGAATGGGATAGTACCTTGACATGCTCTCTTTCTGTGATATAGTCTGTTGTTTGTATTTCTCTTTATGATCAGGGGATGGTTCGTCATTGTTTCTGAGTTGTTTGCTTGTTTTCTCCATGTTGGAGATATGTTGCTATAGCTTTACTTCACGATAGCAAACATACATATTTAGTGTTCGGTTAGACAATCTCCTGTAATGACAACAAAATCTCCTCACTATTAGGTCCATTGCTGCAACATTTCATCAAGAATGCTGTCATGACTGTATTACTTGGATGACAGAATCCTCTTCCTATTTAAGCTTTCATGATTGAGCAGTCTCATCATCGTGTTTAGGTTAGAAATAGACAGTTATTAACATGACGAGATCTTTACGCTTGATAATTTTTTTTGTTATGATTATATAGCTATTATGCTTCAAATCTTCATGCCGTGTATTTATTTGGTACAGAATGTAGATGGGATACTGGTTCCTGGTGGCTTTGGGGACAGAGGAGTTCAGGGCAAGATATTGGCAGCTAAATTTGCGAGAGAGAACAAAGTTCCCTACCTGGGTGTTTGTCTTGGGATGCAGATAGCTGTTATCGAGTTCTGTCGGACGGTGAATCTTGCTACTGGATTGATCATCAAAACCTCTCTTAACAATGGTTCAGTTTCCTTACCAGAACCTCTTACTAATGTACAGGTCTTGAAGCTTGAGTCTGCAGATAGTACAGAGTTCAATGTGGATACACCTCATCCTTGTGTTATATTCATGCCAGAGGTATCCTTTTTCTATATTCTCCCTTCTTTTTCACTTTCTTGAAGCCTCTCGGATGTCTCCCTCTCTATATGCTTCTTTATTCATGCCAGAGGTATCCCTTTTCTATTGAGAATCCTGAAATAGGGGGTGTGTTGTGATGTGACTGAAGAATGCTTGGCTTCATGATTGTATGCTGTTTTTGTCTTGTGCATATCTGGGCAAGTGTCATCTCTCTCTCTCTCTCTCTCCCCCCCCTGTTTTTGAAAATCTCTGCTAGTGTTTAAGTACAGGATGTGACTGTTTTATTCGTCATCTTCTGCAGGTATCAAAGACTCACATGGGTGGGACCATGCGCCTTGGATCACGTAAAACTTATTTTACAACATCTGACTGCATTACTGCAAATTTGTAAGCGATTTTTTTTGTGAAAACCTACTCCATGCATTATCAACATCTCACTATTTTGTCTATTTCAAAGATACAAGCTACAAGGGCATCAGGGATCTGGAGGAGCATTTTATGTTGAAGAACGGCATAGGCATAGATATGAAGTGAGTATGTGTTTTTCTTTTAAAGTAAAGCTGTTATATTAGATGCTTCACATATTCATCAAGTTTTTTATTTTTTTCTCTTTTTCAATCGAGGCCTTCTGAACTTTCAGCTGATATTTTCCAGGTGAATCCAGATATAGTTGGAAGGCTTGAAGCAGCTGGTTTACACTTTTTTGGAAAGGATGAGACTGGTATGCGGATGGAAATATTGGAGCTACCTGAGCACCCATACTTTGTTGGTGTGCAGTTCCATCCAGAATTTAAGTCAAGGCCCGGAAAGCCTGCACCTGTTTTCCTAGGTGTGTTTTTAAATTTCTATAATAGAGCTGCATTTAGAAGGGATTTGTATTTGATATGTGGTGGTACTGGTAATTTGCAGGATTTATACAGGCTGCTTCTGGGGGCTTACCTAATGCTCATGGACACAACAGCGGCTCACCTGCTTGTTGTGGGAATGGGCATAGTATGGCCAATGGTGTTGCATCTGAAACAGTGAATGGGTCAGTGTGATCATTGGGTTGGAAGTGATGGATGGATTATCAATAGATCTACTTCTCTGTACAGAAGGTTCTTGGCCATGATGAATTGGCAGATCCTGCTGCGTAAACATGCAGCCAATTTTGCATTGGATGGCTTCCAAGAAATATCAATGTGGCCACATTTAGTACAGAAAATGGACAATGATGCACACCGTCATTCAGTAAAAGCTTTCTTATCTGGAAAGACAAGCAGTGATGGCTGAATGGCATGTGTGGGATACTCAAGCTGTAATTGGACTCATTAAATGTCTCAGAAAGAAAACACTGCTTACTATGTGTGACACGTTACTTTAGCAATCTGAGTTGTCATTTATATTTACAGAGATTCTGGTGCTTAGTTTCCTTCAGTTGTCATTATATATTCCGATAACGAAGTTTGTAATAGGAGCCTTTACAAAAGTATCTAAAATGAAGTAAATATATTATCCTAATGTTACTTTGAGAATTCTATGAGGTGCAATTCTGGAAATAGATGAATTGAAGAGAAGAGCTCAGCTCTCAAAATGTTACAAGTTAATACAGAGGATGTTTGAGAAATTTTTGTTTTTGATAAGGTTGAATGCTTCCCTCTGGTAAGGTCTCTAGCTCATTAGATGGATCTTTCAGATGCAACCAAGTATCAATTGTCCCCTAAGACCAACAGAAGATTACCCTTAAAAAAAAAAAAAGGGAAGTTCGGCCAAAGCTCAATCTCCGTTGGCTTGAATATATTGAAATAACATTAGAGGCATCGAAATGATGGCAGGTCTAACAATGTTTGAATGTGGAGTAATTTACTTATTTTTGGGCTCCTGTCTCATCTTTGTTGATAATTTTGATAATTTATATATACAAACTTTCATCCCTTTTATGTCCTGGGGTTGCAGGGCTTGAACCAATGGATATCAAACAGCTCAAGTTTCTGCTACATCACATGATCTCTTCGATGAGGTAGCATAATATCTAGTCAAGAACATTAAGGGAAGAACGGTTTCTATTGTGTGTATGATGGCTTCTTGCACACCACCTGTACTCATCTTGCCACAGGGTAAATAGCCAAACAGTCCTATTATATTTATGATTGTTTGAAATGAAGGTGTAGCTAAGTTTAAGTTTGTTTGGGGTTGGAGTGTTCTTGGTATGGTGCAGTAGAACTGAAACACTGGTTTTCTAGGCATTAACTTTTTGAAGGCCACATTGCTTAAAGCAGTGGTCATATCCTTTGTAGCTTTGACATTGCTGAATTTGTACATAAGAAACATAGTGTTTTCAAGTTTCAAGGAGCATGTGAAGTTGAGATGATGATATGCGAGAGTTGGATTGACTTGATGTGATTTGTGATTTGAGATGTCCTACCCTGGTCTTCTGAAGCTTTTTCTCTTCATACTTGTCCTCGGCCAAATGGTGTGCTTGAGAAGATCCTTTCTGCTGTAAGGATGTTGGGTTTTAAAGAAGTGCAAATATCGGAGGATCTTGAGTACTAAATGAGGAAGCTGATTATTGTTTGGTATAACAAGTCCTCTAGTTTCTTTTCTTTCCAATCCTTCCAGTAGCCATCTATTCACCAAAAAGATTGGAAAGATTAGTTAAATACTAAATCTATAAGCTCATTGATTTCTAGTATGCCATGTTCTGAATTTCTTTTCTTTCAAATTTCATTCCATCAATATTGACGAGTGTGTGGTTTATACATAGGCACCCTTGATATGGTGTGAAGTCAGTCATTTGCTGACCTTGTAAAGCAATTTAAGAGTTAATATGCATGATCACGATTCGATGAACACTTCACCAAGAAGATGAAATAATATGGAATAATACTAATGTAGATAGTCCTTGATGCCTTTGAAACTCCCACTGCTCTTCTATTGTGTTTTTTGGTGGAGATGTTACTCAAATTACCTCAAGGGGACTCTACTCCTTTCAAGTCTTTATAGCTCCATGCAAACACATCTTCGTACTCTCTTAAAAATGCACTATGGAGAAATTACAAGAGAGTTCAGGAGAATTACAAAGTATGCTTAGATCATTGTAATGATAATGAAATGGGGGCTTATTTTTATGGTTGTTGATCCTTCTACTTAGGGACTCTTCAAGGATTTTTACTTTTCTTCTAAAGTTTCTAGTACATCTTTCCTTCAATATTTTCCATATAGACTGTTCCTTAATAACATTATGGAAGGTTGCCAATCAGCTGGTGGCCTCCCCAAAAGAGCTTGTTGTGAAGATGATCCAATTGCAGGAGCATATGAAACATGTTTCAAACCCTCTTCAAATGCAGTAAAAATAGGTGCTCTATGTCTTCCTAGGAAGGGATTTAACTTTCTCTCTCTATTAAAAGGTGCCAAAGAACTTGAAACATTTGCATCTAATCTAAGTCCATCTAATACACCATTTTTTATTCATTATGAGATCAAGGGCCACTCTTGTTATTTTTGGGGATTTTCTAACATTTGTCGCCATTATACAACCTTAACGATCTCTAATGGGGGATGACTTATATATTCACTCTATCCTAAATGTCCTTCCCCAATCTTAGATGCATGTTTCTAGAAGTCACTAGACATCAATGTCTAATTTTGAGACTCAGATCAATCTCTTCTTACCTGATCCAAGCATTTTTATTGTAGTTTTAAAGATGATTTTAACTATGAAATCCCTTGGACCAATGATAATTGTAGACATCTTATATGATTTGGAGAAGGATTACTTGGAATACATAGGGCTTTTGAACTCTAAAGGACTTCCTAGAATAGTTACTTGTATAGAAGATGTATGTTAAATCAAGGAAAGAAGAGTGTGGGAAAAGAAGAAGAAGGTGAAGAGTTCACCTTTGAAGTCCTCAAGAAAAAATTAATGGAAGGTAAAAAAATCCAAAAATAGAGATGCCAATGCAAGGGATTCTTGTAGATTAAGCCTATGACAACAAGGAAACTACTAAGATAGTAGTAGTTTCACATGAAAATGGAGAAGACTTGTTAGACATAGTTAATGTTCCACCTCATGGAAGACTTGGCATCATGTCAGGAAGGTAGTTCACCTTTGGGTGGACATTGAGGGGGGGGGGGGGGGTTAGATAAGGAGAAGCCCTGGGAGAGTGTTGGACATTGGTAGGTTCTTGATTTTGAGGTGAAATGAGGTGTATAGTAGACCGTAGATGGATAGTTAGGAAGGTTACTTCTAAGCCATTGGATTTGGAATTGATCCTATGTGAGGATCAGCCTAAATCAAGTATTACAAACAAAAATAGCTTTCTTAACTTAGGAAAAGGTCTATTTGTTTGTAGCCCTTGATCTTGCTTAATCCACAGTTAGGATCAAGTCTAGATCCAATGGCCCACATAGACTTGTGCATGCAAGTGGCAAATGACTTGACCAATCAAGGAGAAATTAGTCTAGTGGATCTCTTATGTCAATGTAGAAACATATTTACTCAATCTTACAAAGATTTGAAAGGTGTTCACCTCGAGATTTGCTCACATAGGACATTTATAGCAAGTGAAGGTAAGGCAATCAAGAAAATGCCATACATGAACAATGAGACCTATTCCAAAAAGATCAAGGAAGAGATCAATAAGTTGTTGGAAGTAGGCTTCATAAATGAAACTGAACACACAAAATGGGCATCACATGCAGTTATTGTTCCGAGAAGGATGTTAAATTCCACATATATAAACATGAAAAAGGTGAATAAAAAGACAATAAGGGACACTTATCCCTTATGAATAATATACCACTTATTGGAACAGGTGGCAAACAAGGAAGCCGATAGCTTCTTAGATGGATCTTTTGGATGCAACCAAGTATCAATTGTCCCCTAAGACCAACACAAGGTTACCTCCCCCCCCCCCTCTTTTTTTTTTTTTTAAAGAGGAAGTTCGACCAAAGTTCAATCTCCCTTGGATTGAATATATTGAAATAACAATTGTACAAGTGAAGGGCATAGTACCCATGGGACCCCTTGTATCCCACAAAGCAGGGGTTAGATTGCCAAAGCAACACTAGGAAAGAACAACTTGAAGGCATCAAGTTTGAACTGCCCAAAGGCATTACATATTACCTTTGTAAGGGAATGGGGAATCTATGCATGTAAGATAATCCCTTTTAGACTTGCAAATACTCTAGGTTTATTTTAGTGTCTCTTGTGCCATGTATTCAAAGGGTTCCTACAAGAATATTGTGAGGTATATGTGGATGGTCTTTTTGTGCATCCAAAGGTCAGTCATTGCATACGCGAGCTAGGATAGATCTTTGGTAGGTGGAGATTGTATAAAGCTTGCGTAAATGCAGAGAAGTGTATTCATGGTATAACAAGGTAAAATCTTAGGGCACATTATCTCTAAGCATGATATCCCTATTAATAGGGATAAGATCAAAAGTCATAGTCTACTTGCTAAGGCCTAAGAACACTAAAGAGTTACAAAGCATTTATGGGTCGCCATGGATATTATTGATGATTCATATATATATGCAATGATAAATAAACCTCTTTATGCTCTCATAAACCATTCTAAATGGATTGAGGAATGTGAGAAGTCCTTTCAAGAACTTAAGGGATGCCCAATGGTAGCTCCTATACTCAAAATTATTGATTGAAAGAAACTATTTTGTATACAAATTGATGTCTCCAATCATGCTACAAGATGTATCATAACCCAATTGGCTTATGAAGGAATGATCGATTTCCCTCTTGATAAGGAGAAAGGAAGAGAGCTCTCACACACTCACACATAAAGAGAGGAGCACACATATTGAGGCAAGGAAGAATGATCTTCTTCTTCTTCTTCTTCTTGTTATTGTTCTATTAAGTAAAGAGAATATACAAGAATGACCTAATACAAAAATGCAACTAGTGCAATATATAAAGAACAGTACATAAGGAAAATCCTAATCTTTGCAAATGATTGAGCTGACAAGAAACAAATGTGCCATCACTCTGGGTAAATAAATCTAGTAAAGCTCAATGAAGTATCCTTGCCGTATATCAGTGTAACCACTATACATGTCACATAACTGAAAAGTAATATGTGTCATCCTTGATCATCACATGTTGAGCTTGATATCTCAACAAGAACATGATGGGAAATTGATCAAACTGCATATGTAAGTCCTCAAAGAGCTTCTTGAACCACATAAGATCACATGTGATGTGAACTAATCACTTTTACTTAGCTTCAATTTATGGAGATAAAGTGGTAATGGGTTGCTTCTTTGAACATGACACAAACTTTGATCCTATCATCACCATGTATCCACTTGTGCTCTTTCTATCTTCCTTGAAACCTTCCCAATATGCATCAGTGAATGCTTTGAACTACACATTACTATCATATGGATATTATAAACATTCATTTATTGTTTGTTTGAAGTATCTGAGTAGTCTTATTTTTGCTTGAAGGTGCGGTACTCTTGGTTCTTGCATGTATTTAGTTAACACTCCTACACTATATGATATTTCCATTGTTTTTATGTTAGCATAGGGAAAAGAACCCAGCATGAATTGCATAATGATACTTCCTTGATTGTTCCACCTTCATATGAAGTGAATTTGACATTCATATCTATAGGATTTTTATAGGCTTGCTCTCAAGCATGCCATACTTCACAATTAGGTCCATTATATACTTCCTTTGCAGCAATCGTACTCCTATGTTAATCATTTCAATACTTTAAGAAATTCTTCAGTTCACCAAATTCTGCTATTTTGAACTCCTTCCTTAACCTTTGCTTGATGTCGTCAATGCCTCCTTAAGATTATCAACATATATAAAAATGCATACCTTTTTTCCTTCTTTCCCTTTTGTGAAAAAGGAGGAATTTGCTTGACTTTGTTTAAAGTCACAACTTTGCAAGTCATCTACAAATATTTGATTCTAAGCTCGTGGAGCTTTCCTCCAAGCATGTGATGCCTTGCTAAACTTACAAACATAATTAGGAAATTTGTTATGAGCAAAACCAAGAACATTTAGAAATGCATTCTTCACATCCAATTGATATACTGTCCATCTCTTTGAAGTAACTAAGGCTATGGTAGCAATAATGGTAGCCATTTTGGCTACATGATTAAATGTCCTCTTTGGCACTAGTATCCATGTATGGTTGTCCTCCAATGCATCAATTTCCTCTTGCATAACTTCATTCCACTCTTTATACTTGACTTCCTTTCTTCTCCCTTATGAAGTATAAACCTCTTTTGTCTCGTAAATATGATCTTTACCTTTGATGTTGCCTCTTCATGTCCATCTTTAATATGTAAGTCCATTTCAAGTTCATTGTCATCATCATCTAATTCGAGTATCTTTGCTTTACCTCATTTGGACGAATCTACTTAATTTAAGTTGGTCTTTGGTTTTCTCCTCTATTGTCTGCCATGTTTCTTGCCATATCACGAGTGTAGCTCATCAAATGCTACATACATGGAGGGATTTAGCTCCTTAGTGTGTCGGTTATATGAAGTCTAGAGTGAACTCACTAGCGCAAAACATACATTTATAAGATTTAGATGCTTCTTGTAAGCCAACTTCAGTAATACAATTTGTGTTGTTTACGATGCCTATTCTATTCCATCCAATCTTATTGTGCATTTGTTTCTGAATTTCTGTGCATATTGTAAGAGAAGTTGTTAGATATGTATGAAAGTGTGTACTTAAAGTCTAGCCTTGTGATGTTGGGAATAGAAACATATGGTGAAACTATATTAGAAAACCCCATTCTCTAGACTTTAGTTTGTTGATACGGACATATTTATAGCGAACATTTGTGAACCACAATGGGATGGGGTGTCATTGTTTGGAGTAGACTATAGAAGAAATTTTCGGGGTCATGCAAGCGATGAAAGCAGACCATGTCAGCTCATTCTAGTACATGGTTCTCAAGTTTTAAAGAGGAATAGGAGAAGTTCACCATAGTGGGTTCTTCTATTTGAAAAACTATAAAAAGTTATGGCAGCGAGATTCTATGTAGTGTATGTATTTCAGAGTGATTACTCTTGCTAGTCGAGAAAGGAGTGTTTGTGTACCCATTAGTTACACAATTCTTAGAGGCAGAGGTGGCATTTGAGGTTGCAAAGTGAAAATCGAAAGGTGCAAAAGAAAGGTAGCACAATAGGGAATCAGAGAGGGTGAGGGACAGGAGACTTTGGGATTCTGGAGTGGCTCCAAGCCTACTAGACTTCATCTTGGATGGAGAAATTGCAAGGAAAGCCAACACTGCACAAATAAGAGTCAACATCACTGCTTGGGAAGGACCTCGATTTTGAAGTGAAGTTGGAGGAATTTTTCCCCTTGATACCTACATACGAGGAGTGAGAGCATTGGTTGATTCCAGGGTAGACATCGGCTCTTGGCCATAGAATTAGTGAAATGTTGTTTAAGCATTTTAGTTGTAATGTGGACAAGGATCCGGAGGTCCATGTATAGTTGTTTGATACACAATATGCCTTATTGGAAGGAAAGAAGGATGATGCTCAGAAATGTCAGGTGTTTCAAGCTACACTTGTTGGTGAATCCATGAGATGGCTATCTGAGTTTGCGTTGAACCATTTTGTAACATGTGATGTGCTATGAAAAACCTTTTTGAGAAGGTTTCAAAAGGCTAAGATGATGGGAAAACTCTTTACTACATTGCAATGCATGGTCCAACAACCTACTCCCTCTATTGCGCTTTCCAAAATTCAAGCCAATATTGCCTTTGGGATACTAGTCAAAGTGGCCATAGTAGTCTGCTTCTTGCTCAACCAAGATATGCGTGAGCTACCAAGCATAAACCAAGAACTACTAGTGGACACATGAGTGTCATAGCAACCAACCCAGTTGAAGTCAAAAAAAGCATGTAAATCTAGTGGTAGTTATACCCCCTTGGGATAAAACAATCCAAGTAGCTGGGTAGGACTCAAGTAGCAAAAGATGTGCTTAACCACCTGCCAATGCTTGACACTTGGGCAATGCATAAACCTGCTTATCTACAAGACAACAAATTGAATATTTGGCCAAGTAATGCATAAGTAAATCAAGCATCCAACAACCCGTTGATGGAGAACAAGATCAAATGCATCTCCAACATCATGAAGACTCAATTGTAAACCTATTTACATAGGAGTGACAATAGGTTTGCAGTCTTCAAGAACAAAACACAACAATTATGTGTCGATATATATTTTTTGACACAACTATTCCACCATCAACTTGCATTAACTGAATGCCCAAATAATGATACAAATGCCCCAAATCTGACATCTCAAATGAGGCATGCAAATCACCCTTAAAATCAGCAATATGCTTCTCGTGAGGACTAGTGAGAAACATGTCATCAACATAGACAACAATGATCAGAAGCACATCATTTGCATGCTTAACATATAAGGTGCTCTTAGTTGGAGTGTTCTCAAAACCATGTGCAATTGTTGGAAATGAGGTAGGCCCTTAGCTCATATCACAGGTCCATGGTTCCATAGGTCCAACATATACAACATAGAATCTAGCAATCTTCTTATATTGACAAACCATGAACATACCACACTTAATCATACAAATGATGAGACAAAGATAGAGAGAGAATAGACCACATGTGTAAGGTGTTACGTAATCCATCACTTACTCATAGTATCATATAGGCCAATGTTCAATGTACAATGTGGGAGCAAAACTCTCAACCACTCTATGTGATGAGAAATAGATGAATGAGTGACTGTACAAATGTAACAAACATATTCAGATGTATGGGCAGAAATCTGAATATACATGAGATGTGTGACCTTATAGGTTATAGAAGAGTGACTATGAGTGACTGAAAGAGGAAGGATCAGTGTGAAACTGATAATCAACAAAACCTCATCTAACCTTAGGCGAAGACCCTAAGTTAGATACGTGTGTGAAAAGAGAATATGTACGTGAAACTTAACATAAGATTTATATCTTATGTTAAGTTTCAGGTACATATTCTCTTTATGCACACAGGTACTACTTGGAGTTTATGGAGGCAGTAGCATCCATATCAGGAAGAGTCCTATTTGGCATAGGTACAAGAGAAACAGTACATATATGCTTTATGCATATTTGGATGAGGTGTTCATCACATAGAGTGGTTGAGAGTTTTGCTTCCACATTGTACATTGAACATTGGTCTATATGATACTATGAGTAAGCGATGGCTTACGTAACACCTTACACATGTCGTCTATTCTCTCTCTATCTCATCATTTGTATGACTAAGTGTGGTATGTTCATGGTTTGTCGATATAAGAAGATTGCTAGATTCTATGTTGTGTATGCTGGACCTATGGAACCATGGACCTGTGATATGAGCTAAGGGCCTACCTCATTTCCAACATTCTCTTCCAAAAGCTATAATAAAGCAAGAATATTACGATTGCTATTGATAAAAAATCTGAATCGTAAAACTCCATTCGTCGTTGTTGATAGCATTCGTTGCTTTTCTTTCCCAAAAGTATGATAATCAAAATAAATGCTGTCGCACGTTGTCATTTAGGGGATTCGAACCCTGGCGGGTAGCATGGATGGATGGGAATTTGTTGGCGTGGCCACACACCCAGGCCGATTTACTTGTAGAAAGTACTCAAACCAAGGGTACATTTGTTGTATTAGCTGAACAATATTGGATCAATCTTTGACCAATAGGAACATTGTATCAAAGTTTTCCAACAACAATTAGGTAGGCATGTATCTTTTCATACCAAGCATGTGGTGCTTGCTTCAAAACATATAATGCCTTTTTCAACCTTCCAACTTTGTTTTCATGCCCATTCCACACAAAACCATGGTGCAAAGATGCTATGAACATTATCATTCTGCATGTAGGAGCAAAGGTCTCATCAAAATCAATGCCTCTTTCTTGAGCATAACCCTTTGCAACAAGTCTAGGCTTATACCTGCCAACTATTCCATTAGGCTTATGCTTCAGCTTGTATACCCACTTAGCGCCAATTGCCTTCTTGCCAAGAGGCAAGTCACATAAAGACCATGTACCATTTTTCATAATAGCACCATATTCTAATTGTATAGCAACTATCCAATTTTTTGAATTCTGTGCTTCATCAAACAAAACAGACTCATTTTCATCACAAAGACTAGAGGCAATTGTAGCATAGCAATCTGATTCAAAAGAAGCACTATGAGAGCCTGGTTGAGTAGGATATGACAAAGGTGCATCTATTTTGCTATCTCGCAAAGTCTACACCAGCCATTTAGGAATAGTCTTTGCCTCCTCTGTGTTAGATCTCTCATCAACAAGTGCATCATGGAAATCTGCATCAGAATTGGAATGATATGGATCATCATGTGAAACTTGTAAAGACTAAGAAATTGCCTCATTTGGACTAGCACTAGACTGTCCACCTATGAAAAGAGGTAGCAAAGTGTCATACACATCTTTGCAGCTAATTGATGTCTCCTTAATACATGAAAGTAATGGCTGAATTACATCTTCCAAGAAAACAACATCATGGCTAACCAAAATGTCTTTAGTCTATGGATGATATAGATAATAGCCTTTGCTTCTAGAACTATACCCAACAAAAATACATTTCATTGCTTTATCATCCAATTTCCTGTGTTGTTGTTCAGGCACTATGCCAGACAACCAAAGACATAGAGGTGAGCAACAGATGGCTTGCTACCATTCCAAGCCTCATATGGAGTGATAGACTGGAATGCTTTAGTGGGACATGTGTTAGGTACATATGTTGCACACATAACAACCTCAAGCTAGAAACTATGTGGTAAAGGCTGACTCTTGACCATACACCTTGCCATCTCCATGAGTGACCACATATATCAAGTGGATGTGAGACACATGAAGATCGTCGCAATGGTTGTTGATCATGAAAACTAGTTGAATCTTCGTGAACATTTTCATGAACAATCTTTTTTGTCAAATGTCTATGTATGCTAAATTTCAGCGAATATGGAGATGGAGGTGGGAGATGGTGATGATGAAAATATGGAAAAATAATGAAAAATAAAGAAAAGTGAAGATATTACCTATGACTCCAATGTCACAATTGTACATCTTACCATCACATGCTCATCCTTGAAGCTCTCCCCCCGACAATGGTGCCAAATTTGGTGTCATAATTGTCAATCCGTGGAAACAGGAGGACTAGTATGATGACTATGAACAAGTGATGGCACAAATGTGTGAGTGAGAAGCACACCAGCATGCACACACATACACACACACATGTGCACACAAGGCAAGAACAAAGAGAGGAGGAGTTCTTTATAGTACTAAAAAAGTCTCTTATGATAGCTCAAAAATCTAACAAGGTAACCCCAAAAATGAGCTCTCTAGCTCTTTTTATATTTTTTGACTAGATTGTGACCCTATATAGGCCTAGTGTCTTGCTTAGTTAAAAATTAGGTTCCAAGGCTTATTTGAGGGCTCAAATGAAGTCTAAAAATTATGAAAACTAGTATGTAGGCACTTCTAATACTCCTCAAGCTCGAGGACTCCTCGACTTGGACAAAATGGAGTCTAATCTACCAGAAATGGAATTTACAATTTTTGTGTAGTGATGAAAATCATTTTTAATGGAAAATAAGTTATGAAAAAATGATTGGGCCTCTTCTATGCTAGATTGTACTTTACTACTCTGTCTCTTCATTGCTTGTAGGCCAACACTTGCAGTTACAGCCATGGAGGTAAATTTGAAGCTAAGTGCACATGAAGGTGAGATAATTGAAGATGTGACTAGTTACCAAAGCTTAGTTAGAAGTTTGAATTATGCTACTCTAACTAGAGTAGATATATGCTATGGAGTTAGTGTACTAATTCAATTCATGTACACCAAGGAAGCCTCACATGTGTAGCTCAAGCGTAAGCACCACCTCCTTTACTTGTCAATCCACGGAGACGTGAGGATTGATATGAAGACCGTTAGCAAGTGAAGGCACAAGTGCGTGAGTGAAAGCACACAAACGTGCACACACACACACGTGCACAAGGTAAGATCAAATAGAGGAACAATGGAAAGCTTTCAATTGCAAAGGAACTCTGTTAAAAAAGCTCTATTCTCTAACAAGCTAACCTCAAAAATGAGCTCTCTAGCTCTTTTTATAGTTTTTGGACTAATTTTGGCCCTGTCCAGACTTAGTGTCCGACATAGTTAAACATTAGGTTCTCGGGCTTATTTGAAGGCTCATACGGAGTCTAAAAATTATGCAAATCGGTAGGATGATACTTCTAGTGCTCCTCAAGCTTGAGGACTCCTTGAATTGCACAAAATGGAGCTACAAAAAGGTGAAATGATATTTACAATGGTTTCTAGTGATGAAAATCACTATTTTATAGGGATTTCTTCTAAAAATTTGACATACACTTCTTGGAGCTCCCTATGTGCTCCTTCTTCTCGTGTATCCACTTCTCTGATGCACTTATTATGCTTGTCCTTGACCTTGAGCTTCAACACTCCCCCCCTCTCGAGCCTGTTGTCCCTGACAGACCCTAGTTGTAATGGTTGTTCCAAGTAGTGCTTTGAGAGGTGTCCATTCAGTAGGAACTAGAGCCGTCTATCTTCCAAATGTGGTAGGGTTGGTGCATGACTGTGTCATTGTGAGTCTCCATTGATGACCTCTAGATCTTCCAAAGATGATGTTCATATTAGTCATGCCAAGTACTCATAACCCATAATGAATGATGGGTAAGTGTGTTCGTGCATAGGTTGAGGAAAATATGTGCCTTGTGCATGGCCTTCTAATGTAGCCCTATGCATGCTTACTTGGAAAATGCATTGGAGGAAGTATGGTGCAAAAAGTGGGGGTCTTGAGCTAAGTGCTCAAGGGTATGCCGATGAAGAGGTTTCCTAATCTATCATGGTTATGGTGTTGCCAAAGTAAAGATACTTACCATGGTGAAGGGTCGATCGATGTTTATCTCTTCATGTTGTACACCCGGCATTTGTGATGGAACATTGTCAATGTATGTCCGTGTTGATGGTCCACTGATGAAATTTTTTAAGTGCCTAGTCTTGTCTCCTCTTTTCAAAGCAACATTTGCGAAATAGTGAGAATTGAATTTCTTTATATTCCTTGACAAACAACATTGGGTAACTACACCAAGATTAGTTTCACATATTCTCTTTAGCTCACCATAAGGAGGAGTCTTCTCACCCAGTATACGGACAAGGATTTTCAGGGTACCAAACTACCCCATGCAGATATTTCCTTGGATGCTCTCGTACATACAGTAGTTAAGCATCGCTCAAGTTGTGGACCTTCAAACTCTTCCCTCCTACCATGGTAAGGGGAAACAATAGTTGTGGATGCCATGTTCATGCCAAGTGCTTGACATCTACCGGATAAGGCAACAATAATATCATCTGCTAGTCGAGACACACTTCTATCAAAACTGATAAATGTCCAATCATCAAGAGTTCCTCCTATAGCTACACATGACTCATTCATGTTCCATGAGCCAAACTTGGGAACAAGCTCTCCTCTTCTTCTTCTTCTTCTTCTTCTTCTTCTTTGTTTATTTATTTATTTATTTATTTTTTTTAAGAGCAATGTCACAAAACAAGAAGAAATATGTTAGAATCAATAAAAATAGTTGACATATGTCAATGTGCTCTTGTGCGTGGGACTCCCAAATGTGTCTATGCACGACCGTGTAATGTGGCCCTATATTAATGCATACTCTGGAAATGCATGACCAAAATGGTGCAAAAGACAAGGTTGTGCAAGGAGCACATGGTTTTCACTTGTCGAGGCTTTCAATGTTATTTGCGGATGTTGATGCCATCTTTGTTGGAGGTCGCCCTTGGATCTTGAGATGACAACTGATCATTCCTACTTATGGGGATCCATTTGACAAGGGT
The DNA here is from genome assembly GCA_020310875.1 of Ceratopteris richardii. Classification (NCBI taxonomy): domain Eukaryota; kingdom Viridiplantae; phylum Streptophyta; class Polypodiopsida; order Polypodiales; family Pteridaceae; genus Ceratopteris; species Ceratopteris richardii. The sequence continues at coordinate 85,220,265 of CM035429.1, forward strand.
GTTTGATTGCGAAGTGATCACCTTTGGCCGCTTCCTGTTTGGATGGTTTCTTGAATTTTGTGTCCCTTGTGGTTGGCTCTTTGGTTCTGTAGGGGCTGCTGATGCTTTTGGCTTCCAAACTCATACCTTTGTGGCTTGTCGCCTGACTCGTGTTGAAGAGGTTAGTTGGTCTGCTTTTGGTCTCGGTATTTGGTTCTGACCTTTGCCTCGGCTTGGCTTCTTTGTTGAGACTTTTCGCATAAGGGAGACCATAGGTTGTTGTGGATGTAAGAGCTTCTTGGGTACCCACATGTGTAATCACCCTTGTTGAGATACAACTGATTTCTTAAGCACCCAAATTTGTCGAACACCTTGTGGTTGAGCTTGTCCTAGTTTCTTCATTCGTCTTCTGGCCCGGTTGGCTTGCCTAGATGGGAATTGTGGGGGCAAGGCTGGTGGTTGCTCTCCTTTTCGTATCCAAATCTGCTTCATGCCCGACACTACTTTCTTCTTGAAATCCTATTCTCTACTTGATGTAGCAGTTGTCATGTACTGTTTCTCTTGCCTGTGTGGTTGAACTACTACAAATGGATGGGACTTCGTACAAGAAGGGAGTCTCAATGAGTCTCCGACTCTTTTGTTGGAGGGAACATCCTTCTGCATCATAGAGCTTTGAACACATACAACTTCTTCTTCTCTAAGATTAGTCCTAAGAGAACGTGTGACACCATGATCTGTGAGCATGCAATTTTCTAACTCTAATGTAATGCATTGTTCATGAACCCAAACTTGAAGAAGTTGAGTTCTTAGATTTAAGTTGACTGCATGGTCATAGATCCAATCTTGTCCCAAGACAAGTGGCTCTGTAAGGTCCTCATCGTGACATACTAGCATTTTGACTATCATTGGAACATCTTGAAGGTAGATGGGAAGTTCCACCTTGCCCAAACAAGGGGTTTCCACACCTCCCAATCCTATGAGATAGGATTCTATGGGATTGATGTTCAATTGCAGGTCTTGGCAGTAGCAAAGTCTAACTGCACTAGTTGTTGCACCTGAGTCAATCAATGCTTTCACATTCCTCGTACTCTTCCCTTGTCCTATCTTTATGGTCACAAAGGGACGTTGGTCAATTATTTGAGAAGTAGTTATGCTCGATTTTTGGCACATCTCCATGTGATATTTTGGGGCTTTCGGGTCGACATCTAGGTCTAGTCACCTTAACTTATTTTTCCTAATCCGCTCTCTAGCCTCTGCCTTTGCTTCTTCTCTGACCCTCAACTCCTCTTCTTTTCGCTTCTTCGCAGTGTTGAGTCTCATTAGCATATCTTCTGTAAGAGGTTCTTGATATAACTTGACTCCACAATCACTTATATAGTTTGGCAAGATATCACCTTCCAAAGTGGCCAATTGAACCACACTGCTAGTGGAAATTCTATTAATGGTCATGGGTCCATATCCTCGCTTTTCCAATTTACGGGCATGTTGCTTTAGTGTATACACCAGCACTAGATCTTCCTCTTTCAGTCCCTTATCCTTGATGTGTGCATCGAAGTATGCCTTTTGCCTTTTCATTGCAGCGTAGATACTGCTGCCGCTCGTAGCCTCGTCTCACCTAAGCATTCTAAATCAAAGATCCTAGATGACAATTCATGTCCATTCCACTCATGCTCTTGTGCTACCTTTAAAGCTGGGATTAAGAAATCTAATGGTAGGACAAAATTCTATCCAAAGACCATCTGAAATGGGGTGGCATCGAGTACCGTTTTGTAGGCAACTCGGTAAGCCCAAACAGCATGATGAAGCTGTTTATCCCAATCAGAGCGTTTGTTATTTACAAGCTTGGTTAAGACATTACATAGGATCTTGTTTGTGCTCTCAACTTATCCGTTAGCTTGTGGATGATAGGGAGCAGACTTCTTATGTATCACCAAGAATCCTTGGAGAAGATTTTCAATGACTTCATTCAAGAAGTGTGTACCTCTATCACTTATTAACCCGATTGGTAACCTTTATCTAGTGAACACATTCTCGAATAAGAACTTAGATGTCATTTGAGCATCATTCTTTGTGGTGGCTCTTACTTCTACCCACTTTGTAAGGTAATCTGTGGCTAAAATAATGTATTCTGCATGGGAGTTTGTAGTTGGGGGATTAATAGGACCTATGAAGTCTATGCCCCACTTCGAGAATGCACGTCCTCCCATCATTGGTCTCAAAGGCATCTCATCTTTCCTGATAGTATATTCTATATGTTGGCATGTGTCGCATTTCTACACATAGGTATGTGCATCCATATGAAGAGTTGGCCACCAAAGTCCTAAAAATAGAATGGTCTTAATTACTCGGTAAGGACCAAAGTGTCCACCTGCAAGACCACTGTGTGCAATTTCTAAGACTTTCAAATAGTCTAATTCATGAACGCACAATCTTAGGTAACCATCTTTGCCTCTTTGATATAAGTTGTCTCCAACTAAGGCATAGTCTTGGGCCTCTTGCTCCATGCTTCGTCTTCTTGCTAGACTAGCCTCTTTGGGTAATGTTCCTGATCGCATGAATTCTACCAATGGAGCACTCCAGTCTGGAATTAATGACACATGATAAAGGGTGGCATAATCCACTAGGGTTTTCACCTGACATACTGTACAATTCTTGATCCACTCATGAATTTCTTTGTCCATGCTAAGCCAATATACTCCTAAATGTTTTAGATTTTGCAATGTTCGCTATTTAGAATAGTGATTTCCTAGCAATCCTTCATGGGCTTGTTGCATCCAACTGCTATGTTCGTCGTCCTCGACACAACAACATCACTCGAAATGCAAAGATTCCCCACTCTATTGCAAAAGCTGTCTTGTGTTGATCTTCTGGGACAATGGATACTTGGTGGTAACCTGAAAATCCATCAAGGAAGCTATAAACTTCTTTGCCTGCAACATGTTCCAATAAATGTTCAGTGATTGGCAGCGGATAGCTATCTCTGATTATAGTGGCATTAACTTTTTTAAGGTTAATACATACTCGCAATTTTCCATTCTTCTTGGGCGCCACTACAATGGGGGATACCCATTCAGTATGCTCAATCTCATAGATAAATCCAACTTCAATCAGCCTATCAATTTCTTCTTTTATTTTAGCCGCATAAGTGTCATTATATGTGTAGGGATTTTGTTTTGGTGGGTTTGGCATCCACGGTCATGGGGATCGTATGAGAGAAAATTTTCAGATCTACTCCCTTCAAGTCTCTATAGTGCCATGCAAACACGTCCCTATATTCCCTTAATAAAGCTACCAACTCTGCTTCTTCTTTTGCACTTAGGTCATCTCCTATGTACATACATTGCTCTTCGTTCCCGTTAATGGTTACAACAATTTTCTTGGTCTTTTCTTTATTTTCATATGCTTCTCCTATAATGGCCTCTTTCTTAGGCATTCGTACCAAAATTTTTTGGTCTTCCACTTCATATTTCTTGAAGTTTTCTGGTACTTCAAACAATGATTCCTCCTCTTCTTGTTTCATTGCTTTTCTTTTCTTTTTCTTTTTACTACCTTCACTTCCATCCTTTGAATTTACCATTTTTATTCTTGTGAGAGGTTCTTCTTCTTGTTGATTACATACTCCTACATCTTCTAGATAGTGCTTTTTTGAATTAAAGCAACTATCCATTACAATGGACTCTAGATCGTTGTCGTTTTCTTCTTCTTCTATGACATCACTAAGGTCACATTCCTCCAACAAGGGCTGACACATGAACACTAAAATATCATAACCCTCCTCATCACAATGAGGCGTCCATTGTTTTTCATTGACTGCAATGTCCATGGTAGCTAAGATTTCTGCCCAACCATGAGGCTCAAATTCCTCGTCTGGAAATATCATCGGTGTATAGACTGGGTCTTTAACTAGTCTATCTCCTGGGGGAGTTCCTTCTTCTCTCACTTTTAAGCATCTTTCCTCTTCCTCTGCGACCTTGCACATCCACAAGTGAGTATCTTCATGCAACCATGATGGATTAGGTGAACTTCCAGAATGCACAGAGATGGAATCTTCTTTTGCTTTGTGGATAGGATTCCATTGTAGGGGTGGTACATCTGTGAAGGTGTAATCCTTCAAATTGACCTTGGTTGTAGCCCCTAAGTGTTGTAAGTATAAGGAGTTGGTTCCCCAATCTTGTACTATTTGCAATTGTCATAGGAAGGGTCTTCCTAGGATCATCTCGTAGACATTATTTTTCTCAAAGTTACATATAGTAAATGTGTGTTTAAGCTCTACACCACAAGTGGTTAGAGTTATCCCTTCAAGCAATCCTAGAGGTCTTTCAAAATGACCGTCTACCATTTGAAGCTTCATTCTAGTTGGTCTTAATGTGGATTTGCCCCATCGCTTCCACAACGAGGTGGTCGCAATTGCAACACCATCACTTGAATCTATGATCGCTTTGGTTGTGTAACCTTGAAATGGATGATCTTTTTCTTTTTGTGCGTCGCTATTTGCTTATATCTCTTTCTGCGATTGTCTTCCTCTCAACCGCTGGAATTACGGCACATTCCGAGTGCTTGGAGCAAGCTCAGGTATACAGGAGACTCAAAAGATTATGAATACTTCAAAAGATAGTAGTACTCAATTATTGACTCATTTGTCTTATGCTAACTTTGTATCATGGATTTTTAAATCGAAACACAATTTCAAGTAACAATTGGAACCATCCATTTAGTGCTTAATGCACTATTGGATTTGCTTCTTGCTTTGGTTTGAGTGACAAATTCACAAATTCACCAATGTAAATGCAAAAGTAACGGTTGGTGGATCAGATCAACCGCCGATAATACGGTGCATGTCGAGTGCTTGGAGCAAGCTCAGGTATAGTGGAGATTCAAAGAAGCAATTTAAAAGCAACAAGAATCTTAGTTGCTAATTGCAAAGCAATTCATCTTACCCTTAGGTATTTTGAAAATAAATGTGTCATCACACAAATTCAAAAACTTTACCATATATCTTGATCATTGCAAATCATATGCATGTCGATTTTTCTAAATCAATGACAAAGTGAACTTCTTATATATCAACAAATTCAAATCTCAATATCAAGCTTGAAGATAAAGTGAATTTGAGGTCAACGCTACAAATCAAAGGATTCCCATTATATATGTAGACTAGCAAAATTCAAACGATGGTCCTTAAAACAAAAATATCAATTATTATAGAGCATAACAATGATTATCGATTTCGATTCCTTTTGTATTGTATATAAAGCTTTATTGATCAAATTAAAACTCATGAAAATGTATAGTGCTTACTTATGATTCAAATCAAGTTATCTTCAGTTTAACCGGAACTCGAAATCACAGTTGTGCAAATTATTTAGTTGTTTGGTGGCTAACTAGATATATGGTTATCAATAAACAAGATGTGATAGAGTGAATGGTGTGTTTGATGTCAGTAAAGATCAACTTCATGAATGCATTCTATTGAATCACAAATTAATTTTATTATCCAAACAAGAACGAGCCTGGTCTTTAACATAGCACGATGAGAGCCATTCTAAGGCAGCTAATTCAAGATATCTTCAAGAGACTCGACAAATCATGGGACCATTGTGTTTTTTTTCCACACTTGATTTAAATGCATCATCATACAGTCTTCAAAACCAACTACGATTACTCGAAACACATAAAGATCATGGGTTTTAGTACTCCGGCCATATAAAATATCGTTTTTAAATGCAGCTCGTAAGTATACGTATAATAAAAAACTCTTATGATCTCTCACGAAAACTTTCGCTATAAAATAAGTAATGATGTGCTCTTTATATATGTAGATTAAGATCCATCAATGTAAAGAAGATCCGAATGACAGATAGAGAGCTACCACATTTGGAAGAAAACTTTGCATTGTGAAGAAAATTATGGACGAACAAATCCTAATTAGAGCCTAAATCTCATGAGCCTTTCTTTGAAACAAACAGAAAATAGAGATGATAGGTTCAACAACATGAAAAGGACTCAGGAAGTTTGCTTTCAGTCATTCTCAGATTTAAGCATCAAAGATTTATGTTAATTTCTATTGAGCTCCAATCTCTATTGACCTCTATTGACCTCCAATCTTCCCAGCAGCACCCTCACCTCTCTTCACCTCTGGTATCACGCATAGGCCCTCCACCACAATGGACAATCTGACTATGTCAACAGTGCAATAGAGACAGGAAATAGCATATGCCCAAGACAAGTTTTGCAAGTACCACAATCACTTCATAGTGATCATTTAAAAGTCACAACAAGTACTTTTCAACAATTCCTCCTCTCTGTTGCTGTTTAAATGTTGCATGGCATTGGCAGGATGTTATCGACATCAGAAGGAAGTGTTGTCAAAGCAATATAGCAATATATGATTGATGGATTGTTGATGACAAAGTGCAGATGATGACGTGCAACTATTAACAATGTATAAAGCATAATAAACATGAGGAAAAACACGAGGAAGAGGCACGAACAACTCTGCAAATCTCTATGAGTTCAGAACAACTCTGGTAATGATGAAGTACACCTTCATCGTTTGCTAAACTTTTTTTCTCTTCTGCCGCCCGCTTCCCCTTGAATAGGCCTCCCCATCGTTCTCCGTGATCCAGATCAACGTCTTCCTCTAGCGCACAATGAATTCTCCTTTGTGTGATCAATTGTCTTTGTCTACACTTGCTGTTACATTATCATGTACTGTTACATTATCATGTACTATTGTACTTGATGCTCTCTGAAAGTGCGTAGCAAGAAATATAACATAGAAAACCGATGCACAGTATAATGATGGAGGCTGGATGATAAGCGTCGTCCTTACAAATCATTTAAGGAAGAAAATCAAAGGATTCTTTCAGATGATAGTAAATCATCAGTCTCATTTGGCAGATCAAACATCCATTAATCTCAGCGCTTGATCAGAGCTTAGCTAGATATAGTAGAACATCATGCATGATTGGCAAATCATAAGGCGCCGTCCTCCAAATCTCTCCCTTAGAAGGTCTGCCTTTCTATCATAACAGGGAGCACGATAGATCTCCTTGAGATGAGGGCGTCATCCCTATTAGATAAAAAACAAACATTCTTGACGCATCTCTCCCCTTTTTCCATGCATAACTTCAACTTCTCCTCCTTTGTATGATCTTGTTCATGCAAAAATCCACTTTCCTCCGTAAGTGCCACCCATGTAATTGTTGTAGCCATTGTTATTTGATGGCATGAGAAATTCTGCTCTCTTATTCAGATTTTGTCTCTGTTTACGAGGGCCACATGAAGATATGCTCAAAAGTCAGAACAATATTAAACTTGATACCCAAATAAATTTTATGTAGGACATTCAAAGAATCCACAAAATATACATAGCCAGTAATTAATGAGTACCAAGAGATAACATCCAATGATTGAAATTTATCAAACACTGCTCGTGTCTCTGCTAATAAGCCACATTTGGCATACATGTCCACCAAAATGAGCAACCTAAGAATGACTTCATGGAAGTGAAATCTCTACGACATCTTGCCAACAAATACTTCTTCTTCATGTCCTTTTCCAACAAATAACATATCTTTTGTTTTGAAGCGAGTAGAAGCAAACGTAGAGATGGAAATCTCTATGACAACATGGAGCTTGCTTGAGACCATACAAGGCTTTATACAAACCATATGCTCTTGCCCTTTCATGGCAAATCCAGGAGGTTTGCTTCACATAAACCTCTTCTTACAAATCACCATTCAAGAAAGTTGTTTTTATGTCCAACTGATGCGCTCCAACCTCGATGGGTAGCCAATGCAACCACGGTATGAATGCTAGTCATGCATGAAGTAGGTGCAAAAGTTTCCTCATAGTCAATGCCATATTGTTGCACATATCCTTTGGCAACCAATCTAGCTTTGTAGTGATCAATGCTACCATCAGACTTTCTCTTAATCTTGTAAACCCACATTGTACCAATGACATTTTTTCTTTTTGGCAATTCACATAATTCCCAAGTACCATTCCTATCTATGAAATCCATTTCTCATTGCATAGCACTCATCCATTTTGGATCATCACATGCATCTTCAAAAGTAAGTGGCTCTTCATTACATGTTGTTGCAATAAGAGAATAATCCACAAAATTACTTGATGCATGTTGAGAGCTTGATCTTGTTCTACCAAGTAAAGGTGCACTCAATTTTCTCTCCTGCAAAGTTTGTTTTAGCCACTTTGGCATACTTTGTGCACTCTTGATAGACATGCATTCATTATGTAATACATCATCAACATGTATATCATGCATGGGATGAATTTCATGCTTATTTTCAGCCATGTTTGGTTGGAAATTCTTTACATTTTTAGCTCTATTTTGCTGGAATTTTTCAATCCTTTGAGCTTCAATTGTCTAGTCTACATGGCCATACTTAAGTGCACCATTTTGGAACAAAGGCGTGAGTGTATGAACACATCTTGTGAGCTAACTGTTGGTTGTTTTTTGCATTCAAGTAGAGGGAAAACTGAATTTTTGGTAAATACAACATCTTGACTCACAATAATTGTGTTTGTCAATGGATGGTACAAACAATATCCCTTAATTTCAGCACTATAACCAGCAAATATACATTTCTTTTACTTGTCATCAAGTTTGTGACGTTGTTGTGATGGCACAAGAGCATATGCCAAATAACCAAACATGCACATATGACTAACCATAGGCTTATGTCCATTCCAAGCCTCATAAGGAGTGATGAATCTCAATGCTTTTGTGTGAAGAGAGATGGTGGATGCAATCCAAAGATGAGTAGGTGCCGCTACAACCAGCTTCACACCAGCCAACTGAGACTTCAGAGTTGATTAGTAGACCCTTTGAGCTTCCTAAATCCACCAAAATATCAGCCAAGTACTTTGGAACATGTATCCCAAAAGTTTAAGTCAAGACCGACAAGTTGCGAAATGACTAGCTCCCAAAACTTGCTATTTTTGGACATACACCTGCTGGAAAAAATGAACAGTGCTCTCAACCTGGAAGGAATTAGAAAAATTCCTTTTGGGTATAGCAAATAGACTTAGCAAGCTTCCTATTCCAAGTTAAAACACTTCAAATGATGGACTGAGCACTGAGAACAAGTTTCATCAAGTTCTGGAACATTCCCACAATTCTCGGGGCTCTGCAGAGATAGACCAGTAAGCAGTAAAATGCAGATATCTCCAAAAGTATAAATCCAATGACCTTGAAAATTTATATGTAGAAACTAGACAGTGAGAGCTATCCAACGCACTTTAAAACACTGAAAAAGGTTCAGTAAAACTCGAGATATGACCTTCTGAAGTTACTGCTCTGAGTGAGTATAGCAGAGAACAAAACAGAGAGGTAGATGATAATAAATGTATAGATTCACATATGATTACAACCACATTGGCAATGAATCTTTGCACAATGGGAGTAGAATGATAGAGCTATGGAGTAAGCTCTTCAATCTCTACAAAATGACATCAAGTGGTCACGTACAAGGCTTGCTAATCGCCTCTTCCTTCTTGCTCCTTTTATAGCTATTCTTGGAGGGAGTTTTGAATTCGAATTCGAATGGCTCCACCTAAAAGTGATCCCCAAAGTTAGGAGAGATTCCCTCAGCTCAAAAATTCGTGATTTTGGTAGTTGGAGCCACGAATTTGCTTTTACATCATGGATGAGGTAAGCCATCCTTTTACTTTTTTCTTTTTCCATTTACAAGAGATAAAATGTACTCTTTTACAAGAGGTGTTCACATGACTACTCATGTGACTTACAAATGAGGATAATATCAAGCATATCAAGCATGTAGGCTTGGGCAAAATGCACCAACAGCTCCCCCTCAAGCCTAACATGCTTGGCCTCCAAATAAGTCTTCAATTGTCCTTGATTTCCTGCAAACCAATCATCAACTTGAATCTACTTAATTTCGTACCATCAAGAGCTTTCGTCAACATGTCTGCACATTGCATATCTGTAGAGACGTAGGATAGTTGAATATCCTTGCTCATTAGCTTCTCCCTTACATAATGGTAGTGGACTTCAATATGCTTGGTTCTAGCATGGTATACCGGATTAGCTGCTAGATGTAGTGAGCTTGTGTTGTCACCAAAAATGTGAGGTGTTGAAGAATGAAGTCCAAGATCTGTGTACAAAGATTTTAACCACATGATTTCTTGAGTTGCATTAGCCAAACCTCTATATTCAGCTTCAGTAGAAGATAATGCCACGGTTGGTTGCTTCTTCGATGACCAAGAAATGATTTTTGAACCTGCAAATGATATATACCCTGATGTGCTTCTTCTATCATCTTTAGATCCGGCCCAATCTGCATCTGAGTAGACCTTTAGCTCAATATCTGAAGTAAATGAATAAAACAAACCTTCATTCATGGTCCCCTTTAGGTACTTGAGGACTCGCTTGGCCGCTTCCATATGTGGTCTTCTCGGCTTATGCATAAACTGACTCAATATGCTAACACTATAGCATATATCTACCCTTGTGAGTGTTGCATAGTTCAAACTTCCAACCAAGCTTTGATAGCTTGTGATGTCTTCAATTGGCTCTCCTTCATAAGCACTAAGCTTATGATTTTGCTCCATAGGTGTACCTGCACACTTTGTATTTTCCATCTTGAACTTGACGAGCATGTCATGGACATACTTCCTTTGTGTGATGTATATACCTGAATCTGTGTAGATCAACTCCAATCCAAGAAAATAAGTGAGTGGTCCGAGGTCACTTATTTTGAACTCCTCCTTCATTTGACTCTTTACCTGTTTGATTCCTTCAAGATCATTGCCTGTGATAATAATATCATCAACATACACACATAAATAGATCACTTCAGATCCATTCCTCTTTATGAACAAAGAGGTATCCGCCTTGCTAGCTTTGAATCCTTGGTCCTGCAAATAAGTAACCAATCTGAAATTCCAAGCTCTTGGAGCTTGCTTCAATCCATACAAAGCTTTCTTTAGTTTGCATACATAGTTAGGATGATGTGCATCCTCATATCCAGGAGGTTGTGCCATATACACTTCCTCAGAAATCCATCCATTCAAGAAAGCATTCTTTACATCAAGTTGATAAAGATTCCAATTTCTAGATGCAGCAAGACTAATGAGAACCCTAATTGTAGGCATTTTTGCAACAGGAGAGAAAGTCTCCTCATAATCAATACCATGGGTTTGAGCAAACCCTTTAGCAACTAACCTTGCTTTGTGTCTATTTATACTTCCATCTGGATTCCTCTTGATTTTGTATATCCATCGAGATCCGATTATCTTCATAGATGGCTTGTTAGGTACAAGCTCCCAAGTGTCATTCTCCTTCAAGGCTTCCATTTCTTCATCCATTGCATCTCTCCAAGCTTTCTTGCTTTGTGCTTCTTCGAATGTGGTAGGTTCTTCATTGGTTGAATCCTTTGCAATGTAGATTGAGTGCTTGGTGACCAAAGAAGTATCATAACCAAACCTCTCTGGTTTCTTCTTCTCCCTCGAAGACCTTCTAAGTGGTTGATGTGAGCTCTCGGGTCCATATGTAGCATCCTGCATCTTTGCTTTACCTTTGTTCTTCCATAGCTTTAGTCTTTCCAAGTCTTCTAGGTCAATCTCCGAATCACGTTCTTCAATCTGCTTTGGCTCCTTTGGTTGAAGTGATGGAAAATCTTCATCCAAGTCATATGGCAGCTTCACTTTCCTGTCATCATCAAACCATGATTTGTTTTCATCAAAAATTACATCTCTACTCACAGAAAATCCTTTATTGGTTGGATTGTACAATCTATATCCTTTTTGGTTTTGATCATAACCAATGAATACACACTTCTCTGCCTTGGGATCCAATTTCCCTCTTACTTGAGAAGGAATGTGAGCATAGGCTAAGCATCCAAAGATTTTACAATGCTCTAGACTAGGTCTTCTTCCATTCCACACTTCATATGGAGTGGTTCCATCTAGTGACTTAGATGGAAGTCTATTTATGAGATATGTGGCTGTCGACACAGCCTCTGCCCATAGGTAGTTCGGCAATCCCTTTTCGTTGAGCATGGACCTTGCAGCTTCGACGATAGCTCTATTCCTCCTCTCTGCTACACCATTGAGTTCAGGTGTATACCTTGTAGTGACTTCCCTTTTAATGCCTCTTTCATGCAAGAAGGCATCAAATTCAGAAGAGAAGTATTCTCCTCCACCATCTGATCTGAGTCTTTTCAAAGTCCTACCTGTTTGATTTTCAACAAGAGCAATATACTTCTTAAAGCAATTAAACACTTCATCCTTGTGCTTCATGAAAAACAGAATGGTCCACCTGCTACAATCATCTATGAAAGACACATAATATCTTGAGCCTGATATAGATGGCTCCTTACTTGGACCCCACACATCCGTGTGCACTAGATCCAAAGGATTTTGATACATATATCCTTTCTTATTGAAAGGTTGTCTATGAGCCTTGCCGAGTTGACAAGCTTCACACTTATAAATCATGTGTTGCCTTGTGATATTAGGCAAACCAAGTACACTTTGGTCCCTGCAAATCTGTTTGAGTGTCCTCTCACCAATGTGAGCAAGCCTTTTGTGCCATATCTCCAACTCTGTTAGAGTTTGAGATCCATAGCTAAACAAAGCTATGTTCTTTGTATCTTCCACTTCAAAAGTGAAAAGCCTTCCTGTCTTTTCTCCTTTGGCAATCCTTCGAAAGCCTTGCCTTGGGTCTTCAACATATGCTCCAAATCGATTGAATCTAACCTGCAATCCTTTTTCAACAATCTGTCCAACACTTATTAAATTTTTGGTAATTGTAGGGACATACAAGACTTTGCTTAAGAGGTTCATATTCCCATCTGATGTCTTCACATTACCTATCTTCTCCACTGAGTGCTTTGTGTCATCTCCTGTCTGCACTTCATGCTTGTTATGAGGATCTTCCAAATCAGAAAGTAAAGCCACATTTCCTGCTACATGGTTCGAGCATCCCGAATCAATGTAAAATATGTGATCATCATCCTTACCCTTCTTTGTTGATAGATTCATAATCAATAATGAATCTTCTTGACTTTGGTCCTCTGCATAGTTATTGTAATCTCTTCTTCCTCTATGGCCACTTTGATAGTTGTTGTTGTTGTTGTAATTGTTGTTGTAGTAGTTGTTGTTGTTGTAGCCTCCATTGTACCTACCTCTATTTGATCCATAGCCACCTCTATTGAATCCTCTTCCTCTTGAGTTCCTTGGATTCCTGAAACATTCTTCAGTAGTATGGTTAGATAAGCCACATATGTTGCAAGGTTGAGATGATTGGAATCTCCCCCTGCCTTGCTTTCCACCTCTGCCTCTTCCTCTAGCTCTTCCTCTACCTGCAAAGTTTGCTTGGAAAGAGCTTCCTTCATCTTCATTCTTCCTATTCTTTGACTTGTCCTTGACCTTAGCTTTATCAGAATATAAGGCAGAAGTTTGATTACCTCTTGAGGACTCACCACCTTTGCTAATCTTTGCTTCATGAGTGAAGAGTTGGCCCATGAGTGTGTTGAGGTCGGGTACATGCATATCCATGTATAAATCCATGGCTGTTGTGAATGACTCCCACTTGTCGTCTGCTTTGATTCCATTCATGATTTGTCTTATGATTTGCTCCTCTTCAATTACCTCTCCAATGCTTCCAAGTTGGTCGGAAATCTCCTTCATCTTTGTGACATAATCAGTCACATTTTGCTTCGGGCTTTTCTTCATTGTTGTGAACTCCATCCACAATTGGTTCTTCCTTGCTCGAGTGTTGGAAGAGAAGAAAGAAGCAAGTGCATTCCAGGTTTCTCTTGATGTCTTGCATCCCTTGACATGAGGTAAAAGAAAATCAGAGATTGAGTTTAGAATATAAGACCTTGCAAGTGCATCCTTCGAACACCAATTCGAAAGTCCTTCCACTTCTTCATGTGATGTTTGCCCTTTGTTCCTCATGGTTGGCATTGCTTCATCTCCGGATATGAATCCATATAGATTCCTTCCTTGAAGGTAAGCCTCCATCCTTAGAGACCATGCCGGGTAGTTGTTTCGATCCAATTTGTCAATTGTTGATGGAAATCCATCTCCCATGTTGCTTGACTATGCTCTGATACCACTGTGAAGAGAGATGGTGGATGCAATCCAAAGATGAGTAGGTGCCGCTACAACCAGCTTCACACCAGCCAACTGAGACTTCAGAGTTGATTAGTAGACCCTTTGAGCTTCCTAAATCCACCAAAATATCAGCCAAGTACTTTGGAACATGTATCCCAAAAGTTTAAGTCAAGACCGACAAGTTGCGAAATGACTAGCTCCCAAAACTTGCTATTTTTGGACATACACCTGCTGGAAAAAATGAACAGTGCTCTCAACCTGGAAGGAATTAGAAAAATTCCTTTTGGGTATAGCAAATAGACTTAGCAAGCTTCCTATTCCAAGTTAAAACACTTCAAATGATGGACTGAGCACTGAGAACAAGTTTCATCAAGTTCTGGAACATTCCCACAATTCTCGGGGCTCTGCAGAGATAGACCAGTAAGCAGTAAAATGCAGATATCTCCAAAAGTATAAATCCAATGACCTTGAAAATTTATATGTAGAAACTAGACAGTGAGAGCTATCCAACGCACTTTAAAACACTGAAAAAGGTTCAGTAAAACTCGAGATATGACCTTCTGAAGTTACTGCTCTGAGTGAGTATAGCAGAGAACAAAACAGAGAGGTAGATGATAATAAATGTATAGATTCACATATGATTACAACCACATTGGCAATGAATCTTTGCACAATGGGAGTAGAATGATAGAGCTATGGAGTAAGCTCTTCAATCTCTACAAAATGACATCAAGTGGTCACGTACAAGGCTTGCTAATCGCCTCTTCCTTCTTGCTCCTTTTATAGCTATTCTTGGAGGGAGTTTTGAATTCGAATTCGAATGGCTCCACCTAAAAGTGATCCCCAAAGTTAGGAGAGATTCCCTCAGCTCAAAAATTCGTGATTTTGGTAGTTGGAGCCACGAATTTGCTTTTACATCATGGATGAGGTAAGCCATCCTTTTACTTTTTTCTTTTTCCATTTACAAGAGATAAAATGTACTCTTTTACAAGAGGTGTTCACATGACTACTCATGTGACTTACAAATGAGGATAATATCAAGCATATCAAGCATGTAGGCTTGGGCAAAATGCACCAACAGCTCCCCCTCAAGCCTAACATGCTTGGCCTCCAAATAAGTCTTCAATTGTCCTTGATTTCCTGCAAACCAATCATCAACTTGAATCTACTTAATTTCGTACCATCAAGAGCTTTCGTCAACATGTCTGCACATTGCATATCTGTAGAGACGTAGGATAGTTGAATATCCTTGCTCATTAGCTTCTCCCTTACATAATGGTAGTGGACTTCAATATGCTTGGTTCTAGCATGGTATACCGGATTAGCTGCTAGATGTAGTGAGCTTGTGTTGTCACCAAAAATGTGAGGTGTTGAAGAATGAAGTCCAAGATCTGTGTACAAAGATTTTAACCACATGATTTCTTGAGTTGCATTAGCCAAACCTCTATATTCAGCTTCAGTAGAAGATAATGCCACGGTTGGTTGCTTCTTCGATGACCAAGAAATGATTTTTGAACCTGCAAATGATATATACCCTGATGTGCTTCTTCTATCATCTTTAGATCCGGCCCAATCTGCATCTGAGTAGACCTTTAGCTCAATATCTGAAGTAAATGAATAAAACAAACCTTCATTCATGGTCCCCTTTAGGTACTTGAGGACTCGCTTGGCCGCTTCCATATGTGGTCTTCTCGGCTTATGCATAAACTGACTCAATATGCTAACACTATAGCATATATCTACCCTTGTGAGTGTTGCATAGTTCAAACTTCCAACCAAGCTTTGATAGCTTGTGATGTCTTCAATTGGCTCTCCTTCATAAGCACTAAGCTTATGATTTTGCTCCATAGGTGTACCTGCACACTTTGTATTTTCCATCTTGAACTTGACGAGCATGTCATGGACATACTTCCTTTGTGTGATGTATATACCTGAATCTGTGTAGATCAACTCCAATCCAAGAAAATAAGTGAGTGGTCCGAGGTCACTTATTTTGAACTCCTCCTTCATTTGACTCTTTACCTGTTTGATTCCTTCAAGATCATTGCCTGTGATAATAATATCATCAACATACACACATAAATAGATCACTTCAGATCCATTCCTCTTTATGAACAAAGAGGTATCCGCCTTGCTAGCTTTGAATCCTTGGTCCTGCAAATAAGTAACCAATCTGAAATTCCAAGCTCTTGGAGCTTGCTTCAATCCATACAAAGCTTTCTTTAGTTTGCATACATAGTTAGGATGATGTGCATCCTCATATCCAGGAGGTTGTGCCATATACACTTCCTCAGAAATCCATCCATTCAAGAAAGCATTCTTTACATCAAGTTGATAAAGATTCCAATTTCTAGATGCAGCAAGACTAATGAGAACCCTAATTGTAGGCATTTTTGCAACAGGAGAGAAAGTCTCCTCATAATCAATACCATGGGTTTGAGCAAACCCTTTAGCAACTAACCTTGCTTTGTGTCTATTTATACTTCCATCTGGATTCCTCTTGATTTTGTATATCCATCGAGATCCGATTATCTTCATAGATGGCTTGTTAGGTACAAGCTCCCAAGTGTCATTCTCCTTCAAGGCTTCCATTTCTTCATCCATTGCATCTCTCCAAGCTTTCTTGCTTTGTGCTTCTTCGAATGTGGTAGGTTCTTCATTGGTTGAATCCTTTGCAATGTAGATTGAGTGCTTGGTGACCAAAGAAGTATCATAACCAAACCTCTCTGGTTTCTTCTTCTCCCTCGAAGACCTTCTAAGTGGTTGATGTGAGCTCTCGGGTCCATATGTAGCATCCTGCATCTTTGCTTTACCTTTGTTCTTCCATAGCTTTAGTCTTTCCAAGTCTTCTAGGTCAATCTCCGAATCACGTTCTTCAATCTGCTTTGGCTCCTTTGGTTGAAGTGATGGAAAATCTTCATCCAAGTCATATGGCAGCTTCACTTTCCTGTCATCATCAAACCATGATTTGTTTTCATCAAAAATTACATCTCTACTCACAGAAAATCCTTTATTGGTTGGATTGTACAATCTATATCCTTTTTGGTTTTGATCATAACCAATGAATACACACTTCTCTGCCTTGGGATCCAATTTCCCTCTTACTTGAGAAGGAATGTGAGCATAGGCTAAGCATCCAAAGATTTTACAATGCTCTAGACTAGGTCTTCTTCCATTCCACACTTCATATGGAGTGGTTCCATCTAGTGACTTAGATGGAAGTCTATTTATGAGATATGTGGCTGTCGACACAGCCTCTGCCCATAGGTAGTTCGGCAATCCCTTTTCGTTGAGCATGGACCTTGCAGCTTCGACGATAGCTCTATTCCTCCTCTCTGCTACACCATTGAGTTCAGGTGTATACCTTGTAGTGACTTCCCTTTTAATGCCTCTTTCATGCAAGAAGGCATCAAATTCAGAAGAGAAGTATTCTCCTCCACCATCTGATCTGAGTCTTTTCAAAGTCCTACCTGTTTGATTTTCAACAAGAGCAATATACTTCTTAAAGCAATTAAACACTTCATCCTTGTGCTTCATGAAAAACAGAATGGTCCACCTGCTACAATCATCTATGAAAGACACATAATATCTTGAGCCTGATATAGATGGCTCCTTACTTGGACCCCACACATCCGTGTGCACTAGATCCAAAGGATTTTGATACATATATCCTTTCTTATTGAAAGGTTGTCTATGAGCCTTGCCGAGTTGACAAGCTTCACACTTATAAATCATGTGTTGCCTTGTGATATTAGGCAAACCAAGTACACTTTGGTCCCTGCAAATCTGTTTGAGTGTCCTCTCACCAATGTGAGCAAGCCTTTTGTGCCATATCTCCAACTCTGTTAGAGTTTGAGATCCATAGCTAAACAAAGCTATGTTCTTTGTATCTTCCACTTCAAAAGTGAAAAGCCTTCCTGTCTTTTCTCCTTTGGCAATCCTTCGAAAGCCTTGCCTTGGGTCTTCAACATATGCTCCAAATCGATTGAATCTAACCTGCAATCCTTTTTCAACAATCTGTCCAACACTTATTAAATTTTTGGTAATTGTAGGGACATACAAGACTTTGCTTAAGAGGTTCATATTCCCATCTGATGTCTTCACATTACCTATCTTCTCCACTGAGTGCTTTGTGTCATCTCCTGTCTGCACTTCATGCTTGTTATGAGGATCTTCCAAATCAGAAAGTAAAGCCACATTTCCTGCTACATGGTTCGAGCATCCCGAATCAATGTAAAATATGTGATCATCATCCTTACCCTTCTTTGTTGATAGATTCATAATCAATAATGAATCTTCTTGACTTTGGTCCTCTGCATAGTTATTGTAATCTCTTCTTCCTCTATGGCCACTTTGATAGTTGTTGTTGTTGTTGTAATTGTTGTTGTAGTAGTTGTTGTTGTTGTAGCCTCCATTGTACCTACCTCTATTTGATCCATAGCCACCTCTATTGAATCCTCTTCCTCTTGAGTTCCTTGGATTCCTGAAACATTCTTCAGTAGTATGGTTAGATAAGCCACATATGTTGCAAGGTTGAGATGATTGGAATCTCCCCCTGCCTTGCTTTCCACCTCTGCCTCTTCCTCTAGCTCTTCCTCTACCTGCAAAGTTTGCTTGGAAAGAGCTTCCTTCATCTTCATTCTTCCTATTCTTTGACTTGTCCTTGACCTTAGCTTTATCAGAATATAAGGCAGAAGTTTGATTACCTCTTGAGGACTCACCACCTTTGCTAATCTTTGCTTCATGAGTGAAGAGTTGGCCCATGAGTGTGTTGAGGTCGGGTACATGCATATCCATGTATAAATCCATGGCTGTTGTGAATGACTCCCACTTGTCGTCTGCTTTGATTCCATTCATGATTTGTCTTATGATTTGCTCCTCTTCAATTACCTCTCCAATGCTTCCAAGTTGGTCGGAAATCTCCTTCATCTTTGTGACATAATCAGTCACATTTTGCTTCGGGCTTTTCTTCATTGTTGTGAACTCCATCCACAATTGGTTCTTCCTTGCTCGAGTGTTGGAAGAGAAGAAAGAAGCAAGTGCATTCCAGGTTTCTCTTGATGTCTTGCATCCCTTGACATGAGGTAAAAGAAAATCAGAGATTGAGTTTAGAATATAAGACCTTGCAAGTGCATCCTTCGAACACCAATTCGAAAGTCCTTCCACTTCTTCATGTGATGTTTGCCCTTTGTTCCTCATGGTTGGCATTGCTTCATCTCCGGATATGAATCCATATAGATTCCTTCCTTGAAGGTAAGCCTCCATCCTTAGAGACCATGCCGGGTAGTTGTTTCGATCCAATTTGTCAATTGTTGATGGAAATCCATCTCCCATGTTGCTTGACTATGCTCTGATACCACTGTGAAGAGAGATGGTGGATGCAATCCAAAGATGAGTAGGTGCCGCTACAACCAGCTTCACACCAGCCAACTGAGACTTCAGAGTTGATTAGTAGACCCTTTGAGCTTCCTAAATCCACCAAAATATCAGCCAAGTACTTTGGAACATGTATCCCAAAAGTTTAAGTCAAGACCGACAAGTTGCGAAATGACTAGCTCCCAAAACTTGCTATTTTTGGACATACACCTGCTGGAAAAAATGAACAGTGCTCTCAACCTGGAAGGAATTAGAAAAATTCCTTTTGGGTATAGCAAATAGACTTAGCAAGCTTCCTATTCCAAGTTAAAACACTTCAAATGATGGACTGAGCACTGAGAACAAGTTTCATCAAGTTCTGGAACATTCCCACAATTCTCGGGGCTCTGCAGAGATAGACCAGTAAGCAGTAAAATGCAGATATCTCCAAAAGTATAAATCCAATGACCTTGAAAATTTATATGTAGAAACTAGACAGTGAGAGCTATCCAACGCACTTTAAAACACTGAAAAAGGTTCAGTAAAACTCGAGATATGACCTTCTGAAGTTACTGCTCTGAGTGAGTATAGCAGAGAACAAAACAGAGAGGTAGATGATAATAAATGTATAGATTCACATATGATTACAACCACATTGGCAATGAATCTTTGCACAATGGGAGTAGAATGATAGAGCTATGGAGTAAGCTCTTCAATCTCTACAAAATGACATCAAGTGGTCACGTACAAGGCTTGCTAATCGCCTCTTCCTTCTTGCTCCTTTTATAGCTATTCTTGGAGGGAGTTTTGAATTCGAATTCGAATGGCTCCACCTAAAAGTGATCCCCAAAGTTAGGAGAGATTCCCTCAGCTCAAAAATTCGTGATTTTGGTAGTTGGAGCCACGAATTTGCTTTTACATCATGGATGAGGTAAGCCATCCTTTTACTTTTTTCTTTTTCCATTTACAAGAGATAAAATGTACTCTTTTACAAGAGGTGTTCACATGACTACTCATGTGACTTACAAATGAGGATAATATCAAGCATATCAAGCATGTAGGCTTGGGCAAAATGCACCAACATTTTGTAGGGCAGCGATTCAACACATAGTTTGCACACATGATCGCTTCCATCCAAAACTTGTCAGTAAGGCACTTTCCTTTAACCATACATCATGGCATTTCAAGTAGAGTTCTATTTTTATGCTCGACAACACCATTTTATTGAGGTGTATATGGAACCATACATTGCTGTGAAATACCTCTTTCATGAAGAAAAGCATTAAACTCATGTGACATGTATTCACCACCACGATCCGTGTGTGGAGTCAAAAGCTTTTGCGAAGAAAAAATTTCAGCCATAGCTAAAAATGCTTTGAAGGAAGAAAATACCTCATTCTTTGCTTTCATAGGATACACCCATGTATGTTGAGTAGCATCATCAATGAAGGTAACAAAATATACATGCTTCCCAAAAGATGGAGTCTTGACGGGACCACATACATCACTACAAACAAGTTGCAATTTTCTTGTAGTGTGTGTATGAATATCTTTTGGAAAAGAAGCATGATGCATTTTTCCAAGAATGCAACCTTCACATGCATGCTTTTCAATGGACGCAAGTTTTGGCAAACCAATAAGCATGTCCTTCTTTTGCAAGTAAAGCAAACTATTGAAGTTCAAGTGACCAAAACGAGCATGCCAAAGCTCCATTTCAGCCATGGAAGAAGTATGAGCAAGCAAGGCATTCAAGATAGCCCTTTTGTATGTATCCATGTGATACAAACCATTACATAATATACTGGACATCATGATAATATCACCATTGCTAAAATCATAAACCATACACTTATCATCAACAAAGTGTACATGAAGTCCAGCTTTGGTAATCAACGGAAATGAAATTAAGTTCTTTTCCATATTAGGTACATATAATGCATTTTTCAAGAGAACCACACCTCCATTTGGAGTCGTAAGCTCAATTTCTTGTACTCCAATTATAGGATAAGAGGCACTATTTGCGCACACCACATGTCCTCCTTTGGGTGCATGTTTCAAAGATGCAAAAAATCTTTTGCATGATGTTATGTGCTTTGAAGCACCACTATCAAAGCACCAATCCAAATCAGCCTCAGTCACAACCATACATTTAGAATGCAAAGATGCACCCAAAAATCTTGAGCCATGTTAGCTTCATCATTCTTTGCCTTTGCTGAATTTTCAGCAATAGACATGCTGAATTCCTTCTTCTTTTCATTGCATTCAGCTCATCAATAGTATGATCAACCTCTCGACAATATTTGCATCTTTTCTTCTTTTGCAAATCAGCATCATTACAGGAATGAGTGGAAGAGGAAGGTTGAGACTTTGGTTTTTGATGAACCCAAAGTTGAACCATACTTGCTTTTTCCCTTTTGTGAGATAGCAAGTGCTTGTGTTCCCTCAATCAAACCACTCCTATTCACTCTAGATTGCTCTTCTTGCAAAAGAAGAGACATAACCTCATCAAATGGATACATATTAGGATTCCATTTTGCAACCAAATGGAGTGTACTAACAAAGCTTTGAAAAGATTCTCGTAATCCTTTCAACAATGTAGAGATGAGTGTTGCATCCAGAATAATCTCATCTATGTTTGCCAATTCCTCTTTAAAGTCCTTGATGCATTTCACATACACATCCATAGACTCATTTTCAGCCATACATACATCCTCAAGTTGCTTCCTCAAGTATGCAAACACGTGCTTCATTATGCATGACATACAAAGAAGCAAGAGTGTCCCATGCCTATCTTGAAGTAGAACATGATCGAATGTGTGGAACTATATGATGCTTCACAGAAAGCAATCAATGCATGAGCCTGAGCATCTTTTCCATCCCATTTAAGCTTCTCTTGTGTAGATGGAGAAGGAGAAACCACTGTACTTGAAGAAGAAGCTCCATCTGTGACAGTAGACAGTGAAGTAGAAGAACCTGCGGGTCTTCGATCTACATCTGCCACTATGTTCCAAAGTTGTTTTGTAACAAGAACATGCTTCATCATGTAAGACCACATCAGATAGTTGGTCCCATCAAGCTTATCTTCATCTTGAAGCATGCCAAACAAGTCATTGCTGCCTGCCATTTCACTAAAGAACAAGAATGTGATAAAATCTTTACTTCGACAAAAGCTAAAATGAGCGCTGAAATTTTAGCTCACAAAGCGTCACTCTAATGACAATTTTGACTGTACAACTGGCTTTGAAATGGGAGTAAAACCCCAGCTAAATAGGTGGAGATGTTTCTTGGCTACTGAATTCATTGTTCTATGCTTCGAAGTCGATTTGCACTATTAAAAGTGCATGGATGCTGTGACACAAAAAATTGAAACTTGAGAAGGAGCTAAACTTGCTCTGATACCATTGTTGGGTGTGCATAGAAGTGCAAGAGACACATGAGAAGCACACACAAGGAGCACAAATGCAGCAAGACACATGGAGAAGATGGATGACTTGAATAGTTCTCTCTATTGATGATGAGATAGCTCTTCATTATGGACGGCATACAAAGAAGCAAGAGTGTCCCATGCCTATCTTGAAGTAGAACATGATCGAATGTGTGGAACTATATGATGCTTCACAGAAAGCACAATCAATGCATGAGCTTGAGCATCTTTTCCATCCCATTTAAGATTCTCTTGTGTAGGTGGAGAAGGAAAAACCACTGTACTTGAAGAAGAAGCTCCATCTGTGATAGTAGACAGTGAAGTAGAAGAACCTACGGGTCTTCGATCTACATCTGTCACTATGTTCCAAAGTTTTTTTGCAACAAGAACATGCTTCATCATGTAAGACCACATCAGATAGTTGGTCCCATCAAGCTTATCTTTAGATTGAAGCATGCCAAACAAGTCATTGCTGCTTGCCAGTTCACTAAAGAACAAGAATCTGACAAAATCTTTACTTCGACAAAAGCTAAAATGAGTGCTGAAATTTTAGCTCACAAACCGTCACTCTAATGGCAAATTTGACTGTACAAATGGCTTTGAAATGGGAGTAAAATCCTAGTTCAATTGGTGGAGATGTTTCTTAGCTACTGAAATTCATTGTTCTATGCTCTGAAGTTGATTTGCGCTGTTAAAAGTGCATGCATGCTGTGACATAAAAAATGAAACTTGAGAAGGAGCTAAACTTGCTCTGATACCATTGTTGGGTGTGCATAGAAGTGAAAGAGACACATGAGAAGCACACACAAGGAGCACAAATGCAGCAAGACACACGGATAAGATGAATGACTTGAATAGCTCTCTCTATTGATGATGAACGGAACTTAAGTAAGAGCTGAATAATATCACTAAGTACAAAGAACCACCACATATGAGTGAATCATGTATGTGGTGACATGGGGAAAAAACCTCTTGCCAGTGTTGGAGTAAAAAGTGCCCATGTATAGGAAAAAGGTTCACATCAAAGCTACTAAGGAACACATAAGTGTAACAGGGTATAGGTTTGAAAGCAAAGACTATCATCTATATCATCCATAAACTAAATGTATTATGTTTAGTTGTGATGTTGTTTTTGTGGAAGAAGCAATTTAGCCATTACTTTCGTGTGCTAAGGAAACATGAGTTAGCTCCAAAGTTGTGTACAACACTTTGCTGCCTCTTTTTATAGGTGGACAATCAAGTGCTAGTCCAAATGAGGCAATTTCTCTATGTGTGGAGGTTCCACATGATGATGATGCAGATCATTCCATTTCTTATACAGATTTACATGATGCAATTGTTTATGAGAGGGTTGATATAGAGCATGCAAAAACTATGCCTAAATGGATGGTGCAAACTTTGTGAGATAGCAGGTTAGATGTCCATTTTTCATATCATACTCGTTTAGGATGTCATAGTGCTTCTTTTGCATCAGATTGTTATGTAGTGGTTGCTTCTTGTGTTTATGATGAGAATGAGCCTATTTTTTTTTTATGAAGCACAAAATTCGTAAAATTGGATAGATGCTGTGCAACCAAAATATGATGCTATTATGAAAAATGACAGGTCATCTTTATGTGATTTGCCTCTTAGAAAAAAGGTTACTGGCACTAAATGGATATACAAGCTGAAGCGTAAGCTTGATGAAACAGTTGACATGTATATGGCTACGCTTGTTGCAAAAGGTTATGCTCAAGAGAGAGACATTGATCTTGATGAGACCTTTGCATCCACATCCCAAATGACTAACATCTGTAGCATTATACACTTGCAGCTCATCATGGTTAGAATGTACATTAGTTTGACATTAAAACTTCATTTTTGAATGGTGACTTACACGAAGAAGTGTATGTAGTTCAACCCCATGATTTTGTGCAAAAAGGGCATGAAAACAAAGTGTGCATCTTGAAAAGGTCATTATTTGGTTTGAAGCAAGCACCACATGCTTGGTATGAAAAGATACATGCATGCTTGATTGCACATGGTTTTGAGAACAATCCAACTGAGAGCACCTTATATGTTAAGTGTGTAGATGATGTACTTCTTATTATTTTTGTCTATGTTGATGACATGCTGTTCATTGGCCCTAATGAGAAGTATTTTGTTGAATTTAAGGCTGATTTGCATGCCTCTTTTGAGATGTTAGACTTGTGGCATTTGCATCATTATTTGGGCATTGAACTTATGCAAGTTGATGGCGGAATAACTTTGTGTCAAATGAAATATAGTGACACATTATTGGCATTTTGGC
Source organism: Ceratopteris richardii (assembly GCA_020310875.1). Lineage (NCBI taxonomy): Eukaryota > Viridiplantae > Streptophyta > Polypodiopsida > Polypodiales > Pteridaceae > Ceratopteris > Ceratopteris richardii. Next base: position 85,245,422 of record CM035429.1, read on the forward strand.
CTTAAGGATATTAAAGCTATTGCCACTCCTATGGAAACAGGTTTATGGTTGAGTCTTCATGATGTTGGAGATGCACTTGATTTTGTTCCCTATTACCAAGATATTGGATGCTTAATTTACTTATGCATAACTGGGTCTGATATTCAATTTGTTGTCTCCCAAGCAGGTTTATGCATTGCCTAGGTGTCAAGCATTGAAAGATAGTTAAGCACATATTTTGCTACTCGAGTGGTATCTGAATAGTTGTATTGTTTTATCCCAAGGGGGGATCACTACTTCCAAATTTACATGCTTTTTCAAACTCTGATTGGGTTGGTTGCTATGATACTTGTGTGTCCACCAGTGGTTTTGCTTCATGCTTGGTAACTCATCCATATCTTGGTTGAGTAATAAAGAGCCTACTATGGCCACTTCTAGTTGTGAGGCTGAGTATAGGGAAGCTTTCACAGCGATTGTTGAGTGTGTGTGGCTCAGATGCCTTTTGGCTGATTTGGGTATTGGCTAGTCTTCTACCACCACCATCTTCAATGACAATCAGAGCACATTGGCAATTGCGAGGAACCCCGAGTTCCATGCATGCACAAAACACATTGAGGTGCATTATCATTATGTCAGGGAGAGTGCATTATGACATTGCAGATCTTTTGACAAAGGATCTACCTTCGGAGAAGTTTGAAGCTTTTTGCAAAGCTTTGGACTTACATCCTTTTGTGGATTGATCTCTTTCCACATAGCTTGGCACTTCCTTGTACATGAGTGTCAACTCCTTGTTCAGTGCATCACTCATAGGGGGGATTTGTTGATATATTTTGGTAGTGATCTATGTGAACACACTTAGGACTATCGAGGCACTATTTTTCCTCTTTAGGAGGTTTTCCCTTGGCTTGTATATATGCATATATCCCTAATGGGTTTCTTATCTTTGTACATTCACTTGGTAATACATTTAATATTGTGTGTTGTGCTCCAAGATTCTTCTTTTTCCTTGTGTTGTTCATGTGCATTCGTGCACCTCAAACCCCAACAATGTCATTAGCTTGAGTGATAATAATAGCCTTTGCCACTTGTACAAAGTTGTCCTCCTCAAAGTGCATCTTTTGAAGTAATTCATCATGTTCTTTGATTTCATTTTGAGCATCTTAGATTTTGTGCCGTAGGAGCTCCAACTATTGTTCGAGCAATACCCCAGGTAGAGGTGATTCACCAAAGTCTCCATGGTATGCATAGGGTCCATGAGTGTGTAGAAGAAGAAACCCCCTTGCTAAAGATGTGAAAAGAATTTCAAGAGTTCTTGAATTAAGATGGAAAAGGGAAGGTTGGTTCTTAGGAATTGAAAAAGTAAGAGAGATGAAAGTTATGTTGAATATAAGTAAAAAAGAGTAGAGTTGCTACAAAATTCGAAGAGTGTAGTGGTATAACAATTGACTTGTAAATGTGAGGTTGTGGGTTCAAAATTTCCTTGCTAAATGACATAGTCCTTATTTCCACTGCTTAATTAAAGAGTATTCACAAATAGCCAACAATGCCAACAACTAAGGGAGCCAGGAAAGCCAAAGATGCAAAAGTTCTATGTGTTGGAAACAAGTCATAATAGGACCTAAATCTCTGTAAACTATAGCTATAAGAAAGGTATTTTGTAGAAGCCTTTCAAAACAATACTTGGACAACATGGTTAAGACAATTACCTCCAAAACTATCCACAAGGGTTCAAGCCTCAACAATGGCAGCAATGCAAAAATCATTTTTTTGGAAGCTTCATTGGCAGCAAAAGATTTCTATCACTATGTTTAGCGAAGTTGCTTTTTCACAATTATGATTTCTTGCCTTTGCTTTTGGTGAATTGATTCATCATAAGAGCTTCCTGAAAGCTATAAAAACCATCAACATCACTTACTCAGTTACTTTGAGTAATAAGGTATATTTTTGTCCTCATTTATTAATTCACTAGTTTCTAATTTAATGATCATCAGATTTTTTTGGTTGGTAGTAAAATAGTTCTAAATTTTTCATATTCTCCATACTCTCAAAGACAAACTCATCATACCTCTTAGACACAGAATTCCTTGTACCTAGTTCCTATTTTTGACTAGATTGAAATATTGTCAATTTGTATCATATTCACACATTGTGATTTGAAATTGGAATATAAGATACTATAGGTAAGCATGATATCTTACTGTACACTTTGGAAAATCATGTTTATTCTCTCTCTATCCCTCACTCATCATCTCTTTTTGATGATTAAGGTGTGTATGCTAAAGTTCATGTGTTGGAAGATCTTGTAAACCTGTGATTAAAATTGTTATTGAGGGCCACCCCACTTGCAACATTTTTTATCAGAGCATAGTTCACATACACCCTTAATAAGATGCGTGACTATAGACTTGAGAATGAAGAAAAGATTGAGGGCATGTCTAACTGTCCAATGTGGAGTTTTATGATGATGAAGATATTAGTATCAAAGGACTTGTGGAATATTGTCAATGGAACTTATCCAAGGCTAAGACAAGTCGAAGAAGAGGCTACTTCATCTTCTAGAAGAAATCTTGTTCTTATTTCTGCTCAATAGGAGGTTAGTGAAGAAGAAGGAGCTACTTCATCATAAGGAGTCCATACTACTACCACATTACTTCCTATAGAAGAGCAATCTAGATGGGATTTAATGGATGCACAAACACTTTCATATATTTCTATAGGAGTCAAGAGGCATATTATACCCCAAATCGAGTCATGCAGAACCTCTCGACAAGCTTGGTTGGAGTTGGAGAATCTTTATCAGAGCAGAAACCCTGCTAGGAAAGCTCATCTTAGGAGATAGCTAGCGGACACAAGGATGTAAGGTGGTGATTCAGTTCAGACACATATTTTGAAGCTCATGACTTACAAGATCAATTACTTAATGTGGGAGTTAATATTTCATATGAGAGATCATAAACACACTTCTAAATTCACTTCCACCTATATATCATGCTTTTGTTACTTCTTTATCTCTCTTTACAAGAGATAGAGAACTTTCATTTGAGAAGCTACAATTCTTGTTACCTCAAGATGAAGATCAACTCAAAAGATTATAGCAGAGAATGATGATTCCATGTTATCATCATCGAATGGAAAAAAGAAGAAGGAGACAAAGAAAGAGAATATGAGTTAGCAATCCAAGAAGGAAAGTATGTCTTCTAATCCTAAGTCTTCCAATCCTACCCCTAATGCTTCCTCTACACCCAAAGAAAAGTCTTCAACTACATCTAGTTCAAAGAAAGGAGTATACCATTACTGTAAGAAACCAGGTCATTTCATAGCAGAATGGAGAACAATGATATTTGATGAGAAGAAGAAAGCATAAAGTAATAATGTTCAAGATGATCCAAAACCTAAATCTTCAAAGGTAGAATCTTATGCATGTGTTACTATTGAAGAGGTAGCTTTTCATCAGGCAACATTAAATGCAATCTTAGATAATCCTTGGATTTTTTTTACTATGGAGCTACTAAGCATATGACAAGTTGCAGAAAGGTATTTTTGTTTCTTTCTAACTCTTCAGGTAGAAGAGTGACCATTGCATATGGTCATGATTTAGATGTTTTTGGTGTTGGAAAAGTGAACCGTAAGTCTAGATCAAGTGGAAATTTCACAATTTGTAATGTTCTTTATGTTCCAGACATGAAGAAGAATTTTATCTCTATCTGTACTTTGTTGTTATATGGTTATAAAGTTTATGTTATAAAAGATTCATGTCTGATCCTCTTATCTTATGAGGAACATTGTCTACTTCAAGGTGAAAATAGAAGTGGCATGTTTCTGTTATCCAAAATTAGTCATGCTAATATTGCTAGGTCTACTACATCTAAGGAGAACATGAAGTTATGGCATGCTAGATTTGACCATATCAATTACACGGCTCTCAAGCACATCAAAGATCAAAGTATGGTGGAGAGTTTGCCTACTTTTGCTTTACCAGATGATGCAGAGTCATGTGAAGGATGTCTCGAAGGAAACCTTCACAAACTACCTTTCAAGAAGCATAAATACATCACATGCACAAGGAAGTTGTAGATCATACATTGAATTGTGAATAGTCTAATGAGAATAGATTTGATTCAAGGTTTCAGGTCGTTTGTTACTTTCATTAATGATTTCTCAAGATATTTGTGGATTTACAGTCTTAAAGAGAAGTGAGAGGTTTTTCTACTTTTAAGAAATTCTTAGCTATGGTTGAAAATGAAAGTTAGTCAAAGATCCATATTTTGAGAAGTGATAGAGGAGGAGAATACATGTCAAAATACTTTAAGCCGTTTCTTGAATAGAAAGATATCTCTCATCAACTCACTATTGCTTATATGCCATAATACAATGCTGTTATAAAGAGAAAGAATACGATATTTGTTGAGATGATGCATAGTATGATGTCATCCAATAAGCTTTATCCCAAGTTTTGGTTTGATACAGTACATACAACTAATCACATTTTGAATAGATCTTCCATAAAAGCTTTAAAGGTTATCACACCTTATCAAGCTTACTATGGGAAGAAACCCAATGTGAATTACTTCAAAGTTTTTGGTTCCCCAACTTATGTTCACATTGAGAAGAAGGACCATGGTAAGCTCGATGTAAAAGCCATTAAAGTGATCTTTATTGGTTATGCAATTGAAAGCAAAGGATACAGATTCTATGTTCTAGATAAAGGTGATATCCTACTCTCATGCAATGCATATATTGCAAAAAGTTAGATTTATGATAAGAAGGAAGAGATTCCACAATTCATAAAAGTAGATGACTATGCATTTTTCACAAGGAATTTGGATGATTACATTCAACCATACAAGGGGGGTGATGAACCTTCCCAAACCCTAAAAGATGCACTTGATAAAGATGTAGAGAGAATTTCATTAGCTACATGAGTACCTAGTCCATCATCAATACCTCTTGAAGTTCCGACTCAAGAAGTTGGAGAAGGTTCTAGCGTTCTAGAAGAAAGAGATACTAAAGAACTAGAAAGGATTCCACCACTTTTCAAGGATACGTCAAAGTGGTTATATCAAACTTGGAAGGAAAATGGTATAAAAGAATATGCCAAAAGAACTCAAAGTTAAACAAGGAGGCAACAAACAAAACAAATAAATTATGCAAAACATTTTGAGATTCATAATATTTTAGCTCTTACTTCAATCAAGAATGAACTAGCTAGTGTTCAAGATGCACTACATAGCCTTGTATGGAAGAAAGCTATGCAAGAAGAGATTGATTCTATTCAAAGAATCAAACATGGAAGCTTTGTGAGTTATCTATTAGTTTTGAAAACTTAGATGTAGCTCTGACTCTTTATGTTAAAGTTGGGAAAGATGTTTTGATTATTATCATCATATATTTTGATGATACGATCATGACAATTCCTAAGGATTCAAACCTTTAGTATTTTAAAGCACACCTTGAGCATACATTTGATGTAAATGACTTAGGTATTTTGCATTAATATGGTGGGATTGAGTTCATATACAGAGATGAGTGTATCCACTTGACACAAAAGAAATACATTGAGAAATTATTGGAAAGATTTGAGATGTTAGATTCCAAACCTATGCAAACACCTATGGATGTCAATGTGTCATTACAATCAGAAGCAGATTTAGAACCATTTGATGCTACATTACATAGTCAAGCAGTTGGATGCTTGATGTAATACACGTCTAGACATTCAGTTTGTAGTTTCTCAAGTATCCAACTTCATGCACAATCCATTGAAGATGTAATGGAAATCAATTAAGAGATATATTTTCATAGATATTAGAAGTTTTACAGGTTATTAAACCTTGTACCATTATGACATTGAAGGGGGATTGTTGGAAATAAGTCATAATAGGATGAAAATCTCTGTAAACTATAGCTATAAGAAAGGTATTTTGTAGAAGCCTTTCACAATTTGGGCAACATGGTCAAGAAAATTACCTCCTAAACTACCCATGAGGGTTCAATCCCTATTAGCAACGACATCATGAAAAGAAATTTTTTGGCAGCTTCATTGGTGGAAAAAGATCTCTATTGTTATGTTTAGCAAAGTTGCTTTTTTGCAATTATGATTTCTTTCTTTTGCTTTTGGTGAATTAATTCATCGTAAGAGATTCCTGAAAGCTATATAAAAAGGGACTTGGCTCGCTTTAGATTAATCATCTCTAGCTATCTTCTCAAGGAGTTCATCAACTCAAGCTCTAGCAAGCTAAGGAGAAGATCAAGGAGGTCCTCTACATGAGGAATAGTTCCTACACTCTTGGAGGAGGTGTGCTCTATATCAGGAGTTCTTGGAGGAGTTCGTGTTAGTCAATCATCAACATCACTTGCTAAGTTACTATAAGTAAATGGAGGCCCACTCCACTTCCAACACTATGCCTTAGTCGATGCCTTGGAGTAAGATGAAGGAGTAAATGTAAAAGTAAACTATAGGTTCATGAACTAGAACTAAACAAAAACTAGAAAAAAACCCAAAACTGGAAACAAAAACTGAAACTAGAATTGGAACTAGAAACAAAAAAGAGGAATAGGAATCGGAATTTCAAAATAAGATACCAAAATAGACTGCACTAGAACACCTCTATAGTGATGTGTGTAGGCTAATAGAGATACATAGTAGATGAAATAGTACACAATATTGGGTGCGATCTCCCCCCATGCACTTTGTTGGACAAGTCCTCTAAGTAAGTGTATTTATAGTTTTTTTATTACGTCCAAATACAGAGTTACGATTATGGTGAGTGCTTTGAAAAGAAAACATGCGAGTAAAAAGCCACTCATTTTTACAAAGATCCTTAGCTTTTATTTACAAAGGTTGCATTCTACAAAGATCCTTATCTCAACCACTATTTTTATGACTTTCTAAATAGAACCCTCTACGTGGGTCTTTTATTTACAAAGTATATGGAAAATATATTTTCTCTTATTTGTGTCTAGATAAGTCCCATGCCCTCATGAATCTTCAACTGTTATATCAAAACAAAAAGCACATTACAATCTCAATAGAATAAGCTCCAAAATGCAACATTCCATAAGTGATAACAAAATTCTTATCTTGGTCCAAACTGTGAATAAAAGATCTCAATCTATCATACAAAAGAAATGATGATCCAAACTATGGATCAAACTCTTTCATACAAAATAAATCACAATCCACTCTATGGAACTAAGTCTCTCATACCAAGCAAAGGTATGCTTAAAAAATACAACTAGTGGAAGTACCATCAACTTTTGAATGATAACATGGAACTTGTTCCTAGTGGGAAAAACTTGCTTTATGTTTGATCATCAATATGATCAAATAATTCAAAACTAGGAACAAGATATCTCTCGTAAGCCACTTCCGTAGTGTTGGAGTTTGAGGTCTACAAAAGAACACAAATAACATGAGGAAGAAGAAGAAGCTTGGAGCACAACACAATATTGAATGTATTACCACTAGAATGTACAAAGAAAAGTGACCCGTTAGGGCAATAGGTGTATATACAAGCAGGGGGAAAAACCCTCCTAAAGAGGGAAAAAAGTGCCCTGGCATGTCACGAGGAAGGAGATAAGGAAGAGAGCTCACACACACACATGTTGACAATCAAAGAGAAGTACACACACAGATTGAGGCAAGGAAGAATGATCTTCTTCTCCTTCTATTACATAAAAGGAAAGTACAAGAATGACCTAAAACAACAATACAACAAGTGCAATATATAAAGAACAATACATAAGGAAAATCCTAATGTCTACGAATGAGTGAGCTGGCAAGAAACAAATGGGTTCTAATGAACTTTATCTCCACATCTTTGCTCAATAACTTCTCCCTTACATAATGGTAGTGGACCTCTATGTGCTTGCTCCTTGCATGAAACATAGGAATGCTTGCCAAGTAAATACTTGACATGTTATCACCGTATATAGGGATGGTTCCAATTTGCACTTCAAGATTAGCCAAAAGCTTTTTAATCCACATTGCTTCACATGTGGCAAATGCTAATCCTCTATATTCAGCCTCCATGGATGAAAGTGCAACACTAGGTTGTTTCTTTGAGCTCCAAGTGATAGGTTTGCTTTCTATCATGAACACATAACATGAGGTTGATCTTCTATCTTCCTTTGAACTTGCCCAATCAGTATCGCTAAAGCCTTTGACCGACAATTCTTCATCAAACTTGTAAAACAAAACATGATTAACTGTATGCTTTATGCATCTCAACACTCTCTTGGCTGAATTTAAATGTTCACTTGTCGGGGCTTGCATAAATTGAGAAAGTACACCAACAACATACGATAAATCAGGTCTTGTAATGTTTGCATAGATTAATGATCCTACAATGCTTCTGTATGTCATTACATCTTCTAATGGTTCTCCATCATTTGAACAAATCTTTGTATTTGTGTCCATGGGTTGAGTTATGGTTTGCATTCACTCATTCCAAATTTGAAAAGAGGATCCAACAACTACTTCCTTTGCATCAAGTAGATGCCACTTTTTCCATAAACAACTTCAATTCCTAAGAAATATTTTAGCTCTCCAAGATAAGAAATTTTAAACTCCTTACCAAGCTTCCTTTTGATATCATTAATCGCTGTAACATCATTTCCTATTATGATGAGGTCATTGACATATATGCTATTAGAATCAACGTCAATATGGTCCCAAAATTGTGAGCCTATAGTCATACAATAATTATCGTATGCACTTGTACAACAAGAAGGCGTGGGCACCTTGGTCTACGAGAGACGTCTATAAAGCTACATTGTATTGATGAGGGTTCAAGTTCCATGATCTGCCCAACCCAAAGAGAGTTTTTTAATATTGCTTTATCAAAAAGCTTTTGGCGGACAAAAATTTGAAAAGCAAATTGTGAAAAAAGCGGGCAGCGGATATTTTCGGATTTATTTGTTCATCGTAGATTTATACAAAATTGGCTTTTAGTTGCGATTTTGATTGGAGTACACAAACTATATAAAGAGAGCCTTGGCTCATTATGTATCATCACTCAAAGATCTCAAGCTAAAGTTTGAAGATTCTGAAGCTTTGGAGGTGAAGATTTGGTGAAGGAGAGGCTACTCTCTTGGAGCAAGAAGTCTTCTACAAGGTGGTGGTAACTATCTTTTGTGAGTTAACCTTATATTTTGTGTTTAGGGTTTCTCTACCCTAATCTCAAAATTATGGTTGGTTGATTTACAATTTTGTTACACTATTTTGTGAGAATAAGGTTAACTTCATTGCTCATTCACTTCGCACACTTAGATTATTTCAACATAATCTAAATTTTGTATCATCATCTTTTTGGATATTCTTCCATTAGTGAGTGCACCACTTTATATGGTTGAGTAGTACTCCCATGTTGTAATCTGTACATCTATTTTTTAGCGAGTAATCATTCAGCTTACGTTCCCTATCCTTATCTCAAGATCTCTATCTTTCTCTATCTCACATATCATCTTGGTTAATTAAACTGTGTATGCTCAAAAGGTTTTGATTTGGAACGATCGTGGGGCCCTATAACACTTGGTATCAGAGCATAATTGACATACACACTTAATTAAACATGAGTGAGATAAGAATTGAGATTGAGGACAAGTTAGATGGTTCTTCAAATTATCCCATGTGGAATTTCATGATGAATATTTTAGTGACAAAGGATTTATGTAGTATCATCAATGGATCCTTAACAAGACCCATACGAGAAGGTGAAGAAGGGGCTACAACAGCTTCAAGAGGTATTGGAGTTACTATTATAGAACCAACTAAAGAAGAGGTAACCACTTCTACATCCAGAGTCACAGGTATGTCTTTTTCTACAGTTCCTCCTACTAAAGATCAGGCAAGGTGGGATGCTAGAGATGCTTTAACACTTCCATTCCTAGCAATGAATGTTAAAAAGCATATTCTACCACAGATCAAATCTTGTAGAAGTTCTAGATAAGCTTGGTTGAAGCTTGAGAATCTTTTTCAAAGCAAAAATCATGCTAGGAAAGCTCACTTGAGGAGACTGTTAGATATGCTCAATACTCCACCCTCATGTGACCACAAATGATCCATGGTGCTCTAAGTTGTAAGGCCCCCATTATGAGGAGAAGCCATTATGAGAGCCCGGACATTTTTGGAACCCTAACTTCCAAGTTAGATGAGGTCTATGTGTGATCGTTGATGGTTGTAGATGATCTTTGTGAGCCTAGCCATTAGGTTAGGTAGGGCATAAACTTCCAGGCCATTGGGTTGCCATTTAAGGTGAAAATAAAGGCCCTGTGGCATCACGTGGTTTCCCCATAGAACCTTAATGGGGGGAGTGCAGAGGGGGGCTTGCCCCCTTCTGTGAGGTCCGGGGGGCCTATCCCCCTGGCCGGTAGGGCCGAGATGGTAGGACTTCTGGTCGTGGAGATATTGTCGGATCATATATTTTACAAACTATTTTGTATCGCCCGACTACGTTTATCTATACGGAACTTCCTTGTAAAAGCTATATAAGCACAACCCAGGTTGAGCTTTACATAGCATTGCACACTAGTAAGCCCTTCATCTAGAGTCTGTCTAGATCACCATCTAAGCTCCACAGTGGGAGCGCACGGGTGGACAACACCATCATTGTAACTGCATTACGCTCGACAATTTGAGAATTTGAGTTCTCTATCTCTCAATCTGCATCTATCTTTGTTTGCATTTTTTTCTCTCAACTCTGTCTACAGGTCTATTATGTTGTGCTGTTATTTTCTTACATGGTATCAGAGCTCACGAGGCTCTAAGTGGTGCAGAAGCAAAAACGTAGAGGTTGCAGAGCTCTGAACAACAAAAGAGAGAAGATGTCAAGTGGTGCGTCATCATCTATGACTGGCGCCAAGGTGGTTCATCAACAGGAGTAGGTGGCGCACAAGCAGGAGCAGCAATGATGCCGGTCATCCCAACATTGCAGATACGGCCACCGGCCTTCACAGAAGGTAAACTTGATGGTATGAACTACACCTTGTGGAAGTTCAAAATCACTTCTATTCTTGATTCGTATGAGCTTTTGGAGACTGTTCTTGGGACTGATCATGAGCCCCAAGAAAGACCTGATCCAAACAATCCTGGTCGAATGATTCCTCCTGATGTTGATCTTCTATGTGCTTGGAAACGTAGAAATGCAGATGCACTGTGTGCTCTTGTTACAAGTACTTCTAATAGTGTTTTGACTCTCATTCAACATACTACGAAGGCATGTGAAGCATGGAACATATTGAGAAATCAATGTGAAACTCATAATTAGACACAGATTCAGAACTTGGAGAATCAGTTTGCAGCAGAACGGTTTGCTGATGGGGAGACTGCAGAGGTGTTTATCACTTGCATAAAGAATCTACGAGATCAAATGGCAGGAGCAGGTGTTCAAAAGTCAAGTGAGGAGCTAGCTCGACGGTGTCTTTGAATCTGTCCACCTAAGTTTGATGGTTTGGTAACTGCTCTTAACACTCAAATCAGACCTCAGCCACTAACTTTTGAAGAATTCAGTGCCTTACTCATGGAGGAGGAGCTACGGCTCAAAGCAAGGAGTGGTGGTAGCAAAGGAGATGCTGCATTCACAGCAAATGCCAAAGGAGGAAAAACAGACTCTTCAAAAGATGGATACAAAAAGAAGAACGACAAAAAGAAGTCCAAGGGAGAGTGTTTCCACTGCAAGAAGAAGGGACACAGAATCCAAGACTGTCGCATCAAGAAGGTAGAAGAGAAGAGTGGCTCTTCAAAAGGTGGCAAGGGCAAGGAGTCTGCCAACACAGTAGAAACAGAGCTTGAGTTATTTTTTACCATAGAGGAGGTGTGCTCCTCGGCTAAAGATTCAGGAATGGGTGACTCATGGGTGTTGGACAGTGGTGCATCTTGTCACATGACGAGTAGAAAAGACCTTTACAGTTCCTTACAGCCTCTAAAGGAACCCATCACAGTAAAGGTAGGAAACAATGCAAGATGTCCTGCAGAGGGCGAAAGTACAATTTCTTTCATTAACTCTAATGGCGATATCAAAAAGCTTTCAAATGTGTTGTATGTTCCACACATAAAACGAAATCTACTTTCAGTAGCTTCTATAACTGATCAAGGTCATCAAGTATCTTTCAGTAAGACAGGAGCTAAGATTATGGATGGTAACAACATTGTTGGGACTGGCATAAGGAGGAACAACCTGTATGAGTTGTGTGCTCTTATAGCCACTACAAATGTGGGCACAAGTAATCTATGGCATGAGAGATTCGGCCACATTGGATACCCTGTACCGAAGGAGATGCATTGCAGGGGTATGGTTGCACACCTACCATCGATTGCAGAAATGAAGGAACCATGTGAAGCTTGCATGATGGGCAAGCAACAAAGGAAGGCGTTTCCACAAGAAAGCAAAAATAAGGCAAGCTATCCTCTAGAGTTGGTGCATGCTGACTTGTGCGGAAAAATGCCTACACAGGCCATGGGCATATCTTCCTACTTCATGTTACTTGTCGACAACTATACCAGGAAGATGTGGGTGTACTTCCTTCGCGATAAGGCTCAAGTTTTTGGTAAGTTTAAAGAATGGCTTCAGCTTGTTGAAACTGAAACAGGGAAGAAGATTAAGAAATTTAGGACAGACGGTGGTGGTGAGTTCACATCAACAGAGTTTGAAGAGTTCTGCAAGAGTAAGGGAACAAGCATCAAATCACAGTGGCACATAGTCCTCAATAGAACGGTGTTGCAGAATGTCGGAATCGAACCATCATGGAGACGGCAAGGTGCATGTTGAAAGGAAAGGGTTTGCCTAATCAATTTTGGGTAGAGGCTATCAACACTGCTGTCTACATCTTGAATTGAAGCTACACCAAGGCACTTGATGGAAAGACTCCACAAGAAGCCTACACTGGTAAAAAACCTTTTGTTTCCCATTTCAAAGATGGAAGTGAATGTTATGTACATGTTCTAGATAGGGAGAGAAACAAGCTTCAAACAAAAAGCATCAAATGTATCTTCTTAGGGTACAATGAAGATAAGAAGGCTCATAAGGTTTATGACCCTGAGGCTAAGAAGATCATGGCGAGTCGTGATGTGGTGTTTAAGGAGGAGCAGCCACATGCAGTAGAGGAGGAAAAGAGAGATTCCAGTTTATCATCAGGCGAAGAGGCAATCCACTATGAACCTGGCCCAAGAGCTATGCCTTCTACACAAGAGAAAGAAGCGTCATCTTCAGATGATGAGTCTGAAAGTCACCAACCTGCCGACACCCAAGTGGAAAAGCCATTGTCATGTTGGGTGAGGAAGCTCTATGATTCTACAAACCCCATCCCACAGTCACTAGAACAGGTTGCAGATGGACCAAGGTGATCATAGAGAATAGAGGAACAGAGATGGGAAAGTGCCCATATTGTAAACACAGCCTTGATGGCTGATCTTATTCAAGAAGAAGCAAAGGAACCAACCAGTGTGGGAGAGGCACTCCATGATCCGAATTGGAGGGCTGCCATGCAAGCAGAATACAACAATATCATGAAGAATGGAACTTGGGAGCTAGTGGATCGACCCCCTAAGCGTAAAGTCATTGGCACCAAGTGGGTATGGAAGCTAAAGTACAAGGCTGATGGTACTCTAGAAAAGCATATAGCAAGACTTGTTGCACAGGGCTACTCACAAGTTGAAGACATTGAATTTTGTGAATCATTTGCCCCAACTGCAAGAATGACTACTATCCGAGTAGTACTAGCTGTGGCTGCACATAAGCGTTGGCCAGTCTATCACATAGATGTCAAATCAGTGTTCCTGAATGGAGACCTCAAGGAGGAGGTATATGTGTCTCAGCCACCAGGGTTTGAAGCTCCCCATTCAAAGAACAAGGTATGTAAGCTGAAGAAGGCATTGTATGGGCTAAAACAAGCCCCTAGATCATGGTACCATCGGATAGATAAGTATCTATTGGATCTAGGTTTCAAAAGATGTGCTTCTGATGCTAACTTGTATGTTCTAAAGAGAGGAGGGAAGACAATTGTGCTTGTACTCTATGTAGATGACCTTGTGATTACAAGAAATGATGATGCTCTTCTTCAACAAACAAAAGATGCCCTGAGTTCAGAATTTGAAATGACAAACTTTGGCTTAATGCCTTATTGCTTAGGTCTTGAAGTTTGGTAGGAAGCAGGGAAGATTTTCATCTCTCAAAATAAGTATGCAAGGCAGATATTGAAGGCATTCGACATGGAGGATTGTAAGGAAATTTCTACACCTATGGAGGTCAACACAAAATTATCTATTGAAGATACTTCATCTCCAATGGATATTGGAAGATATAGGAAATTAGTTGGAAGTCTCATCTACTTGTGCAATAGTAGACCAGACATCTCTTATGGTGTTGGAGTAGTAAGCAGGTTCTCTAATAAGCCTTGCCAAACGCATTGGAAGGCAAGCATGCGGATACTCAGGTATGTGAAAGGAACTACTATTTATGGTATTCTTTATGAAGAAGGATCATGTCTGGTCGGATACTATGACTCAGATTAGGAAGGAGATATTGATACCAAAAAATCAGTTTCTGGATATTGCTTTTCTTTAGGATTAGGGATTTTCTCTTGGATTAGTAAGAAGCAACCGACTGTAGCATTATTTTCTACTGAAGCTGAGTACAAAGCTGCATGTGTTGAAGCATGTGAAGCAGTATGGTTGAGGAGGATCCTATGGCACATAGGAATACAAGGACAGGAGGCTACAGAGTTGAAGTGTGACAACCAAAGTTGCATGGCCATTGCCAAAAATCCTGTTTTCCATACATGTACCAAGCACATAGAAATTCAGTATCACTATGTGCGTGAGTTGATTGAGGACGGGGTCGTGGAGATAAGCTATTGTCCTACTAAAGAAAGTGGAGCAGACATCTTCACCAAGGCTCTTGGGAGAGAGCAACTTCTTTGACACTTTCCAAAGCTTGGGATTGGACCAAGGAGGTAGTTCACCGTAGGGTGGACATTGAGGGGGGGTGTTAGATATGCTCAATACTCCACCCTCATGTGACCACAAATGATCCATGGTGCTCTAAGTTGTAAGGCCCCCATTATGAGGAGAAGACATTATGAGAGCCCGGACATTTGTGGAACCCTAACTTCCAAGTTAGATGAGGTCTATGTGTGACCGTTGATGGTTGTAGATGATCTTTGTGAGCCTAGCCATTAGGTTAGGTAGGGCATAAACTTCCAGGCCATTGGGTTGCCATTTAAGGTGAAAATGAAGGCCCTGTGGCATCACGTGGTTTCCCCATAGAAACTTAATGGGGGGAGTGCAAAGGGGGCTTGCCCCCTTCTGCGGGGTCTGGGGGGCCTATCCCCCCGGTCCGTAGGGCCGAGACGGTAGGACTTCTGGTCGTGGAGATATTGTCAGATCATATATTTTACCGACTATTTTGTATCTCCCGACTACGTTTATCTATACCGAACTGCCTTGTAAAAGCTATATAAGCACGACCCAGGTTGAGCTTTACATAGCATTGCACACTAGTAAGCCCTTCATCTAGAGTCTGTCTAGATCGCCATCTAAGCTCCACAGTGGGAGCGCACGGGTGGACAACACCATCATTGTAACTGCATTACGCTCGGCAATTTGAGAATTTGAGTTCTCTATCTCTCAGTCTGCGTCTATCTTTGGCTGCATTTTTTCTCTCAACTCTGTCTACAGGTCTATTTTGTTGTGCTGTTATTTTCTTACAGAGACAACTAGCAAATACAAGGATGAAGGGTGGGGAGTGAATACAAACCCACATTACGAGACTTGTTGACTTGAGAGATCAACTTCTAAATGTAGGAGTTGAGATATCAGATGAAGAAATGGTAAATATGTTGATTAATTCACTTCCTATTTCATATCAATCTTTTATAACCACTCTTACCCTTACCACAAGACATAGAGAGGTTACACTTGAAGAGCTAGAGTTTTTGTTACTTCAAGATGAAGATCAATTGAAGGGAATGGAAGAGAATGAAGAAGCACTTTCATCTTCATCAAAGGGTAAAAAGAAGAAGAAGGATAAGAAGGAAAAGCAATCCAAGAAGGAAAGTAGGTCCCTCTCACCTTCTACTTCAGATTCTATTTCTACTACATCTAAAGAGAAGTCTTCTAAGAAGAAGGAAGTAATATGTTATGTTTTTTCAAAAATCAATCAGGCATATGCGGTCAAATCTTCGCCACCGGTGGAAGATATGAAGCTATGGCATGAAAGATTTGGACATATTAGTTTTGGAGCTCTCAAAAGTATCAAAGATAGAGGTATGGTTGAGAGTTTACCCTCATTCAAGCTACCAGATGATTCAGATATATGTGAAGGTTGTCTTGAAGGTAAGATGCATAAACTACCTTTCAAGAAACATGGTCATATTACAGCTACCAAGAAATGTCAGATTATTCATTCAGATGTGAATGGACCTATGAGAGCAGACTCTATTCAAGGTTTCAGATATTTTGTTCTATTTGTTGATGATTTTACAAGATACTCATGGATGTATGGTCTTAAGTTGAAGTCAGAAGTCTTTCCTATGTTCAAGAAGTTTGTAAATGAAAGTCAGGAAACTATCTAGATTCTCAGAAGTGATAGAGGTGGAGAAACTTGTCAAAAGAGTTCCATACATTTCTTGATGAGAAAGGTATTACTCGACACCTTACTATTGCTTATACTCCTTAGCAGAATGGTGTTGCAGAAAGAAAGAATAGAGTACTTGTTGAAATGATGCAGAGCATGATGGGATCCAAGAAGCTTTCACCGAAATTCTGGTTTGATATAGTACATACAACTAACCACATTTTAAATAGGTCATCTTCAAAAGCTTTAAAGGTAATCACACCGTATGAAGGTTATTATGGTAGAAAACCTAATGTGAGTTACTTCAGAGTGTTTGGATCACTTTCTTATGTACATATTGATAAAAAGGACCGAGACAAACTAGATGTAAAGGCAAAGAAAGCTATTTTTATTGGATATCGTGTTGAAAGTAAAGGATACAAGTTTTATGTTCCAGAGATAGGTGAAGTTATTCTTTCACATAATGCTTTTATTGCTGAAAATAAGGTTTATGATAAAGAAGCAGAAATACCAGAGTTCATTAGTGAAAATGACTATGGATTTTTTAGAAAGATTTTGGATGTAATGTTCAGCGATATCAGGAGGGAGTTAAAATTCCTAGGATTCAAGAAAAAGTTGAAGAAAGAAGAATTTCACAACCTTCTTTAGAGTTAGTTCCACATGAGACTTTGGTTCCAAAAATGGAAGAAGTTAAAGTTCCAGAAAGTCCTAGTACCTCGACAGGACAAGTTCCAGAACTTGTGGAAGCTGAAGGGTCAGAAAGAGTTTCACCACTATTTAAGGATACACCTACGTGGTTATATCAGACTTGGAAAGATAGTGGTATAAAGACTTTTACAGGAAGAACAAGGAGTCAGATTAGACAACAACAACAAGATCATGTAAGAACAAGAAGTCAGACTAGACATCAACAACAAAAAGATAATGTAAGTTTTGCTGAAGACTTTGAGATTCATGATATTTTGGCTTTTATGATAGTTGAAGATGAACCTGCATGTGTTAAAGATCCACGTAACATTCCTATTTGGAGAAAACTTATGCAAGAAGAGATTGATTCTATTCATAAGAATCAAACTTGGCAACTATGTGAGTTACCAGAGGGAAAGAATGCTATAAGTGTAAAATGGATCTTCAAAATCAAAAGGAAAGCAGATGATACTATTGATAGGTACAAAGCAAGATTGGTTGTCAAAGGATATGCACAACAAAAAGAAATTGATTATGATGAGACATTTGCTCCTACGTCTAGGATGACTATTATTAGGTCAATACTTGCTTTAGCAGCACATTTTGGTTGGCATATATATCAACTTTACATAAAGACTACTTTTCTAAATGGTGATTTACATGAGGATGTGTATATTCAGCAGCCATAAGGTTTTGAAGAGATAGGTAAAGAACACTTACTGTGTAAGCTTATAAAAGCTTTATATGGATTAAAACAAGCACCTAAAGCATGGTATGCAAAGATGCATACATATCTTTTGACCATTGGTTTCCATAACTCAGATGCAGATCCAACTCTTTATGTCAAAGCTGAACCAGGTATGATGGTTATAGCAACCATTTATGTGGATGATATTATAGTCACAGGTCCCAGAGATGAAGATTTGCAGATGTTCAAAGAACAATTAAAGCAAACATTTGATGTGAATGATTTAGGCATTTTGCATTATTATCTTGGGATTCAATTTTTGTTTCGAGATGAGTGTATCTATATGACACAACAGAGATACATTGAGAAACTTTGGAGAGGTTTCAGATGAGTGATTCTAAACCTATGCAAACACCTATGGATCAAAACACATTTTTATAGATGGTAGCAGACGCAGAGTCATTTGATGCTACTTTATATAGTAAAGCAGTTGGTTGCTTGATATATCTGTGTAATACATTTCCTGATATACAGTTTGCAGTTTCTCAAGTATCAAGGTTCATGCAAAATTCGACATTGTTACATTGGAAAGTAGTAAAGTGGATCTTTTGATATTTGAAGGGAACTTCAAATTTTGTTATGGTATTTTTGAAATCTACACATTTGTTAGTAAAAGGATTTTCAGATTCTGATTGAGCAAGTGATATAGACACAAGAAGAAGTACTAGTGGATTTTGTTTTTATCTTGGAGACTGTCTTATCTCATGGTTTTCGAAGAGACAACCCACTATTGCAACTTCATCATGTGAAGCTGAATATCGTGCATCATTTACAGCTAATCTAGAGTCAGTTTGGTTGCAAAAGATTTTCAGTTATCTTGATATGAGAGTACTGTTGGAGGATAAACACTCCTATGTGCACAACAAAAGCAAATGAACCCTCCTAGGATCCTGAAATTTTTCAGACATAGGTTCTGTATTTTCTAAGTTTCTCTGAGTATATGCAGAGATTGAAAATGAAATTTTGCAGGCATAAACTAGACTTTAAGAGATTTCAAATGAGAGTAAAATCACTCCATTTGGATACTGGATGATGCCTCAACCAGCTGCAACAAAACAGATAACTTGATCTCTTCACAGAGTATGAGCTAACTAGACAGACACTGTTCTGGACATTTCTCTGCACATGTGCAGGCACTGAACCTGAGACTTATACCAGATAAAGTAGAACTTATAAGCTTTCCAACAAGACAAAAATCATTGCAAATGGATTCCGGATGAAGGAGAAACAACAATTACAAGACTGGGGGGTCTGCCAAAAACATCTAGATAGATAGAGTGTGTAAAAGTGAAATTTCTGCAAAATATGCAGAGAACAGCTAGTAGGGGGTGTGCTTAAGCAAGGGGGCAGCTTGGGCACGTATTTTCACGACTCTAAGTCATAATACAACTCATTAGAGGTTTTAAAGACCACATACTAACCTCTTTAACCAATCAAAAGCATATACATGTCAAAAGTGAGGTCCAATCACATCAAGAGGTGAGCTAAATCTTCTCTAATCAATTTCTTTCCATTATGGGCATAATTGGATGCCTCCAACTCGTGGAAATCAGCCTCCTTTGATTGTGGATGATGTGGAAGGTTCAATTTGGGGCATGTTCCCACACTCTTGAGCTTGAAAAACTTTCAACACTCCCCCTCAAGCTCAAGTATTTTCCTTTCGTTGCTTCAACCTATGTCTCTTATGTTGATAGCTTCCTTGAATCCTCCAAGCTTTGTACCTTCAAGAAACTTTGTCATCATGTCTGCAACCTGCATTTTAGTGTTCACATACCTTATATCTAGCTTTTCTCTAACGAAGTGGTAATGAACCTCTATGTGCTTGCTCCTTGCATGAAACATGTGATTGTTAGCTAGATAGATGCTTGAAATGTTGTCTCCATAAAGAGGAAACTCCTCCACTTCTACTTCCAAGTCCTTAAGTAGCTTCTTAAGCCATAATAGCTCACATGTAGCCAATGCTAAACCTCTGTACTCAGCCTCTGTGGATGAAAGAGCAACAGTGGGTTGCTTCTTAGAGCTCCAAGAGATCACTTTTGTACCTATCATGAAAACATAACCCGATGTACTCCTTCGATCATCCTTGCTACCTGCCCAATCAGCATCACTATATCCTTTGACACTTAGATCAACATCATATGAGTAAAATAGACCTTGGTTGATGGTGTGCTTGATGTAACGAAGCACCTTTCTAGCCGCCATAAGATGATCATGAGTAGGTGCATGCAAAAATTGAGAGAGAACACCTACTATAGATGCAAGATCAGGTCTAGTGAATGTAGCATAAATTAATGAACCAATTATGCTTCTATATAGTGTAATATCTTGTATAGCCTCTCCTTGACCTGCAACCAACTTTGTATTGGGCTCCAGGGGCTGAGAAAGTGGCTTACAACCACTCATACCAAACTTGTATAGCACATCCATCAAGTATTTTCTTTGAATCAAGAAGATGCCATTGTGTGCATAGATTACCTCTATTCCCAAGAAGTAATTTAGTGTTCCAAGATCAGATATCTTGAACTCCTTCCCTAGCTTTGATTTGATATCTTTAATACCTGCAATATCACTTCTTGTGATGATCAAATCGTCCACATAGATGCATATGTATACCGTCTTGTCTCCTTGCTTCTTCATGTAAAGTGATGGATCTGCAACACTTTCTTTGTATCCACAACTTGATAAATAATCCACTAACCTCTGATTCCAGGCCCTTGGGGCTTGCTTTAGTCCATATAGTGCTTTCCTTAGCTTGCAAGCATGATTTGGGTACCTCATACTAGCAAATCCTTGAGGTTGGCTCATGTAGACTACTTCTTCAAGCTCTCCATTGAGGAAGGCATTCTTCACATCCAACTGATATAAGCTCCATTTCCTTGATGTGGCCACTGCAATCAAAGTCCTAATTGTTGGCATCTTGGCTACGGGGCTGAAAGTTTCATCATAATCTATCCCGTAGCTTTGGGAGAAGCCTTTCGCCACCAACCTTGCTTTGTACCTAGCAATGGAACCATCTGAATTTCTTTTAATTTTGTAAACCCACTTATTACCTATCACCTTCATGCCTTCTTGAGCTGGTACCAAGCTCCAAGTATGGTTCTCATCAAGTGCTTTGAGCTCTTCCTTCATTGCCTCTTGCCATTCCTTGCAATCCTTAGCTTCTTCATAACTAGTTGGTTCTTTGTCCTTGATTACCTGAGTCATGTATGCATAATGCTTTGCAATGAAATTATCATATGTTAACCTTTGTACTGGATATCTTACTCTTGAAGACCTTCTTTCACTTCCTTTTGGTGTGGTTGCCATCTTCTTTCTTTGTTTTGCCACTCTTGGAGTTTGAATTTCTTCTATCTCTTCATCTTCCAACATGCTCTCGTCCACATAGCTTCCTTCTTCAACTAAAATCTTCTCTTTGCCTTTGACTTTGCTTTCTTCAGAGCTGGTCTCTCTTTCCCTAAGCCTTCCACTCCATGGTGAGGGTGTCCTTGTGTTGCATGAGTTGCTTGGACCACTTAAATCCATGCTTTCTTGAACTCTATCATCATTCTTCAAATCTGTCTCACCTATGTCTTCAACCTGCAATGGACTCGTGCATGCATACCAAGGCTTCAACTCATCAAAGACAACATCCCTACTTACCTTCAGCTCCTTGGTGATGGGGTTATAGCATTTATACCCCTTTTGTTCCATAGAATATCCCAAAAAAATACATCTTTCAGATTTGGCATCTAACTTTGACCTCAACTCTTGAGGTACATGTACATAGCATATACAACCATCTCCATATGTGACATACATTAAATGGTGTGGCTGATTTATGTCCATTGTGAACATTCTCCCTTGCTTTTTTCCTTTTGCTATGAGCTTGAAACCTGCCCTTGGATCCTCAACAAAACATCCTCTTTCATTGAACCTAACTTGATAGCCTTTTTCTACCATTTGGCCTCCCGAAATCAAGTCTTTGGTAATAGTAGGGACATGTAATACCTCTGATAAGCACTTTGCTCTTTGATTTCCTTC
Organism: Ceratopteris richardii; assembly: GCA_020310875.1. Taxonomy (NCBI): domain Eukaryota; kingdom Viridiplantae; phylum Streptophyta; class Polypodiopsida; order Polypodiales; family Pteridaceae; genus Ceratopteris; species Ceratopteris richardii. The sequence continues at coordinate 85,267,427 of CM035429.1, forward strand.
CAAACTGATATCTCCCACATGTTGAATGATATGCTCTGAGTTATCACCTGTTTCCACATGCCCTTGGTGCTTTGGGACCTGCAAATTACTAAAAAACTCCTTTCGACATGACATATGATTGCTACATCCACTGTCTACATACCATACATCTTCACTAGCTTGAGTTGTATCTTCACCATACCTCATGGCAAGTAAATTATCATTCCCTTGGCTGGATGATGTGTTTGCATAATTACCTTGCCCTCTATAATTGTTGTTGTTGCTTTGATTCCCTTGTCTTTGAGCTCTATGATAGCATTCATTTGCAAAATGACCGGGCTTACCGCATACAAAGCATCCATTTGAAGTGGCTTGTCCTCTTCCACCAAATCTTCCACCTCTTCCTCTATTTGTGGCTCTTCCACCTCTGTTGGGCTATAAGGGTTGCCCACAATTCCTCTTATGTAATGACACCCTCTAGTACTCATAAAAATATCTCTTTTTTGCATTTAGGAGATGTGCTCATGTGAACACTCTCCTAAGCCCTTTTTAATATTTTCCTTATGCTATAGTGTGGAAGCATCTTAAATACATCCACCTTTTTGCACATATGTAGAAATCCCACGTTGAGAAATTCCCACGCTCCCATTTCCTTGAGATTTGGGAATATTTTCCAAGATATCAAAAGATATGCTAGTTAGAAAGCATGTGCTCCTTTTTGACTAGTCAAAAAGAGCACATGGGAGAATGTGCCTAGCCTATATATAGAGGCTCATTTCTTGTAATGAGGGAGCTTTTGGTCGTGCTCTCATGTAAGATCCTTTCAATGGAAGAACTCTCCTTTCTCTTAAGGCTTTGTGCATATATGTATTTAGTCTTGGAGAGTGTGAGAGTGAGGTGTGTGTGCATGCTAGCATTTTCCTTTGTGTGTAAGTAGAGTGTTGCAATTGTCTTGTATTTTACATATGTGACTAGGATCCTTGACTCCCATTGCTCCATATTTTCAAGCATGTGGCATAGCTGCGGGCTGATGGCCAATGGCTTGAACATGTTGGAGAATGGGGTGGATGAAAGGAGAGTCTTTCTTGGGCCTTCCTTCTTGCTTCCATGCAAGGTGGTGTGGGTCTTGGCTCCCAAGGGCATACTACAACAACAAATTTGGCGCCGTTGCCGGGGAGAACGGCCTTTCATCACTTGGAGTGCTCAAGAGCATGTGGTAAGATATTGATTTGCAATTTTTCTGCTTATTCACTTAGGATATGTGTGTTGGCATGGCATTTTTCACCCTTCCATTGGACCATTTGCTCCCCATTTCTTGCTTTTAGTAGGGTAGTTTTAGTTTATTTTAGATGTTGCACAAGAACAACCCTTAACCCCCTTGTCTCTCCCTCTCTCTCATACACATATACACACTTCTACACACACACTCTTGGCATCAACCCCATCTCTGTCATTTCTTGAAGTTGATGTTCTTCTTGAAATGGGGGATGGGAAGTACTCTCTTCCTTTTCCCTCCCTCTCTTCATCATAAAGAAAACTAAAAAGTCAAATCTTTTTTGAGTAGTGAGAAGACTATCCTCCACGAATTGCACTTTCTCTCACATACGATTCTTCAGGTCTTGTAAAGGTTGCAAGCGCATAAAAGGAATATAAATAATAAAACACATCTCCATGTTGCTTGATGGCGCTCTCCTTTCAAATACGAAATCGGGTAGGTGGGGTAACTCCCTTCCCCTCACTTTCTGTTGCATTAACTTTCTTATTGTCCGTGCCTATTTGCTCTCCCTTCTCTGTAAAGGAGTATGGTACAACCTTCGTACTCGGATGGAGGGGGGACGATTTTCTCCCTTCCATTTTCTCTGTGTAACCTGCCTCGGGTCGAGCTCATGGACTTCCCCTCTCGTTGTTGAGGGTGTGTTTGAAGGCTGGTAAATGCGATGATGGAAAGTGCTGGTCCTTGCCACTACGTATTTGTTGCTGCAAGAATGTTTTGGCAGCTATCATCTTTCTCTTCCTAATGCACCCTTTGGATGTTGGTGATAGTTGAGCTGTTGACGGAAACCTGGTGGATGTAGATGAGTTTGTGAAGAATCAATGCTCCTTGCCATGACTCAGGTCGCACCAGTTGTTGGGGAAGGAAAAGTTTTCTACAGCCACGAAGGAAATGTGTTCCCTCTTCTCTTCTCTCTGTGAGGTAGAGCTTTTATGGAGGTGTAATCGCCCAGCATGGGGCTCAACTCCCTATCTACTAAAGTGTGCGAGGGGTTGAGCAAGCTCCAGTGCCACTTCTAAATCCTCTCACTGAAAGGTAAGCCCGGTCCGTGCCTCCCTCGACATTCCTCTTCTGGGCAAATGTGCGGTTTTTGACAGAGGACAGATGGTGCGCACTGTCAGACTTGAGGACGGATGATTTAGTCCTCCGAGAGGGCATGATCTAACATGCAGTAAATGATATCATACCGTGTTGAATCACTATGTGGTTTGCAAGCTCCTTGAGGCTCCTTGTGGCTTCTCAGTCCTGCCTTCCAGCGAGCTCTACACCAACCCCTTGAATCCTCGGGTTGAGCTCTTGTCGAGCCCTCATTGCACTCTTTTTAGAGCATCAGACCTTTGACGGTGCTGTGATTGCTCTTCAACTCTGCTGTGGTTGCTCCAAATGGTGGAGGATGTACTCAAGAAATCACTGCCGAAGTCGGTTCATCATGGTCTGTTGCTGCTAAATCAATAGAAAGGGGCTTGGCTCCAACTTATGGGGTAGAAATCCTCTTTGCCCCCCCTCTCTCTATCACATACGGTGGAAAGAAATCTCGGGGATGCGCTTCTCCTGTGGCACATCCATCATGCTCGGGTGGGTTCTTCTTGGATATCTACAAGCCTAAGCGCCCTCATCTTGTCTGTACGGTGGGCTCTCAACTACCTCTCGTTTCTATGATTTTGGAGCACTCAGAGCTATACACACTATCAACGGAGAACTGTTCCTGCTACACCTTGGGCAACTGATCCCTATGTCAAGATTTGCACTATCTCCATTGTCAGTAGTAACTGAGCTGAGCTATTCTGGTGGAGAACTCAGGGCCAATTCGGGTATGGAAAAATGTCATGCTATTACCAGTTATGCACTCACAGGGACATGGCAGATATGGAGGTCTACTACTCCAGCTTGATGGTGCCGACCTATGAATGTCCTGCCTCATATCGTGATATGGTTCCCCCCATGGTGTCTCTGAAGATTTATCAGAGGATCTGATGCACCATCCCAACAATCAGATATGTTTTTATCTCAGACACTAGTATGGGTGCTTCGACACTATCATTGGTTGTTGCCTCTTTGCATGCATAACTTGGGGTGGTGTTTTGTTTTTCAAAAATATGCCAAAAAACTGATGCTCATGCTTTCATGTGATGAAAAATGCCTCATTATGCCTGGCCTCCCGCTTCCTTGGCTATCGTTTGGGCATACAACATAGATTATTGTGATCAAATATATGAAACACGTGGTATGGGGCTCTGATTTTTTTGGCCTTTCTCATGCCTGCCTACTACTGAAGGAGAAATAAATCCCAAATTACTTAGAAGTCTACTTCAGTAGCTGCCGGAAAACCTATTCAACAGTGAGCTTTGCTGAGCACATGGTCACTTGAAGAAATCGAAACTGTACCATTGCACCATCCTGGTTCAAGTTCTTTGAGAAGCATTTGGTTGACAGAGGCATGGATGTGCAGCTCTTGATGGCAGGGCGTTGCATGATGACCTGGGAATCTTTCAGGATGTTTGAGTTAAGGCTTTGCACTTATTACCTTGACTGGTGGATCCAGGGATGTTGTTGTGTTCACAAGGCAATTGATGGAGATGAGATCCTGTCAGAGACCATGTGTAGTGGAGTTGGTTGTTTCCCCGTTCAATTTTGACTGATCCATTCTTTCCTTTCAGGGGCTAAAGGATCAAGACAAGAAGTTCTAGGACTAAATCTTGACAAGGACTTGCTTATGTCCACTGAGAAAGAGAAATGAACGGCAGCATGTTCTGGCTGCTCTTGATGAGCTTGATATTGATGAACTTGGCGCCTTCAATAAGTCTGGCTTTGACATTCATGACTCACCAGATGCCAAGGCAGAGTACAAGGGAGCATGTAATTTAAAAGCTACACGACACCCTCTCCAGCATCCAAAAATTCCAAAGAGAACATGCCACTTTAACTTCAGCTGAATGGAGATATTGAACTTATTTATCCATCTCTATGATTTTGGCTACCCAGATAGGTACTATTCCAGATAATATAGACTAAAAGGGGCTGAGAAAGTAGTCCACGTACTAGAACAGTTCATACGATCTGCCAATGTTCATTAGAGCTGAAGAAATCTGTTTGATGCAAACAAATGACAGAGCCAACAAAGTTAAGAGTTTTGGCCAAGAAGCAGGCAGAATGGAGGAGGGAGCTGCCTCTTTCATAATTATGTCTTATTCGTCTTTTTTGGATGATATCAGTTCTGGAAAGGTCTTCATCAAAGCCTGCTGCAGATTTTGGAAAAAAATTTTCTTCTATGTTGCTTGCTATGTCAGGTTTTAACTTGCAGGTTATTATGGCTGGTCCTTTATGCATGATATGGGCAAGGCTGGCTGTACTAAATCTTTCAAATCTCAGATATGCAGGCACTATTCAGTCATATATGTGTGATCTCATGGATGCCTGATCTTTAACCCCATGGACTTGGTATTTTTTGAATGAACAGCTGAAAAGTGGATTCTTTTTGGACCCCTTCCGGTGTAGCTACTACACTCACCTGCTCTCAGGTCACTTCAACATGTCTCACATGCTGCTCTTGGTCATGGAAATTGAAGGTGTCTCAATAGCTGGAGTTACCTGTTGCAATGCATCTTAAGGATTTCTACTTGTTATACTGCTGAATTTCAAAATGAAAATTCTCTGATCGGGCAATGTCAGGTCCATGAAGAATGGACTGTCAATGGTTATGAATCAGTCGTCCACATTGCATCACCAATTTTTTAGTACTGATAAATCTGGAAAAGGATTTGATGGTAACAGAGTGTAGTTGAGATATGTAATGTCCTCAGGGCTTATGGAAAGAACAAATCTATCAGGAGGATGGCTATGACATCATCTATAGCAGCTGTTCATACACACCATCTAGAAAGCTACAAGATATTATGGATGAAAACTTCTTTAGTAATATGGTATATTGCAAGGTTAACCAAGAAAGAAGCTTGGAGGATGGCTAAAGAACAAGCTTTGGAAGCTGTGACAATCAGCCCAGCAATGGTCATGAGTCCTCTTCTGCAACCAACCTTGAAACACTATTCAGCAGCTGTTCATAGGTGCCAATGGGTCGAGTGACCTCTTGCTCCCCCTTGGTCATACCCTTCCTGGTCCCATACAACTTGGCATAAAGGTTTAGAAGACTGTGAGCATTGTTTGCAAACTCAAATATCTGATGAAATTGAGCTTGCAAGAAGATTGTTTCGAACTTGGATGTCTCAAGGTGCTGAGCATTAGTTACACAAGAATAATGGAGCTTGCAAGTGAGGATCACTTCCCTTTGAAGAAAATGATCATGTCTACTCATATCTGATCCAATGATACAAAGGAAACTCAAAGACCTGCTGCCTCTTCAGCATCTGCCCAGGTTACATCAGAAACACCTGTGCTAAGCAGATTTGAAAGACCATCAAAGGTATAAAATTTTTAGGAAGAGCCAAAAGCTATGACAACTGTTAATGGGGCGGAGGACATTGTTCTACAAGTCGAAAATTTCAACCATTTTATTGCTGAGCCTAATCCTTGCTGCTGAATATGTAAGTAGGCAAGACATGTTGGATACTGAACCAAGACTGGACGGTTGCAGCAGAGATATCACTGAGATAGTGACTCTGGCATGGTAGAATCTCTCTACATCATACCCTTTGTTTAAGCTTCCAAGAATGTTGATTCCAAAGCTAAATAAAAGTGACTCAAAGATAGATCAGAGACTTGGATAGCAGAAGAGAATAGAAATGATCCTCAGCTGACTTTTTGGGGAAGTTTTCAAGGAATTAATTGTGGAAGAACTGTTGAATGCATGCAAGGACATACTCACCAAAGAGAAGAATTTTCCAGAGGAGGTTCCAAATCCATGAAGAGGTTCGGGAAACAACAACAGTCAACAGATGACAAAAGTTGTTGACCTCCAGTCCATCGCAGATATTGGCAAGGATGACATCATTCAAAAAAGTATATATGTGCTGATGGTGCTACAGGTCCAAAAGTGTGAGAGCATGGATCATGTACAGGTAGAGTTAAAATGGCATCTGCATGCCCTGGAGAAGCTTTCATAGGAAGAGGAGGCACATCAGAAAGACAGCTTGTTGTGGCCTCATGTGGGTATTAGGTCAAAGTTTAATATCATTCAGCCATGAGTTTGCTGCCCTCGACTGGTGGCTAGTGGCGGATATGAACGCTCACATGAGTGTGAAAGAAGCTCTGCATGGCTCTTCCAAAAACACATGTGGCTGGGGGTAAGTAGGCACCATTTCTGAGCCCTCCGACTACTTCTCAAACACCATGGCCCATCGACAGCAGGAGGAATATACCAAACACATTTGTTGGCTTATGGTCAAGGTGCAACAAAAGATGCAGCAACAGATATTGCAGATACTGGTCTTTGAATACTGAGGGGTCAACGATATAGGGATGATCACTAAATGCGGGCATTCTGTCAAAACTGAGTGAAACACCTTCAGAAGTGTGCTGGAGTGGCATTGCAACTTTTGGCCAGACTCATACCGCTGACTCATACTGCTGACTTTCTACTTTACTGATTGTAGCTGATGATTCAGGGAGGTATAAGCCACATCACACAGTAAGTATGAAAAAATTTGAATGGCACCATCTCCACCATCTACTGCGCTTTTGAGGGTCTAGACAAAATGATGGATCGTACCTATACAGAATATAGGTCAAGCTGGTGGATCCCAATGGCCAAGCATGAGCCAGGGTTATGTGTGCTGTTATTTTCTTTATGCTTCTGGCAGGTTCTCCAGTTCTAGAAATATTCAGCAAGTGATTAATGTAACAAAGAAGGGTGATGCTGACCATGTCCTGAGATTCCCAGTAAATCTTGGGCATTGAATCATTGTTGCTCAGCCAACTCCTCTGGTGAATGGTACCAGCACAGGCTGGAATGCAAAAGGACACTATACTGGTGGACCAACTCCTTATTTTGGAGTCTTAGTTACTCTCATTTGTAATATGCTCTTCATGATTAATGCACATCATTTACAGGACAAAGCATGAAGGAACGTGGCTCCTAGGCTTCAGTACTTACTGTTAGTCTTCTGTTCAACATGTTGGAGGCTGCTCCTCACCAAGTTACTTGGATCCAGGTTGTTCCCCATCACTCTATTGATGGCTTAATGCACCAGGTTTGCTGACTGCTGGCAGGGAGGCTGCATGATATTTTCATGAGGACTGATGGTTTTCTACCTGCAAATTCTATTAAACTAAGTCCTGTGGCTTTCAAATGGTTCAAGCTCCTTGCTTTATTGTTTTCAACAAATATTGGCTGGCACAGGGTTTTTCAGATAATTTTCTCTCAGATTCACAGTTGGTCGGGGATGACAGCTAGGATTCGATTGTAAATTTCTTTGGTGACTGTCCCTTCTGGGGAACTATGTGTCAAGTCCTATCTACACACAACAAGATACTAAAAGTGCTTTCTACATGATGGTGATGGTGCACACTCACCAATCAGGAAGCTTGATGGATGCCAAAGCTGGTGGTGCCCTGTCAATCTCTTTCTTACTCAGGGTGTGCTGTTAGATTTTGGACTTGAGCTACTTCAGTGTTTGACTGCCCTATTTTAGGGATTGTGTCCACTTTCCCAGCCATCCTGTGGGAAGATTGTTTTCAGGTCCTCTAAAGACTTGCTCAGAGGGATTGCTTCATATCTGGCAACAGAGGCTGCTGTGTACATGGTTGGGCTGACTGCCCCCCAAGGGGATTGTGTCTCTCAACATTGAAGACCTGAAGACTTGAAGAACTGCAGATTTGAAGAGTTGAAGACTCAAACTTGGACCAGTTCAGCAATGTATGCTTCTATCTTAGCTTTGTCGAGGACGACAAAGTCTAGGAGGAGGAGAGTGTTGGGTTATAAGGGTTGCCCACAATTCCTCTTATGTAATGACACCCTCTAGTACTCATAAAAATATCTCTTTTTTGCATTTAGGAGATGTGCTCATGTGAACACTCTCCTAAGCCCTTTTTAATATTTTCCTTATGCTATAGTGTGGAAGCATCTTAAATACATCCACCTTTTTGCACATATGTAGAAATCCCACGTTGAGAAATTCCCACGCTCCCATTTCCTTGAGATTTGGGAATATTTTCCAAGATATCAAAAGATATGTTAGTTAGAAAGCATGTGCTCCTTTTTGACTAGTCAAAAAGAGCACATGGGAGAATGTGCCTAGCCTATATATAGAGGCTCATTTCTTGTAATGAGGGAGCTTTTGGTCGTGCTCTCATGTAAGATCCTTTCAATGGAAGAACTCTCCTTTCTCTTAAGGCTTTGTGCATATATGTATTTAGTCTTGGAGAGTGTGAGAGTGAGGTGTGTGTGCATGCTAGCATTTTCCTTTGTGTGTAAGTAGAGTGTTGCAATTGTCTTGTATTTTACATATGTGACTAGGATCCTTGACTCCCATTGCTCCATATTTTCAAGCATGTGGCATAGCTGCGGGCTGATGGCCAATGGCTTGAACATGTTGGAGAATGGGGTGGATGAAAGGAGAGTCTTTCTTGGGCCTTCCTTCTTGCTTCCATGCAAGGTGGTGTGGGTCTTGGCTCCCAAGGGCATACTACAACAACAACCTCTTTGACCTGCATTTTCTTGTTGTCCTTGACCTCCTTGGTTGCTTTGATATCTTCCTCTTCCTCTTGTAGCACCTCGGTTGTGTCTTCCTCTTCCTCTACCTGCATACAACAATTGCCCTTGGCTATCCTTGGCATTATAACCACCAAGGTTCATCTCCTCTGTCACCATGAGAGTGATTAATTGATCAAAATCAAGAAGAGAGTCCCTTACATACACTGAAGTTGTGAAAGCCCTCCATTTTTCATCATCCCTAAGTCCATTTAGGGTGTGGGCGACAAGATCGTCATCATCTAGGGCACAACCGATTGACCCTAGTGCATCTGCAAGCTCTTTAACCTTTAATATGTAATCATTAGCACCTTGAGAGGGGCTTTTCCTAAGATTATTTAGCTCATTCTTGAGCTGAATTTTTCTAGCTTTTGTGGAGGTTGAATACAATCTCTCCAAGCACTCCCACACCTTCTTCGATGTATCCAAATCTTGAATATGCCCTACCATAGAGTTGCTAATATGCTGAGATAAAATGAAAATGACCCTTTTGTCCCTTTCATCCCACTCTCTTACTGCTCTTCTCTCGTCATAGGTTGGATTTACCTCATCTATGTAGGGTTTTGGCTCTCCACCACTCACAAGTCCCCACAAACCTTTCCCCATCAAAAAATTGCTTATTCTAAATCACCACGGTTGGTAGTTTCCTTTTTCGAGCTTCTCAATCTGAGCATTGAGATCAGCCATGGTGCCTCCTAACTACTTTGAACCTCCGCCTTGATGCAATGAAGTTGAAAAGGATGTCTTTTACCTCAAAAAATAGAGCTACTACTCTTGATGAAGCTTCGTCTTTGATTTGATGATGTATTTGCTTCCCCTTGTTGTTGACGTGCCCGTTCTTTGCTTCCTTCCTTCAAACTTTGATGAAGTCTTTACTTCACTTCAGTAGATCCTTCTTCTCTCTTTGATACTCCACTTATAGCTCTGATACCACTGTTGGAGGATAAACACTCCTATGTGCACAACAAAAGCAAATGAACCCTCCTAGGATCCTGAAATTTTTCAGACATAGGTTCTGTATTTTCTAAGTTTCTCTGAGTATATGCAGAGACTGAAAAGGAAATTTTGCAAGCATAAACTAGACTTTAAGAGATTTCAAATGAGAGTAAAATCACTCCATTTGGATACTGGATGATGCCTCAAGCAGCTGCAACAAAACAGATAACTTGATCTCTTCACAGAGTATGAGCTAACTAGACAGACACTGTTCTGGACATTTCTCCGCACATGTGCAGGCACTGAACCTGAGACTTATACCGGATAAAGTAGAACTTATAAGCTTTCCAACAAGACAAAAATCATTGCAAATGGATTCCGGATGAAAGAGAAACAACAATTACAAGACCGGGGGGTCTGCCAAAAACATCTAGATAGATAGAGTGTGTAAAAGTGAAATTTCTGCAAAATATGCAGAGAACAGCTAGTAGGGGGTGTGCTTAAGCAAGGGGGCAGCTTGGGCACGTATTTTCACGACTCTAAGTCATAATACAACTCATTAGAGGTTTTAAAGACCACATACTAACCTCTTTAACCAATCAAAAGCATATACATGTCAAAAGTGAGGTCCAATCACACCAAGAGGTGAGTTAAATCTTCTCTAATCAATTTCTTTCCATTATGGGCATAATTGGATGCCTCCAACTCGTGGAAATCAGCCTTCTTTGATTATGGATGATGTGGAAGGTTCAATTTGTGGCATGTTCCCACACTCTTGAGCTTGAAAAACTTTCAACAAGTACATGAACCCATTCAGATATTTTCAGATAGCCAGAGTGCTATAGCTATAGCAAAGAATCCAGTGCATCATGCAAGGACAAAGCATATAGAGATACACTACCACTATATTCAAGAGCAGATAGCTAAGAAGTACATTGAGCTAGTTTATGTTCCTTCTAGTGAGAATGTTGCAGATACATTTACCAAAGTATTGACTAGAGATAGTCATGAGAAGATACTGAAGCTTGTACCAATATGACATTGAAGGAGGGATTGTTAGAATCAATGTCAATATGGTCCCAAAATCCTGAGCCTATAGTTATAGAATAATTATCATATGCACTTGTACAACAAGAAGGCGTGGACGCCTTGGTCTATGAGAGACGTCTATAAAGCTACATTGTATTGGCGAGGGTTCAAGTCCCATGATCTGCCCAATGCAAAGAGATTTTTTTAATATTGCTTTATCAAAAAGCTTTTGGCAGACACAAATTTGAAAAGCAAATCGTGGAAAAAGGAAGCAGTGGATATTTTCGGATTTATTTGTTCATCGTAGATTTATACGAAATTGGCTTTTAGTTGTACTTTTCATTGGAGTACACAAACTATATAAAGAGAGCCTTGGCTCATTATGTATCATCACTCAAAGATCTCAAGCTAGAGTTTGAAGATTCTGAAGCTTTGGAGGTGAAGATTTGGTGAAGGAGAGGCTACTCTCTTGGAGCAAGAAGTCTTCTACAAGGTGGTGGCAACTATCTTTTGTTAGTTAACCTTATATTTTGTTTTTAGGGTTTCTCTACCCTAATCTCAAAATTAGGGTTGGTTGATTTACAATTTTGTTACACTATTTTGTGAGAATAAGGTTAACTTTGTTGTTCATTCACTTCACACACTTAGATTAGTTCAACATAATCTAAATTTTGTATCATCATCTTCTTGGATATTCTTCCATTAGTGACTGCACCACTTTATATGGTTGAGTAGTACTCCCATGTTGTAATTTGGACATCTATTTTTTAGTGAGAAATAATTCAGCTTACGTTCCCTATCCTTGTCTCAAGATCTCTATCTTTCTCTATCTCACATATCATCTTGGTTAATTAAGTTGTGTATGCTCAAAAGGTTTTAGTTTGGAATGATCCTGGGGCCCCAAATTCGAACATATGAAAATATATACCTCTCTATTTTCTTCCTTCTTCATGTAGAATGAAGGATCTGCACTACTTGGGTTGTATCCACAGTTAGATGTTCTACCAATCTCTGATTCCTTGCTCTTAGTGCTTGTTTCAACACATAAAGTGCCTTCTTCAACTTGCAAAAAAATTCTGGATGGCTTTCATCTTCAAATCCAATCGGTTGACTCATGTATACCTCTTCTTGTAGTTCTCCATTGAGAAAAGCATTTTTGATGTTGAGTTTATATAATGGACATCTTCTTGAAGCACCAATTGCTATTAATGTTCTGATAGTTCCCATATTTGCAACGTGGCTGAAAACTTCATCATAATCTATGCCTTGTGTTTGTTTAAATCCTTTGGCAACTAATCTAGCTTTATATCTAGCTAGTGAACCATCAACATTCCTCTTTACTTTAAACACCCATTTGTTTGGAGCAATCTTCATACCTTCTTTCTTTGGCACTATCTCCCATGTGTGATTATCTTTGAGAGCTTTGATCTCCTCTTTCATAGCTTGCTTCCATTCCTTGTGTGTGCAAGCTTCTTCATATGTCTCAGGCTCTTTGTCTTTGATAACCTGCATCATGTATGCAAAATGTGTCACCATGAAACTATAATAACTCAACCTTTGAGTTGGATACCTTGTCCTTGAAGATCTTCTTTCATTGCCTTTAGAAAGTTGCTTCTTTAACCTATTCAACTTTACCATTAGAGTGATTACCTCTTCATATTCTTCTTCACTTGCATCTATCTCACCGTTTGGAGTAGCACTTGCTTCTTTGACTCTACTACGAGCTAAATTTGGAGACCCATAATGACTCCCCCTCCATGTTGAACGTTCTTGATTTGGTGTAGATGCCTCTAGACCTGAAGCCTTTGTGCTTGATTGTTGAACTTCTCTTTGATTTATTCCTGCATAATCATCACAATCTTCTTCAATAATCGTTTCCTTTCCTTTATCCATGGTCTTAGTTAATCAAAGACCACATCTCGCAAGACTCTTAATTCCTTTGTTCTAGGGTTGTAACACTTGTATCCTTTTTGCTCCGTCAAGTAGCTGATGAAAATGCATTTTTCTGACCTTGGTTCCATCTTTGTTCTAACTTCTTGTGGAATGTGAAAAAAGCAAACACATCCAAACACTTTGAGGTGTGTAAAATCAGACTTCTTATCGGAATATACCTCCTCTGGAGTCAAGTGATATATTCCCGATGTTGTGCACCTATTCATCAAGTAAATGGCGGTTGTGGTAGCTTCAGCCCAATAGTACAATGGTACCTTCATCTTGTTGAGCATGCATCTTGCAATTTCAGCAATTTTCCTATTTTTCCTCTCAGCTACTCCATTTTGTTGTCATGTATACCTACAAGTGAACTGCTGTTTGATCCCATTCTCTTGTAGAAAATCTAAAAATTCTTTGGAGAAGTATTCTCCTCCACCATCGGACTTTAAAGTTTTCATAGACCTTCCTGTTTCTTTTTCAACCGCAACTTTGAATCTTTTGAATATAGAAAACACCTCTTATTTTTGCTTCATACAAAATAGCCATACCTTTCTTGAGTGATCATCAATAAAGGTGACAAAACATCTATTACCAGCCATTTAGGCCTCTTCGGTTGGTCCCCATACATCCGTATGTATCAAGTCCAAGAAATTTGGGGCCACATAATTGCTCCTCTTGAATGGCTGCCTCGTTTGCTTTCCTAGTTGATAAGCTTCACATAACTCATGTAGTCCAATGCTATTAAATTTTGGAAGACCTCTTGCCACTTCATGTTTGCTCATGTCCTTCAGCTTTGGAACATTGATGTGTCCTATTCTTTTGTGCCATAAGTCCATCTCTGAAATCTTCTTGTTCCCACATTGAATGTACATGAACTTTCCATGTGGATGTTGGACGTCCAAAGTGAACATCCTTCCTTCTCTTCTACCTCGAGAAATGAACTTGAAGCCTTCCTTTGGATTATTTATGAAGCACCCATTCTCATTGAATATGACATGATAACCCTTCTCTACCATTTGTCCTACTGAAATCAAGTTCTTTGAAATTGTAGGAACATGAAGAACATTAGATAGTACCTTTGTGCTACTTGTATCTCCAATATGTTTAATCATGTGTTGAGTATCATCATCTTCACCCATTGTGCCAATAGAAGCTAAAGCATCACTTAGCTTCTTAATCTTCAAGGTATATTCAGCTATGGATTGACTCGAACTCTTCTTGATTGTGTTCAACTCATTCTTGAGTTGAAGTTTCCTAGATTTGGTATTTGTTGAATACATCCTTTGAAGAGATTCCCAAGCATCCTTAGTTTCTCTAGATGTTGAATATGCACTACCATGGCATTAGTAATGACTTGCAAAATGAGGAACATGACTCTCTTATTCCTTTCTTCCCATTCTTTTGCTTGCCTCCTTTGGACTTCAGTGGCCATAGCTTAATTGATTTGTAGTTGAGCATCATCGCCACTCACAATACCCCATAAGCTTTTGCCCATTAGGTAGTTGGTCATTTTAAACTTCCACACGGGATAGTTATCCTTATCCAATTTCTCTACTTGTTGACCCAAGTCAACCATTGAAGACTATCAAAAACTTTGAGAGTTACCTCGAATAGTTATATTATCCTTTGCTCTTGTGTTTATGAAGCTCCCACTTGTTTTGTAGCTCCTCTTTTGCTTTGCTTTAATGCCAGCTCTGTTGATGAAGCTTCAACACCAAGTTTTCTCTAATACCAACTGTGGAGAATGAGTTCTCCTATGCACAACGGAAATGTGTAGTGAACCCTTGTATGTCCAACACTTGGACAAATAGATCCACCTTAGATAGCGTGCTTCTCTCAATACAAAACTCAAATGGACTTGTGCCTTAGACAAAGAGAACTTTCTAACAAGCTATAAATAACTTAATTTGGACAAGTTTTGATTAGGAAACGCAACTGACAAAGATGAACTACCTGTCCACATAAGCATGGTGAAGAACTGAACTTCACTCTCAGACTGATAACTCCTTGAGTATATATCTTTTGAGAAAGATATTTGGTATAAAGAAATTAGACACAAATATCTTTCCAACAAGCTAAAAAACAAGTTATTGGGATGAGTTTTGGTTAGGAAATTCAACTGAAAAAAATAGACCACCTGCACACATAAGTATACTAAAAAACTAGGCTTCACTCTCTAATAGATATATGAGAAAATATAAATCCTTTGAATAAGATATTTGGGATAGAGAAACTAGATACATAGAGCTTTCCAACAAGCTAGAAAGCAAACTATTTGGATATGTTTGGGTTGAAAAATATAAGCAACCAAAATGGACTACCTGTTTACACAGGTATGCTAAAAAACTGGACTTCACTCTTTCATTGATATTGCATAGAATATGCAAGATTTGAAGCAGATATTTGAACTTAGAAAGCGTACAAGACAAGGTTTCCAATGAATGTTTAAACCCAAGAAATTGTTACATATAGACTCAGATATGAGCTTCACAACAGAGCTATGTACAAAATGACGTGTGGCAGGAAGGAGTCTAAGGGAAGACAAAATGACAAAATGACTAGATCGGACTATTGGAAGCTCTTGCCTCTTTCTCTCCTTGTTTAGAATGTGCTCCCACTCTACTTTTATAACCAATGAGTATGTTGTTGAAGCTCAAAGTCAAGGACAAAGCATGGAAGCACATCAAAAGGTGGACACACAAGGAAAGGGAGCAAGTAGGGAGCTCCAAGAAGTGTATGTCAAATTTTCAGAAGAATCTCCTACAAAAATAGTGATTTTCATCACTAAAAACCATTGTAAATACCATTATCTATTTTTAGTGACTCCATTTTGTTCAAGCCGAGGAGTCCTCGAGCTTGAGGAGTATTAGAAGTACCATCGTACCAATTTTCATAATTTTTTAGACTTCGTTTGAGCCCTCAAATAAGCCCTGGAACCTAATTTTTAACTAGGCCGGACACTAGGTCTGGACAGGGCCAAAACTAGTCAAAAAACTATAAAAAGAGCTAGAGAGCTCATTTTTGGGGTTAGCTGGTTAGAGAATAGAACTTTTGGAAGGGAACTCTTTTGCAATCTAAGCTTTCCATTGTTCCTCTCTTTGATCTTACTTTGTGCGCGTGTGTGTATATGTGTGCATGTTTGTGTGCTTTCACTCACGCACTTGTGCCTTCACTTGCTCGTGGTCTTCATACCGGTCCTCACGTCTCCGCGGATTGACAAGTAAAGGAGGTGGTGCTTACGCTTGAGCTACACCAAATTTTGGCGCCGTTGCCGGGGAGAGAGCTTCGAGGACGAGCGTTGTGATGGTAAGATCGTAGATTTGCGACGTTGGAAGGTAAAAAAAACTGTCATTTCAGTTCATTTTCTGTTTTTTCCTCTTCATCTTCATCATCATCATCATCTCCACCTTCTTCCATCTTCTTCTTCATAGAAAATTCTTGTTTTTTAGTGCATTTTCACCATCTTCATACCATTTTTCAAGCATTATTGTGTGGGAAGGAGTTAGGAGGTGCAAGGGAGAGCAAGCGCTGTGTTTTTTTCATGATTTTCTGCTCATATGGAGCTCGCCATAGCCGGCGCTCAGAAATTTGAATTTCCCGCCAAAAAACACGATTCTGTGATGAAAATCGCGATTCTGTGAAAATTCAAATTTTTTTGAAAAATCACGATTTTCTGTTTTCCCGCCTAAAAGTTGGCTGAAAAAATCACGATTCTGTGGTCATTCTCAGAATCACGATTCTGTGATTGTGCTCAAAATCGCGATTCTCACAAATCACGATTTTCAGCCAAAAATACGATTTTGTGAAAAAGGCGATTCTGTGATTGTGCTCAAAATCGCGATTCTCAAAAAATCACGATTTTCAGTCAAAAAACACGATTTTGAGAAAACACGATTCCCTACTCAAAATCGTGATTCTCAAAAAATCACGATTTTTAGTAAAAAACACGATTGTGTGAAAAAAGGCGATTCTGTGTAATCACGATTTTTTGCTCAAAATCGCGATTTTCTAAAAACACGATTTTGTGCTCAACATCGCGATTTTCATGCCAAAAACAGGATTCTGAGAAAATACGATTTTCAGCGGGCTCAAAATCGCGATTCTCACAAATCACGATTTTCAGCAAAAAACACGATTTTGTGAATCACGATTCTCTGAGTCAAAATCGCGATTTTCAGAAACACGATTTTGTGCTCAACATCGCGATTTTCAGAAACACGATTTTGTGCTCAACATCGCGATTTTCATGCCAAAAACACGATTCTGAGAAAACACGATTTTGTGAAAAAACACGATTTTATAAATCACGATTCTCTGAGTCAAAATCGCGATTTTCAAAAACACGATTTTGTGCTCAACATCGCGATTTTCAGAAACACGATTTTGTGCTCAACATCGCGATTTTCTGAAACACGATTTCGTGCTCAACATCGCGATTTTCTGAGTTCACAAAATCGCGATTCTCTGAAAGTTCACAAAATCGCGTTTTTCTCCAAAGGTCCTGTTTGCCTGTTTTGACCCCCAGGAGCCTGAATTGGCATAACTTCTTCATCCTAAGTCCATTTTTTGAGCTCTATAGCTCGTTGGAAAGCTCGTTTCAAATCCTACACGACCTCCATTTTTTTCAAGAATAACGCGTTGATTTTGAGATAGGATAATTTGAAGTTGACCCTCAAGTGGGACTAGGGAACCAAGGGGACTCCAAAGAATTTTGAACCATACCAAGGGGAAAATTTGGACTCTTGACTAAAGCTTATTAACCTGAGATCTGGTAGACACTTAGGCAAGGATAAACAAAGCATTAGATCTTCTGAGGCTAGTGTCAACCATACATCCAATTCTTGGGCGCAACAACTAAGTGGTCATCCTTACGGACTAAGTTCAGACACAAGTGATTCAGAAATGTCTTTTAGCATGGGAAAACCTGCAGGTGGCTCAGGGACTGCCCATCTACAAACACCAGAAGGTCCCTATAAGACACAGTTGGAATATATTCGGACCAACCAATTAGGTGCTCGCATCTATGAGGATGGTCTGAGGCGATCAGTGGTCCAACTCAAAAATCCAGATCAATCCTTTGGACTTGAACACCCGGTGGTCAAGTTCGAAGAGGGTTCATACATTGATAAGGAAGGAACCATGTATGTGGTCACCAACCTACCAGATAGGACGGATGAGTTTGGAAATGTCATTCCTGAGAATGAAATAGGAGACCTAGAACAAGGAAATGTAGGACAAGGACCCCAGACTCCTAGAGGTAAGTCAGTTTTGACCCGAGTGATCACTCCGGACTGGATCCCTCAAGACAACAAAAGCATAGAACTATTTTTGAATAGAGAAACAGAGGAAGCCTTTTGGAGATTCAAACCAAATCAACCTAGCCAATTGGGCATAGTCATCATCTATGAATTCAAAGATCCTGAGATACCAGGCAAAGTTGTCTACCTGGATAACACATCAGAGAAGATATTCTTGGTAACAGAACATGATAGACATGCATATACTTGGAAGAATGAATTGATTTTCCCCCCACCAAGATCCAATGTTTCCCATGGCCCCCAAGGAGTAGGATCATCCCACGCTCATGAAGCTCAGAGAGAAAGAGCTAGAGAGAGACCTGAGGTAAGTTTTGCACACACCGTAGGCAGGAATAGATCAGGATTTGAAAATGAAAGACCTGAAAGAGAGAGACATCAAGTACAGAGGCAACAAAGAGATGAACATGATTTTCCATTGCCTAGACCCCGAGAGCACTCAAGAACCCTTAGACCCACTCAAGTGATCAAGGCAATGAAGAATTATTTTGACGGGTCAAGAGATCCTTATGATCATGTGGCCGAGTTCAAACAAGTGTTAAGAGCTGAACAGGTTGAGGATTTGTTCACCCAGTACGAGGCATTTGGCTTGACTCTTAAGGGCACTGCGTTAGCTTGGTTTCAACCACTGAGTAGTCGCAATTATCGTGACATAGGTCAACTGCTAGACGAATTCATTGTAGAATTTTCCAAGAGTGGTATCAGGCATAACACATCGTCCCTGATCCACAGTTTCAAGCAGACACCCCAAGAAACAGTGCGACTAGCAGGTAGAAGGTTCAGACAGTACCTAGAAAGATGCCCTACTCCAGAGTTACCCACACCAACCAAACAAGTGGCTTTGTTCTTAGATGGCTTACTGAGCACAAAGTTAAGATCATATGTGTACTTGAAAGAACCTAGATCCATAGAAGAGTGTGTGCGGACGTGCATCGACATAGAAGATAACTTGGGTGAGGAGTTAGGATTGTCCAAACTCTACAAAGATTCGGATAGTTCTACTAGTCATACTTCAAAGATCTCCACAGAAATAGAAGAGATAGCTGAGCAAGTTGCCAAGAAGCTGGGAGTCCAAAATAAACAAACACAGAGAGTCACTCCAGTGAATCGGTGTTATACTTGTGGGGGCGACCACATGGCTAATGTATGCCCAAGGCAAAACCAAAACATTAGAGAAAGGAATGCTCCATATTGCACTATTGAGAGAAAATACACAAACCACACGGCTCAAGATTGTCCCTACAATAGGCAGGCTGTTAGACAGAATTATCAGCAACCTTACCCACAAGGTAGGTATCAGAACCAATACCAACAGCCATATTATAGACCACAACAGCAATATCAGGTACCATATAGGCCACAACCTGTCTTGGGAAACCAACCACCAGCTCCAGCCAACGTGATTCCAGTCAAATATGCTGTGGGAGAAGAAAATCCAAATAGAGCATTGGTGCCACTAACCCCATTGATACCAGATAATGACTCTCATGCTCATTGTTCAGACTACTCCCATGAAGGTAGTCCACATGCTTATTACACAGAGTCACCTGAACATAGTGAGATTTACTCGTATCAATATGAGGTACCACCTATGGAGCAAAATTGGGAGCCAGAATACTCCAATGTCATGTACACACATCCTAACCCTAGGCCCCAGTTGAGACAAATGAGACCACAAGCCCCTAGAGGATCTTGTTTCAGATGTCAAGGTGACCATTTCATTCGTGACTGTCCCCACCCACCATCTCCGAGTCAAGGACAGGCTATCACAATACAGGCTTTTTGTCCTGATTGCGGCAAAGACCATCTCCCCAGAGATTGTCCAAGAAACCCCTCCAGTGCACCCAAGATTACACCCATTAATGTGGTAGGCTTAGTGGTAGATTCAAGTTCAAGTAGTAGCAATGTGGCTCCTATACAAGCTGTCACTAGAGCACAAGCCTTAAAACAGGATAAACTAGTAGAACAATCAGAGTCGAGTGAATCGGGAGAGCCTAGTAAAACAAGAACATGGAAGGATACCAGAGAGAAGGCCAATCGCAAGTGGAATAAAAAGTTATCGGAACTAGAAGAAAGCTTAAAAGAAGCGAAAACAAAAATAGAAGTCATTGCATCTCAAAGCCCCTCGCATGCCGAAACTCCATCCACTCCACCTCATCCCACCCCACCACCCATTGTAAATAGACCGCAACCAGGGTCTGTTCTGGCAGATCCAACCCCAGAAGGCTTGGACATGATGTTCAAGGCCTACCAGGCTCGACTTCAAGAAGGGCCTACAGCGGCAAACCTAGACAAGAGTTACCCTAGAGCAGATTTAGAGATTGAACGGATGAAAATGTGCATGAAGATGGTAGAACAAGCTCAAGCCATACTTGAGACTAGTCAAAAGTTCAATCAGACAAACTCTATCAAATCAGATTTGCATTTCCAGGGCTTACTAGAAAGATTAGAGCAATTGGTAAACAAACCACAAGTTTCTTTACCTCCACAGGCTCAACCAGCTCAACCACAGGCTTATGTTCTTAATTCCACAGACGCTGGAATACCTCCTTCAATTCAACAGTACTCTCAAGAGTTCTTGCGGGAAATACAAGAAGATAAATGGGCCAAGGAGAAGGGTAATTCCCCTCCTATTCCTGAGATTGATGATCTTCATGATCAATTTCCCCAAGACATTCCATCTATTTACGAAGATGAAGCAGAACAACAAGAAGACGAAAGGTTAGATTTTGAATCTAATACCTTAGAAGAACTGCCTCAATTTCCAGGCCCATGGGAATCTGAATCTCTCCAGATTAGAGCTCCCACAATACTAGTAAGAAATGAAGACTCAGTGGTTCCAAGGAACACGGATGTCGTGAAGAACACTAAGGTTCAGTGTCATCTCACTGTAGAAGAGCTGCTCAAAGCAAAACCTGAGCTTTGGAATCATGTGAAGGATCAGGTTCCAGAACTTGATTCCAACATGCCAAAAGCAGGCTCCAAGCAAAGGGTACCAGAGATACCTCTAGACAAAATAGGGGACATGTGTGAGGGTGAAGAAGGTAATACTTATCTCCCAATCACCTACCAAGGTTACACAACCAAAGCAATCATAGATTCAGGTGCTGGTGTTGCTATTGCGACCACCTCCTTGTGGAAGCAATGGGGCAAGCCTACATTAAGACCAACTAGAATGAAGCTTCAAATGGCTGATGGTCATTTTGAAAGACCTCTAGGATTGCTAGAAGGGATCACTCTAACCACTTGTGGTGTAGAGTTTGAGCACACATTTGCTATATGTGACTTTGAGAAAAATAATGTCTACGAGATGATCCTAGGAAGACCCTTCCTACGACAATTGCAAATAGTACAGGATTGGGGAACTAAATCCTTGTACTTACAGCACTTAGGGGTCACCACCAAGGTCAATTTGAAGGATTACACCTTCAGAGATGTACCACCCCTACAGTGGAATTCTATCCACAAAGTGAAAGAAGATTCCATCTCTGTGCATTCTGAAAGTTCACCTGATCCATCATGGCTGCATGAAGATACTCATTTGTGGATGTGCAAAGTCGCAAAGGAAGAGGAAAAACGTTTAAAGGCAAGGGAAGAAGGAACTTCGCTAGGAGATAGACCAGTTAGAGACCCAGCCTACACACCGATGATCTTTCTAGATGAGGAGTTTGAGCCTCATGGCTGGCCAGAAATCTTAGCCACCATGGACATTGCTGTCAATGAGGAACAGTGGACACCTCATTGTGATGAGGAGGGTTATGATATCTCAGTGTTCATGTGTCAACCCTTGCTAGAAGAATGTGACCCTAGTGATGTCATAGAAGAAGAAGAGAATGACGATGATCTGGAGTCTATTGTGATGGATAGTTGCTTTAACTCAGAGCAGCACTATCTAGAAGATATAGGAGTGTTCACCCAGAAAGAAGAAGAACCTCTCACAAGTATTAAAACAGTAAACTCAAAGGATGGAAGTGAGAGTAGTCAAAAGAAAAAGAAAAGAAAAGCAGTGAAACAAGAAGAGGAGGAATCATTGTTTGAAGTACCAGAAAACTTCAAGAAATATGAAGTTGACGACCGCAAAATTTTGGTACGAATGCCTAAGAGAGAGGCCATCATAGGAGAATCATATGATAATAAAGAAAAGACCAAGAAGATTGTAGTGACCATTGAAGAGAACGAAGAGAGATTCACATATATAGGAGATGACCTAAGTGCAAGAGAAGAAATGGAGCTCATAGCTCTATTAAGGGAATATAGGGATGTGTTTGCATGGCACTATAGAGACTTGAAAGGGGTAGATCCAAGAATTTGCTCTCATACTATCCCCATGACTGCTGATGCTAAGCCCACCAAACAGAAGCCCTACACATATAATGATACCTATGCAGCCAAAATAAAAGAAGAAATTGATAGGTTGATTGAAGCTGGATTCATCTATGAGATTGAGCATACCAAATGGGTGTCCCCCATTGTTGTGGTACCCAAGAAGAACGGGAAGTTGCGAGTGTGTATTAACCTTAAAAAAGTTAATGCCGCTACGATTAGAGATAGTTATCCACTTCCAATCACAGAACACCTATTGGAGCGTGTTGCAGGCAAGGAAGTTTATAGCTTCCTTGATGGATTTTCAGGTTACAATCAAGTAGCCATTGCCCCAGAAGATCAACACAAAACAACTTTTGCTACAGAGTGGGGAATCTTTGCATTTCGTGTGATGCCATTTGGGCTCACCAATGCACCTGCAACATTCCAAAGGCTCATGTGTCATGTCTTCAAAGAGTTCTTGCGAAAGAGCTTAGAAGTGTATGTGGATGATTTATGCGCTCATTCCCAAGAAAGAAGGTTTCACATCCCTGAGCTCAGACAAATCTTCAACAAGTGTAGAGAATATCGAGTGTGTCTGAACCCAGGAAAGTGTGTGTTTATGGTGCGTCAAGGTAAAATCTTAGGTCATATTGTTTCTAAGAATGGAATCTCAACATATGAAGATAAGGTACGAGCCATAGCGGAGCTACCAAGGCCAAGGAATATTAAAGAGGTACAAGCCTTTATGGGCCATTGTGGATACTACCATAGGTTTATCCACATGTACGCGATCATAGCTAGACCCCTTTATGCCTTGTTGTCTAATTTTGAGTGGAACGACGAATGCGAGAATTCTTTCAACGAACTGAAGAAACGTTTGTGCACGGCACCAATACTCACCACTCCTGATTGGAATAAACCATTCCATGTCCATGTGGATGCATCCAATCATGCCATAGGATGTGTGCTAGCACAACCCACAAGTGAAGGAAACTTAGATTTGCCCATAGCATATGCTAGTAGACAGCTCACTGTAGCTGAACGGAACTATACCACAACTGAGCGAGAGGGCTTAGGCATGGTATATGCTGTGAAGAAATTTAGACACTATTTATTGGCCAACAAGTTTAAGTTTTTCACTGATCATCAAGCTTTGTTATATTTGGTCAATAAACCTTGCAATACTGGACGCTTAGTAAGATGGTTCCTCTTACTAATGGAATATGACTTTGAAGTTGTTGTCAGGAAAGGTAGAACCCACCTTCGGGCAGATCACCTTTCTCGCATCACTTCAGGAGAGTCACCGCAAGGAGTGTCTGACGAATTACCCGATGCTTATCTGTTCAATTTAGAAGTTGTTCCTAAATGGGCAAATAAGTTGGTACCAGTCCTAACCTTTGGCCCTGCAAATAAGAATGTGAAAACATCACAAGAAGAAATTGTAAAATCACAAAAATATCACATATTAGCACGAAGCATGTACAAACAAGATACTGAGGGTGTATTAGCTTGTTGTGTGGAGGATGATGAACATAGTAGTTGGTTGCAACAAGCCCATGAAGGAATGCTAGGAAATCACTATTCTAAACAACGAACATTGCAGAATCTAAAGCGTTTAGGAGTGTATTGGCCTAGCATGGACAAAGAAATACATGAGTGGATTAAGAATTGTCCAAGGTGCAGAGAGAGACCCCCAGTGGAGCATGCGACCCTTTATCAAGTGTCATTAATTCCAGATTGGAGTGCTCCATTGGTAGAGTTTATGAGATCGGGAAGATTACCCAAAGAGGCTAGTCTAGCAAGAAGAAGAAGCATGGAGCAAGAGGCTCAAGGCTATGCCCTAGTAGGAGACAACCTATACTGAAGAGGCAAAGATGGTTACTTACGACTGTGCGTTCACGAATCAGATTATTTGAAAGTCTTAGAAACTGCACACAGTGGTGTTGCAGGTGGACATTTTGGTCCTGACCGAGTGATCAAGACCATTCTATTCTCAGGACTTTGGTGGCCCACTCTTCATATGGATGCACATACCTATGTGAAGAAATGTGACACATGCCAACGTGCACAATATCCAGTTAGAAAAGACGAGATGCCCTTGAGGCCAATGATGGGAGGACGTGCATTTTCGAAGTGGGGCATAGACTTCATAGGTCCTATTAACCCCCCAGCTAGAAACTCCCATGCAGAGTACATCATTGTAGCCACAAATTACCTTACAAAGTGGGTAGAAGTCAAAGCCACAACAAAGAATGATGCTCAGACTACGGCTAAGTTCTTATTCGAGAATGTGTTCACGAGATATGGACTACCAATAGAGTTGGTGAGCGATAGAGGCACACACTTCTTGAATGAGGTCATTGAAAATCTTCTCCAAGAATTCTTGGTGATACATAAGAAATCTGCCCCCTATCACCCACAAGCCAACAGAAAAGCCGAGAGTACCAATAAGATCCTCTGTAACGTATTGACAAAACTGGTAAATAATAAACGCTCTGATTGGGACAAACAACTTCATCATGCTGTTTGGGCTTATCGAGTTGCCTACAAAACGGTACTCAACGCCACCCCATTTCAGATGGTCTTCGGACAGAACGCTGTGCTACCATTAGATTTCTTAATCCCTGCCTTAAAAGTAGCACAAGAGTATGAGTGGAATGGGCATGAATTGTCCTCTAGGATCTTTGATCTCGAACGCTTGGGTGAGACGAGGCTACGAGCGGCAGCAGGCATCTACGCTGCAAAGAAGAGGCAAAAGGCATACTTTGATGCACACATCAAGGATAAGGGATTGAAAGAGGGAGATCTAGTGTTGGTATACACACTAAAACAACATGCCCGTAAGTTGGAAAAAAGAGGATACGGACCCATGATCATTAATAGAATTTCCACTAGTGGTGCAGTTCAGTTGGCCACTCTAGAAGGAGATATCTTGCCAAACTATATTAGTGGCTGTAGAGTCAAGCTATATCAAGAACCTCTTACTGAGGATATGCTAATGAGACTCAACACTGCTAAGAAGCGAAAAGAAGAAGAGTTAAGAGTGAGAGAAGAAGCACAGGTAGAGGCCAGAGAGCGTATTAGGCGAAATAAGTTAAGGCGATTAGGCCTAGATGTCAACTCAAAAGCCCCAAAATATCACATGGATATGTGTCAAAAGTCAGGCATAGCGACTTCTCAGGTCATTGACCGAAGACCCTTTGTGACCATAGAGATAGGACAAGGGAAGGGTGCAAGGACGGTGAAAGCATTGATTGACTCAGGTGCAGCAAGTAGTGCAGTTAGACTTTCCTACTGCCAAGACTTGCAGTTGAACATCAATCCCATAGAAGCTTATCTCATAGGATTGGGAGGTGTGGAAACCCCTTGTTTGGGCGAGGTGGAACTTCCCATCTACCTTCAAGATGTTCCAATGAAAGTCAAAGCGCTAGTATGTCAAGATGAGAACCTTACAGAACCACTTGTCTTGGGTCAAGATTGGATCTATGACCATGCAGTTAACTTAAACCTAAGAAGTCAAATTCTTCAAGTTTGGGTACATAAACAATGCATTACATTAGAATTAGAGAACTGCATGCTCCTAAATCATGGCACCACACACTCTCTTAGTTCTTCCAAGACTAATCATATGAAAGAAGATGTTGTATGTGTCAAAAGCTCTATGATGCAGAAGGAGTCAATCGTGGAAGACCAGGTTTGAAGGCGGGTGGATCTTTCTTCTTCTCCAAAGAATCAAGTAGCCACAGTAGTGAGTCCACCACACAAGCAAACACAACCGTTCACGACAACTGCTACATCAAATAGAAAGACACCATTCGATAAAAAAGCAGTTCCGAGCATGAAGCAGATATGGGTACGCAAAGGAGAGCAACCACCAACCTTGCCCCCACAAATTCCATCCATGCAAACCAACCAAGCCAGAAGACGAAGGAAGCAGCTCAGACAAGCTCAATCACAAGGTATCCAACAAGTTTGGGTGCCTAAGAAGTTAGTTGCAACTCAACAAGGGCAATTACAGATGTGGGTACCTAAGAAGCTCCTACATCCACAACAACCTTTGTTCTCCCACATGCAAAAGGTTTCAACAAAGAAGCCAAAAAGAGAAAAGGGTAAGAACCACGTACAGAGACCAAAGGAAGATCAAATCAGCTCTTCAACATTAGTAGGAAGACATGCAAAAAGGATATGGGTTTGGAAGCCAAAAGTGCAAGTAGCCTCCACCGAACCAAAGCGTCAACCACACTGGATACCACAGTTCAGAAAGCATCCAAAGAGAAAGACGCCTGAAGTGACCTCTACAGTGCCAAATGATGTTCTAAAATGGACTCCAATAAGGAGGATTACATCAGTTCGAGACTCAATGGATACCTCCACCAAGGTCGACATCAACCTCCACAAATAACATCGAAAGCCCCGAACGAGCAACAACCATGTGCTCCTTGCACAACCCTGTCTTTTGCACCATTCACGTCATGCATTTCCAAAGTATGCATTAATATAGGGCCACATTACACGGCCGTGCATAAACACACTTGAGAATCCCACGCACAAGAGCACAGTGACATATGTCAAATATTTCTATTGATACTAACTTTTGTGTTCTTGTTTTGTGATATCCTTTTCCTCAAAAAAAAAAAAAAAAAAAAAAAAGAGAAGAGAGAAAGAAAAGCGGGAGAGAGCTTGTTCCCAGGTTTGGCTTATGAAACATGAATGAGTCATGCTTAGTTGAAGGTGGAACTGTTGATTACTAGGCATTTATCAATTTGGATAGAAGTGTGTCTCGGCCAGCAGTAATTATTATTGCTGCCTTATCTGGTAGATGACAAGCATTTGGCATGAACATGGCATCTACAACTATGATTTTCTCTTACCATGGTAGGAATGAAGAGCTTGAAGGTCCGCAACTTGAGTGATGCTTAAATACTTCATGTACCAGAGCATCCAAGGAGATATCTGCACAAGGTAGTTCTGGAGGAGAAGACTCCTGCATATGGTGAGCTAAAGAGAATATGTGACACTCAGCTTGGTGTAGTTACCCGATGTGGCTTGCCAAGGAATTTAAAGCAATTCAATTCTCAGTATTTCCTGAACCAGTATGGAACAGTAGCACTGGTGAATGGTCTATGTCAATCAGCATGGTAATCTCTTAGAAACCGGCACGTGTCCAATATTCCTCTGAGTGTCAATATAGGGAAGTGAACGTGCATGAGCCCAAGCTCAGAAATGCACATTGTTAGTGACAAATGTTGCTTTGAAAAGAGGAGAGGGGATCCACCACTCAAAAGATCTCATCAGTGGACAATCAACAGGGACATTCATCAACAAGGTTCCATCCCAAAGGCCGAGTGTACAACACGAAGAGACAAACATCCATCAACCTTCTCCATGGTAAGTATCTTTACTCTGGAAACACCATAACCATGATAGTTTAGGAAACCTCTTCGTCAGCATACCCCTGAGCACTTAGCTCAAGACCCGCAATTTTTGCACCATACTTCTTCCAATGCATTTTCCAAGTAAGCATGCGTAGGGCTACATTACAAGGCCGTGCACAAGGCACATATTTTTTTCAACCCAGGCACGAACACACTTACCCATCATTCATTATGGGTTATGAGTAGTTGGCATGACTACTCTCAACATCATCTTTGGAAGAGCTAGCAGACATCTTGGGAACAACATCCATATCTCGGAAGCAAATTGAAGCCAGTAGTTGCTCCAAATCACTCTTGACAACCTCTTTTGAGCAACTTGCAGTTTTGAAAGCTCACAACGACACATTCTTGCTGGAATCCAAGGAACCAGCTCATACAACGGATGGACACCACCTCTCAAAGCACTACATGGAACAGCCCTTCCAACAAGGGTCTGTCAGGGACGACAGACTCGAGAGGGGGGGGAGTGTTGAAGCTCAAAGTCAAGGACAAAGCATGGAAGCACATCAAAAGGTGGACACACAAGGAAAGGGAGCAAGTAGGGAGCTCCAAGAAGTGTATGTCAAATTTTCAAAAGAATCTCCTACAAAAATAGTGATTTTCATCACTAAAAACCATTGTAAATACCATTATCTATTTTTAGTAACTCCATTTTGTTCAAGCCGAGGAGTCCTCGAGCTTGAGGAGTATTAGAAGTACCATCGTACCAATTTTCATAATTTTTAGACTTCGTTTGAGCCCTCAAATAAGCCATGGAACCTAACTTTTAACTAGGCCGGACACTAGGTCTGCACAGGGCCAAAACTAGTCAAAAAACTATAAAAAGAGCTAGAGAGCTCATTTTTGGGGTTAGCTGGTTAGAGAATAGAACTTTTGGAAGGGAACTCTTTTGCAATCTAAGCTTTCCATTGTTCCTCTCTTTGATCTTACTTTGTGCGCGTGTGTGTGTATGTGTGTGCATGTTTGTGTGCTTTCACTCACGCACTTGTGCCTTCACTTGCTCGTGGTCTTCATACCGGTCCTCACGTCTCCGCGGATTGACAAGTAAAGGAGGTGGTGCTTACGCTTGAGCTACACCATATGTGAAGAAGTTTGTGCCTCCTTCTTAACTCACCACTTTGCCCACTACATGCCACTGACTACAAGGGAGATAATGTATCTTTTACTCATCATGAATTTTGAATAGACTTTTTCATTTATTTTTTTCCCTCTTATTTTCCTTCATCTTTATATTTGGTAAATTTATCCAAGCATAACTGATATGAAAATGAGCTTGTACATTTATCTTCAATAGGATCATCACATGTTGAGCTTGATATCTCAACAATCCCCCTCAAGCTCAATGTCATGTCCTCTAATCCAAGCATCTTCCAAAACTTCTTCAGGTTCTCTGCTCCAAGTGTTTTACTGAAGATATCAAAAGCATGCTCATCTGTCCTCACATAAACAAGCTCAATATCACCTGCTAATACCTTCTCTCTGATGAAGTGATAATGTACATTGATATGCTTCGTTCTAGCATGAAAAATAGGATTTCATGCTAACTGAATGCTGCTAAGATTATCACAATAGATCAAATGATCGACTTTTGCACTTCCACACCGAAATCAGCAAGTAGCATCTCTAACCATGACGCTTCACATGCTGTCATTGTGGCACCTCTATACTCAGCCTCTATACTTGAGAAAGCATCAATGGGTTGCTTCTTGCTACTCCATGTAATAGCTGCACTCCCAAGTGAGAATAGAAGACCACTAGTAGATCTTCTATCTCAAATGCTATGAGCCCAATTTGCATCGATGTATCCATGAACCTCCAAATCTACACCAACTTCATAAAACAATGCATAATCCAAAGTAGCACTCACATAACATAGAGTGTGCCTCAGAGGATCCAAATGTGTCTTCCTGGAAACCTGCATAAATTGACTTTCAAGTCCAATAGTGTAGCTTAGGTCAGGCCTTGTAATTGTGAGATATATCAAGCTTCCCACAATTTTCCTATGCATCATAGCATTTTCCAACACTTCACATGATGTAGTATTTAACCTCAAAGTCTAATCTAATGGCATAGAAATTGTCTTACAATCAGCCATACCACACTTTTGCAACATTCTTAAGGTATATTGCCTTTATGACATCCATATACCTATTTTTGTATGTATAAACTCAATGCCCAAGAAGTAGTGGAACACATCAAGATCTTTCATGTCAAATTCCTGCATAAGGAGTTGCTTTACCTCTTTAATACTTGCTTCATTTTCACCTCCTACAATCAAGTCATCAACATAAATAGCCACAATCATGATTCCATCATCACCCTTCCTTGCATATAATCTATGATCTACATCACACATAGAAAATCCAATGGTGGTAAATAATCAATAATCCTTGCATGCAAAGCACGAGGGGCTTGCTTAAGCCCATACAAAGCCTTTTGCAACTTGCAAACATATTTTTAGTGCTTTGAATCTTCATATCCTTGTGGTTGGTTCATGTATACTTCTTCCTATATCTCACCATGTAGGAAAGCATTCTTTACATCCATCTGATGCAAAGTCAATCCTTTTGTTGTAGCTAATGCAACAAGTGTTCTGATAGTAGACGTTTTAGCTACAGGGCTGAGTGTTGCCTCATAATCAATACCATAAATCTATGCATATCCTTTTTCCACAAACCATGCTTTGTACCTATTTATGCTACCATCAGCATTGTGCTTTACCTTGTAAACCCACTTGCAGCCGATGGGTTTCTTCCTTGTGGCAATGGAACCAGATTCCATGTATCATTTCCATAAAGTGCAACCATCTTCTCATTTATAGCCTTTTTCCAATCTGCATTTCCAATTGCATCTTCAAAACAAGAGGGCTCAACATCTTGTATTACCTTTGTCATGCAGGCCCAATGATGAGAAATGTAATTGTTATATGTCAATCATTGCACTGAGCTCTGCATCCTTCTAGATCTTCTTGGTCTTGGGTCACCTCTACTTGTATCATTTGCATGTGCCCTCCTTACTCCTGGGGTCTTCATAGAGGGCAATCGAAGTTCCTCATTGAGGCTCTTTTCTAAGCCACTTGAATCTCCATCAATGTCTTCAAAACTTGTAGATTCTTTACTACCAACAGAAAGCTTTTCTTTAACTTTCTTGGATGTATATGATGAATTTGCTAGATTGAAATTTCCATGCAATATTCCACTCCATGGATTTGAGTTGGAACTATTGCTTGGTGATGCACTTGGTCCACTAAGAACTTGAGATTCCGCACTTGGTTTTTTAGCATTTTCTTTGTCATTTGGTACAAGATTCCTATCATGTGAGTGGGTTATAACATTTATATCCCTTTTGCTCAAGGGAGTACCCAATGTCGATACATTTTTATGCGTTTGATCAAGCTTCATTCTCAACTCATTTGGAATATGCACATATGCAATACAACAAAAAACTTTCATATGTGATAAGTTTGTCTTTTGCCCTGTAAACTTCTCTTTAGGTGTAACTTGATGTACAATAGCAGTTGGAGTTTTGTTCATGATGTACAAAGCAGTATGCATAGTTTCTGCCCAATAACAATGAGGCATATTCTTCTCAGCCATCACGACTCTTTCTATTTCTGCAATATGTCTATTTTTGCGTTCAACAATGCCATTTTGTTATGGTGTGTACCTACATGAAAACTGACGTCGAATTCCATGAATTTTAAGAAAGATTTGAACTCATTTGACATGTATTCACCTCCTCCATCAGACCTTAATGTATGAATATACTTTCATGTCTGCTTTTTCACCATTGCCTTAAAATTTTGGAAGTGAGTGTATACCTCACTCTTCTCTTTCATGAAATATACCCATACTTTCCATGTATGGTCATCAATGAAAATACCATAAAACCTACAACCACCCGTAGATGTGCTCTTTGCAGGACCCTAAACATCTGTATGTAGTAATTTCTAGTACATTCTCACTAACATGCTTGCCATGCAAAAAAAGATGCTCTTGATTGTTTACCAAATTGACATGCTACACATACCTTTTGCATTTCTACAACTTTGAAATTTGGTAGTCCATTGACAATCTCTATATCAACAATAACTCCTGCACCTTTTGCAAACATGGCTACATTAATTTCATGAATTCTCACATTTAAGGTGAACATCCTACCCACTTTATTTCCTTTGGCAATCAATTATCCATCCTGTTTATACTCTTCTACATATAACCCGTCAACATTGAACCTAACTTGTTATCCCTAGTGAACCACTTATCCAATAGAAACCAGATTCTTTGTTATATTTGGAACATGCAAAACATCAGCAAGATGTTTTACCTTCACGTCCTCTATAGATAGTGCTATGTTTCTTGTATGCTCGATAGGGTGTGATGTGTCATCACCTATTTCAACATATCCAAGAACTGGCAGTTTTTGCACACTACTAAACCATTCTGCATGATTGGTCATGTGACTTGAAGCACCTGAATCAACATATTAGACATTACCATTTGATTTTGAAACATCAAAAGACATCCTATTCATCATATGATGTTGGACCATGAACAACTTCTCAGAATCATCTACTCTTGTCGATGCATAGTTGTTCTGTTGCCTTATGTTATTTTGATTGTTCAACCTACAATCACGTTCAAAGTGTCTAGGTTTACCACAATTCCAACATCCTTTACTATCATTACCTGAATCATTTCTTTGGAAATTTTTGCAGCCTCTTTGGATCCCCTTGCCTTGAAACTGTCCTCTACCTCTTGCATGATTTTGATGTTGACTTTGGTCTTGGTTACTATTTCCTCTTCCACTTTTGAAGCTTTTACCTCTACCTCTTCCTCTGCCAGAGTAGAATGCCTGCTCAGAACTAGATTTTCCTTGGGAGTTTGAGTCCTTACCAATATTCTTTTCCTCACTAATCCACATGGACAAGAGATGAGAAAAATTCCAAATATTTTCCCTAGTATGTATAGAAGTTCCGAACTGCTTATATGCAGCTCCTAAACCACAAAGGCACAGTTCCACCTTATCATCATCATCATTATCATCTACATTCATGCCAATAGATGCAAGTCCTCACATATGCTTTTGATTTTTAGGGTGTAGCCACTTACCAACATGCCCTTTTTCTCCAATGTATGCAGCTCATTCTTGAGTTGCAATTTTTGTGCCTTTGTATTGGTCTCATACAAAGTGACCAAACTATTCCAAGCCTCTTTTGAAGGCTTGGCATCCTGTATGTGTCCGATAATGCTATCATGTCTGTTAACAAATAGGCAATACATTACCTTTTGTGCTCCTTGATTCCATTCCTCATGTGCTCTTAACTGGTCTGCAGTCCGATTCCTCTCTAGTAACTATGGAGCATTTTTGTCTCGCTCAATGTACTTCCAATACCCTTTTCCCATCAAGAAATTCATCATCCTGAATCTCCAAGCATGGAACTGTTCTTGTCCAACTTATCGCTAATAAGCTGACATTCCATATGCATTTGCCAATTCTGTAGCAATTCACAACACTGCAAAACACTACAAGTAGTAGTATGTTGTCGAAGAGGATGCAAGTTATAGTTTTGCGAACTGACTTGGTTTTCTATGGGCCCCACCTTGCAAGCTTGAAATGGAGGTTGAGATGGCTTCGAAACAAAAATCTGACAAAAACAAGTGACCCTAAAGGGACAACCCTTGAAAATATTTTGAGGCCTTCTATCTTCATGCCAATTTTTGTAGCAATCTAAGGTTGTTTGTGAATCACGCTTTCTCTAGGCGTTCTCACATACTCTTCATCGTTAGCCTTCTCCACGAGATTTTTACATCCACACTGGCTCTCATACCATGTCACGAGGAAGGAGATAAGGAAGAGAGCTCACACACACACTCTCACAATCAAAGAGAAGCACATACATAGATTGAGGCAAGGAAGAATGATCTTCTTCTTCTTCTTCTATTACATAAAAGGAATGTACAAGAATGACCTAAAACAACAAGTGCAATATATAAAGAACAATACATAAGGAAAATCCTAATGTCCATGAATGAGTGAGCTGGCAAGAAACATATGTGCCATCAATCTTGGTAGATAAATCTAGTAAGGTTCAATGAAGTATCCCTGGCATATACTGGCGTGACCACTATACATATCAAAGAAATGAAAAAGTGATACATGTCATCCTGGATCATCACATGTTGAGCTTGATATCTCAACACGACGGTACTAGTGTGTTGACACACATCACTACCTAAATATATCAACAAATCTCCCCTGGGAGTGATGTAGTGAACAAGGAGCTGGCACTCATGTATAAGGAAGTGCCAAGCTATGTGGAATCAATCCACAAAAGGAAGTAAGCGCAAAGCTTTGCAGAAAGCTTCAAACTTCTTCTATGCAAAACCTTCATGAAAAGGTCTACAATGTTCTCCTACGTGAGCACATATGCCAAGCTGATCTCTCCAATAGGGAACCTCTCCCCAACATAATGATAATGCCTGTAAATGTGCTTAGTGCAAGCATGGAACATATTGTTCCCTGCAACTGCCAATATGCTCTAACTCTTAGTGAAGATGGTGGTGGTGGTAGAAGATTGACCAACACCCAAATCAGCCATAAGGCATTTGAGCCACACACACTCAACAGTCGCTGTGAAAGCTGCCCTATACTCAACCTCATAACTAGACGTGGCCATAATAGGCTACTTCTTGCTCAACCAAGATATACATGGGCTACCAAGCATGAAGCAAAAGCCACTAGTGGACACACGAGTCTCATAGCAACTAGCCCACAGAGAGTCAGAAAAAGCATGTAAATCTAGCGATAGTGATTCCCCCCGAGATAAAACAATCCAAGTAGCCAGGTATCACTCAAGTAGCAAAAGATGCACTTAATCGCCTGCCAATGCATGACACTTGCACAATGCATAAACTTGCTCATTTGTGAGACAACCAACTGAATATCTAGTCGAGTAATGCATAAGTAAATCAAGCATCCAATAGCCTGCTGAGAGAGAACAACATCAAAAGCATCTCCAGCATCACCAAGGCCCAATCATAAGCCTGTCTCCCTAGGAGTGGCAATAGGTTTGCAATCTTCAAGGCCAAAACACTACAATAATGTGTCAATATATTTTGTTTGACACAAAGCTATTCCGCCATCAACTTGCATAAATTGAAGGCCCAAATAATGATGCAAATGCCCCAAATTTGACATCTCAAATGAGGCATGCAAATCAGCCTTAAATTCAGCAATCTGCTTCTCATGTGGTCCAGTGAGCAACATGTCATCAACATAGCCAACAATGATCATACGCACATCATTTGCATGCTTAACATATAAGGTGCTTTCAATTGGACTGTTCTCAAAACCATGTGTAATTAGATAGGCATGTATCTTTTCATAAGCACGTGATGCTTGCTTTAAACCATATAATGCCTTCTTGAACCTACACACTTTGTTTTCATGCCGTTTTTGCACAAAGCCACGGGACTAAAAAACATACACTCCTTCATGAAAGTCACTATTCAAAAATGCAGTTTTAATGTCCAACTGATGTACATTCCAACCATGATGAGCTTCAAGTGCACAGATGCTACGAACAGTAGTCATTCGACATGTAGGAGCAAAGGTCTCATAAAAAACAATGCCTCTTTCTTGAGCATAACCCTTCGCAACAAGCCTATCCTTATACCTGTCAACTATTCCATGAGGCTTACACGTCAAATTGTATAACCACTTAGTGCCAATGGCCTTCTTGCCAGGAGGCAAGTCACATAAAGATCAGGTACCATTCTTCATTATAGCATCATATTCAAATTGCATAGAAGCCATCCAATTTTTGGAATTTTGTGCTTCATCAAACAAAACAGGCTGATTCTCATCACAGAGACTAGAGGTAGCCATAACATAGAAATCTGATGCAAAAGAAGCACTATGAGAGTGAGAACAAGTATAATATGATAGAGGTGCATCTAATTTACAATCAGGCAAAGTCTGCATCATCCATTTTGGCATACTTTTGGCCTCCTCAATATGAGTCCTCTCATCAACAAGTGCATCATGTAAATGTGCATCATAAATGGAATGATCTACATCATCACATGAAACCTATAAAGGTTGAAAAGTTGCCTCATTTGGACCAGCACTAGATTCTCCACCTGTAAAAAGAGACAGCAAAATGTCATACATGTCATTGGAGGTAACTGATGTCCCCTTAGTACATGTAAGTAATGGATGAATAGTCTCTTCCACAAAAACAACATCGCAACTAACCAAAATGTATTTAGTCTATGGATGATATAGACTATAGCCTTTGCTTTTAGAACTGTACCTAACAAAAATACATTTCAGTGCTTTATCATCCAATTTCTTGCATGTATATGCTAGAAAAGAAAAAACGCATAGGTGAGCAACAGATGGCATACGACCATGCCAAGCCTCATATGGACTAATAGACTGCAATGCTTTAGGGGGACACCTGTTAAGTACGTATGCTACACATAACAACCTCAAGCCAGAAACTATGTGGTAAAGTCTGACTCTTGACCATACACCTCACCATCTCCGAGTGACCTGTTCTTTCATTTAGGAAATCCATTTTGTTGAGTTGTGTACGATACTATATACTGATGTTTTATCCCACATTCATCCATAAATGCATTAAAATTAGTGGACACATATTTCCCCCCTTAATCAAAATGGAGGGTGCCCATTTTACATGCTGACAGATTTTCAGCCAAAACTAGAAACTGTTTGAAGCACATAAACACTTTGGACTTTGTTTTCAATGGATATACCCATGCATGCTTGGAAAAATCATCGATGAAAGTCACGAAGTAAAGATAGTTCCCAAAAGAAGGTGTTTGCATAGGACCACAAATATCACTATGAACAAACTGCAATTTCTAAGTAGCTTGAATTGAGCCATCTTTTGGGAAGGAGGAATGCTGCATTTTGCCCAAAATATAGCCTTCACATACCTTCACATACATTTTTACCAGGTGCCTCAATTTTGGACAGAGAGGACATCATTTCAGATTTCTGTAGGCATAGCAAACTAGCAAAATTCAGACGACCAAAGTGTGCATGCCAAAGCTTTGCATTTGACATAGTAAAATGCCATAAGAAATATTTCCATTTGACAGATCATGAACTATACATCTATCATCAACAAATTTCACAACAAAGCCAAACATGGCTAGAGCTAAAACTAATAACAGATTCTTCTTGATCCCTGGCACAAATAAAACATCCAACAATGTAAAAAGAACTACCATCAGTAGTCATCAGAATGTTCTTACCAACTCCCATGACAAGATAAGAGGAGTTGTTGGCATATGTGCCAGTATTCCTTGGTGCAGGCTCGAGCTAAATGAAGAAACTGTGTTGTGAGGTAATATGTTTGGTTGCCCCACTATCAAAGTACCAAACATCTGAGACTACTGCACACATACATTGTTCATGAGAAGATGGGTCATAATTGCAAATAGTGGTAAATTCCCATTCTTCATTTTGCACAACATTAGCAGAATCTATTTTTGGGTGTAGAGGCCTCTACAACAACCATTCTAGCCTCTTTCTTCCTTGCCTCTTTAGTAGCCAGTTTTGGACAGCTCTTTATGACATGATCATTTCCTTTATAGTATTTGCAAAACAATTTCTGCTTTTTTGTGTTCTCATCTCTGTCATCCTTCTTTGATTGTGTAGAATTAGTAGATTTTTCCTTACTAGTAGAAGAGCTCCATTTACCTTTGCCCTTCTGACTAGCGAGTAAATCTTGATCTGCGACATGCATAATGGACCTGTTTTGCCTAGATTGATCTTCTTGCAACTGAACAGAGACTTACTCCTCAAATTTTAAGGCATTTGGATTGCCTTTCATCATCAAATGAAGAGGAGAAGCAAAACTCTAATATGAATTGGGAAGACTATTCAGAACAATCTCTACAAGTGAACTGTCAAGCAAGACTTCATCAATAGAAATTGATTGCTCCTTCAAATCTTTGATATTTTTAAGAAATCTGTTCATGGAATCTCTTTCATTCATGTGCTCACTCTCCAATTGTTTTCGAAGATAAGCAACACGAGCCTCATTTCTAGCCTGGTATAAAGTGGTAATTGTATCCCAAGCATCCTTAGTTGTTTTGCAAGAGCGAATGTGAGGAATAATGGCACGTTTGGCAAACAATGTTATCAATGCATGTGCTTGGGCATCTCGGCGATCCTAATGAATTTTCCCTATAGTAGGTGCAACATGAACCACAACACAAACATGACCATGTAGAATATCATCATCTTCAATGCTGTCTGCATCACCTTCAACAATTTGTGTTTGCAAGTGTAATAGGATGTTTTTCAACACCCTACACAATATTCCACAATCCTCTTGCAACGAATACATGATGCATCATATAAGCCCATGATGGGTAATTGGTACCGTCCAACTTGTCCTCAACATCCAACATACAGAATACACCATTGCTTTCACCCATGGCCACATACTAAAATATCTTGATGCAGAAAATGGACTGTATCTCAAAAAGTTGAATAGACTTACCCTATCGAGTTCTGCTAAACGTGTAGAAGACTTTGAGATGCTTATACTAGCAAACCGAAACTTTTATATATCTTTGGCACAAAAAGACAAAATTGGCTACACAAGCACTGTGATAGTGCATTCGAAGGATGAAACGAGCAAGTATGCTCACCAAATTTTGTGTGATTATGAGATTGTGAGCGGAGGGGTATCGACAATACCCTAAACGAAGCGGCAACTTGCTTAGATACCAATTTTTGGAGTTTGAGGTCTATAGAAGCACACAAACAACACGAGAGGAAGAAGAAGAAGCTTAGAGCACAACACACAATACTGAATGCATTCCCACTAGAATGTACAAAGATAAGTGACTCATTAGGGCAATAGGTGTATAGACAAGCCGAGGAAAAAAAACCTCCTAAAGAGGAAAAAAAGTGCCCCAGAGGTCCTAGTGTGTTCATACACATCAATATCTAAATATATCAAGATGTAGAACATATCAATAATACTCTAGCACTCTTAGAGATAATAAACGCTTGAGAATACCATAAATACTAGCATGGTAAGTAGATGTGTGCACACTCATGGCCCACTATGCTGAGCATCTAACTCACCTCATACAATATATGCATGAAACATGGAATTACCTCAAGCATATCATATAAACAAGTATGTACTATGTAAATCAATTCTTAATTTGATTGCCTTTCAAAGATTCTTATGTGCGAACCTTGACTTTCCCCTTCTAGGCCATTTTCCTATGGACTTGCCTTGTTTGCTACCACATACAAAGTGACTATCTCAATTGCCCCTTTGTTATCTAATAGTAAGAAGATCATGTGACTGACCTCCAAACCATAAAAGATATAGTCTAAATAAATTCTCCCCCATGACATCTATCCTACACCTAGGCATAATACCAAGTTTGATGTCCCATACCACCTGACTTTATACCCCACATAGGTGTGTGTATACGATAAGCTCGAACACTCCTCTCAACATGATAAGAACAAACAAGTGAGTACTCACAACCATAACTAATAATCATAAATTAATGAGTGTTCATGAAGTGCTTCCTTCTCTCTACAGAGAGGACATAGTCATTCCTATGACTTTATGAGTTGTAACTATCTTTAGCATCAACTCAACTAGAGTTGAGAAATGGTGTGATAAATGAGCTCAATTAGAGATGTAAAGGATGTAGCTTTTATCAAATTTAACTCACAAAAATTTGGAATCGATACAAATAGCATCAATCAATAACAAATGTAATGAGAACAACAACTAATGTTCTCCTATTCCATGGTCACATGGAACTATATATATTTCTAAATAAGTCAATAGAGTCTTCTTTGTTTGATTGAGAGTGGTCACTATAAACCAATAATCAATAAACACATATCTAGGGAATGGCTAGACCATGGTGATCACACCATATCAAATAATGTCATAAATAATATGTGGAAAGTCTTTTCCTTTCAAGAAAGTTCCTTGCATAAACAATTTTCAACAACACTCTCCCAAGCTTTCATTAGGCTTAAAAATCAATTGATTTGGATATTTTCTCAAAGTTTTATAGCCAATTATTTGGAAGGGTCAAACACTTGATTACCAACTCTAAAAATGTAGTGGGTGATCTTCTTGAAGCCCTTATACTGATTATATTATTATACTTGTGTGTCTCTGAAGTAGCTTTGATATGAGTTGTTTCCCTATATATGGGAATTTTTTACTCTAGTTTTGGTTAGAGGGGTTTTCACCATGTAAGCACACATACATGATATATTCATATGGGGTGGTACATTGTAATTAGGGATCCATGTATAGTTATAACTTCATCTATTCTCATAATATTGATCATCTATCAACATAGAGCTCTTCTAGCCATCTAGTGTCTTTGTGCTTTGATCTCCTTCTATGTGTACTTGTATTCAGGCTTTCTCACTCACTCACTCACTTGCACACACACACACACACACACCCCCAACAATGGTATTAGAGCAAGTCTAGCTCCTTGTTAACTTGTTGTTTTCTCGTGTCATCCCCACACACACTTTTAACTGTGAAAATTAGTTATGATGCATAGAAATATGAAATTTAACACTCACAAATCATTTCCACCATGTGCACTTGGGTTTTACCCCACGTTCAAAGCTATTCATGCAGGCACACTCACCATTGGAGTTGTAATTTGTGAGCTGCATTTCAACTTGCATTTCGGCTTTGTTGAAGTTCATATATTGCTACTTCTAAGCTCTTTGGTGCAATGGAAAGCAACAATGACTTATTTGGCATGCATCAAGCTAAATATAACATTATTGGGACCAACTAAACAATGAGTTTTTACATGGTGAAGCATGTTCTTGTTGCAAAGCAATTATGGAAGATAGTGGCAACTATCAACAATGGATGTGAAGGCTCTTATACTATGTAGTCTTTTGTCATAGATTCATAATCTTCTTTGAGTATAATTATTATGCCTTTTCCACATATGCAAGCAACTTAGATGGGATGGAAAGGATGCTCAAGCTCATGCATTGATTTCCCCTTCTATGAAGCAACATATTGTTCTACACATATGGTCATGCACTACTTCAAGTCAAACTTAGGATACACTTGCTTCTTTGTATGCCATGTGTAATGAAACAAGAGTTGCTAAATTGAGAAAGAAACTTGAAGATGTATGTATGGCTGAAATGAGTTAGTGGATGTATATGTTACACACATCAGGGATTTGGAAGAGCAATTGTCAAACATTGATGAGATCATTCTAGATGCATCATTCATTTCTACACTACTCAAAGGATTATTAGAATCTTTCAAAGCTTTGATACTACACTTCATTGCTTGAAAAAGGAAATCCATATACGTATAATCTTGATGAGGTTGTGTTTCTTCTTTTGCAAGAAGAGTAATCAAGAGTGAATAGAAGTGGTTTGCTTAAGGGAATGCAAGCACTTTCTATTACACAAAAGAGAAATAACAAGTATGATTCAACTTTGGGTTCATTAAAATCAATCCCTCACTCTTCCTCTTCCACTTTGTCCTCTCTGGATGGTCATATACAAAAGAAAAAGAGATGCAAGTATTGTTGAAAGTTTGGACATACCATTGATAAATGTAGAAAGATTGCCAAGCATAATGAAAAGAAGAAAGAATCTGATATGTCTATTGTTAAAAATACATATAATGCAAATAATGATGAAGCTAATGTTTCTTAAGATGTTTGGGAATGTTTTATTACATGTCATTATGAATCATTGTCACATTTTACATGTATGATTGTGAATGAGATTGATTTAGATTCATTTTTTGATAGTGGTGCTTCAAAGCATATCGCTTCATGAAAAAGTTTTTTTACATCTTTAAAAGGTGCATCGAAGGGAGGACATGTTGTATGGGAAAACAATGCTTCTTATCCTATTATTGGAGCTGGAGAAATTGAGCTTGTGGTTCCAAATTGAGGTATTGTTACTCTCAAGAATGCATTGTATGTATCGGGTATCAAGAAAAATTTGATTTTGGTTCCTACTATTGTTAGTGTCAAACTTCATGCACATTTTGTTGAGAACAAATATATGGTTCATGATTTCAAAAGTGGTGATGTTATTGTGATGTTGAGGAGATTATGCAATGGCTTGTATTGCTTGGACATATGTAAGAGAGTTGCCTCAAATGCCTTTCTTAAATATACTTTTTCTATGGTGGAAATGGAGTTATGGCATTATCATTTTGGTCATTTAAACTTCAATAGTTTGCTTTAATTGCAAAAGATGGATATGGTTATTGGTTCTCCAACACTTTAATCCATTGAAAAACATGCATGTGAAGTTTATATAATTGGGAAAATCCATCATGTTCCTTTTTCCAAAGATGGTGCTACACATGCTACACAAAAATCACAACTTCTTCATAGTGATGTATGTGCCTTGTCAAGATTCCATCTTTTGGTAAGCATGTATAATTTGTACCTTCATTGATGATGCAAAATGCCATACGTTGGTGCATCCTATGAAAGCAAA
The DNA here is from genome assembly GCA_020310875.1 of Ceratopteris richardii. Lineage (NCBI taxonomy): Eukaryota > Viridiplantae > Streptophyta > Polypodiopsida > Polypodiales > Pteridaceae > Ceratopteris > Ceratopteris richardii. The sequence continues at coordinate 85,309,817 of CM035429.1, forward strand.
TAATGAGGTATTCTCTTGATTTAAGATATTTTTAGCTATGTCTAAAATTTTTTGTGGCAATATGCTTTTGACTCTTCTCACATATCATGGTGGTGAATACATGTCAGATGAATTTAATGCTTTTCTATTTGAAAGATGTATTGCACACCAATGTACAATGCCATATACACCTCAACAAAATGGTTTTGCAAAGCACAAGAATAAAAGAATTCTTGAAATGGCATGACGTATGGTTAAAGCAAAGCATCTTTCAGATAAGTTTTGAATGAAGCAGTCATGTGTGCAAACTATGTATTGAATTGTTGTCGTACAAAAGAATTTAGAGTCATTACACCTTATGAGGCTTGGAGTGGATGGAAGCCAGAGGTCAATCATATGTGCATATCTTGTTGTTTGGCATATGTTCTTGTGCCATCATAACAATGTCACAAACTTGATGAAAAGGCAAAGAAATGTATATTTATTGGATATAGTAGTGAGAATAAAGGTTATCACTTATACCATTCATTGATAAACAAAGTTATTGTAATTCAGTATTTTTTGGATACACTAATGCCTTTTTTTTCACAGTGCTGCACTTGACTATGACCATGTAGGCCATCAAAATTGGGTTCAAAGAGCTAAAAATTCTCAGCCAAATATGGCTGAACATTTCCAACCAAACATGGTTGAAAATTCCCAAAATTTATGGAGAAACATGGCTTAAAAGTTCTAACAAAAAATTCACTAAAAATGTTCAGCCAAACGTGGTTGAAAATCTATAAAATCTATAGCCACACATGGCTGAAATTCAGCACAATATTCAGCCCACTTTCGATGTACATTTTGATGATGTATTACATGGGAAGCACATGTCTATCAAGGATGCACAATCTGTGCCAAAATGGATGCAAAAAACATTGCGAAATAGCAAGTTGAGTGCTCCTTTGCTTGGTAGAACAAGATCAAGCTCTCATGTATCTCTTATTGCAACTGCATGTAATGAAGAGCCACTCACTTGTGAATATGTAGATGATAGTTCAAATAGGATGAGAAAAATGCAATTAGAATTGGATTCTATTCACAAAAATCATACTTGGGATATATGTGAATTTTCAAAGGGTAAGAATGTCATTGGCATTAAGTGGGTTTACAAGATTAAAAGAAAGTCAGATGGAAGCATTGATTGCTACAAATCTAGAATAGTTGCAAAAGTTTATGCACAAAAATATAAGCATAGATTATGAGAAAACTTTAGCACCTACTTTGCACATGACTACCATTCATGTTGTGGTTGCATTGGCTGCCCATCATGGTTGGGAAGTGCATCAACTAGATACAAAAACACGTTGCCTGAATGGTGATTTTCAAGAAACCTCATGGATTTGTCGACAAAGGTCAATACCATATGATTTGCTGCTTGCATAAAGCTTTGTATGGACTTAAGAAATCTCCACATGTATGGTATGAAAAGTACATAAGAAATTGATTGCTTTTGGTTTTACATGTAATCTAATTGAAAACACACTTCCTATATGCAAAGATGGGGCTGATCTTATAGTGCTTGTTCTTTATGTTGATGTCATTCTCTTGTCTGCTTCATGTGATGATAAAATTGGCATTCTTATGGCAGATTTGAAACATACTTTTGATTTCATATATCTTGGTCCTTTGGAGTATTATCTTGGCATCCAATTTGAATCCATTTAGGGGGAATTGTTGTGCATCAAGCAAAGTATATTGAGAAGCTACTTCAACAATTCCATTTTGAGGATTGCAAGCCTATCTCAACACTAATGGAAATAGGATTTAAGTTCTCAATTGAGGATGTAGGTGATGCATTGGATACTTCTCTTTTATCAGCAAGCTATGGGATGTTTGATATATGCATGTAACACAAAGCTGGACATATAGTACATAGTTTTAGTGGATTCATGCATAGCCTCACACTAAGCATTGGCAGGTAAAATGTGTGTTTAGATATATCAAAGGTACTTTGAGTTTAGGTCTCTTTTATTGTAGAGATGCTCATCCATGCTGCATGCTTTTACAATCGGTAATTGGGCTGGTTGTTATGATACAAGTGTCCACTAGTGGTAATTGCTTTATCCTTGGAGGATCATGCATATCTTGGTTGACTAAGAAGAAACCTACTATGGCCACATGGAGTTGTGAATCTCCATATAGGGCAATATTCATAGTTATAGTGTTGGGAATTGAACTCACAACCTCCTAGCTAATAGTATGATGAGTTAACCACTAGCCCCAAAAGCCATGGATGAGGACTAATTCCCAATCCTCTCTCTTAAGGTATGGTTCAACCTTCTTCTACTAAGGTTATGTGACATTCCTTCTCCCTTAGATTGAGCATTGTCCTCAATGCTCACTTGTGGAACCTTCAATCTAGCTTGGGCCCTTTCCCACCTTTGATCACCTCCACTAGCCCCAAATTCCAGTGCCTGGACCTATTTTGTACCTATCTAGCCCACCTCTCTTTAGTGGACAAATGCCTATGTGCATTCCTTTTTTTGGCCAATTTTAGAATCTCCTGTAGTCAAGCGCTTCCCAAGTGCCCACAAATGAGGCCTTTTACCTCCATCTTGCCCAAGTTTCTCAACTAGGCTCGGATACCAATGTTGAGAGCTGAATTCACAACCTTCTATCTAGGAGTATGATGGGCTAACCACTAGTCCCAAAAGCCATGGATGAGGATTACTTCCTAATCCTCTCTCTTAAGGTATGGTTCAACCATCTTCTACTAAGGTTATGTGACATACATGTTGAGATGCCTATTGATGGATCTATGCATGGAGATTGATGCACCTATGTAGATTCTCACTAGCAATCAGAGTGCATTGGAGGTTGTAGGAAATCCATTGTTTCATGTATGAAAAAGCACATTGAGATTCATTATCATTAAGTCATAGAGCATCTTCATGGTGGAGGTCTTGATTTGGTATATGTACCTACACAAGATAATATGGTAGAGATATTCACCAAAGCTCTTCCAATGGAAAAGTTTGAAGCTTTTTGCAAAGCTTCAGGCTTATTACCTTGTGGAGGTTGATCTATCACTCCCTATATGTGTTCCCATTATTTGCTTCAAGGGGTTTGTTATACTTATGCATCCATCGAGTAGCTTTGATGTGAATTATTTCCCTAAACATAAACACTTTTTACTCTAGTGTTGGCTATAGGTTTTTTCTCCATGTAACAACATATACATAATATACTCATATGTGGTGGTACATTGTACCTAGGTATTCACGTATAGCTCTCACATCATCTATTCTAATAATAATGATCATCTATCTACAAAGAGATCTTCCTACCATTGCATGTCTCTATGCTTCAATCTCCTTCTTCGCTCTTGTGTGTACTTTTATTCGTGCTTCCTCACTCACTCACACACCCAACATAAATAAATTCCAAATTTAAATTTCTTTGTGTCAAATTTAGATTAACTTTTCTAGTTTGGTTTCATAAAAATTCAATTTGAAATTCACTAAAATAATCATTTAATTTTATCATTTTTTATTTTTTGCACCTACATATAGGATATCTTGTAAACAATGCACTTGCACTTTTAGAATCTATTCTAACTACAAAGATAAACTCCAAGTTATTTGAAATTTAGGTATGCCATAGAGTCATAATGGACTCTCTACTCCAATAATTTATTTTGCAATTGGAGCTTCCAATAGGAAACGAGAGTGTGTTCATTAGACACATGTAGCAATCTTTGGTGAATCCTTGCAAGCAATTGTTCTTTGAATTAGATGATATTTGGCCTATTAAATGATCTCTATTTTCTTTCAATATTGGAAAAGACATAGCTTTACAAGCATAGTTTTAGTGGTATAAGTTTCAAAGAATTTGGAAATTTTAGACTTTCGAAATGATCAAAATACTCAACCTCTATACCTGCAACATTTTAAAAATTTATAAATGCTAACTTTCACTCTTTTAATCATATCTCCTAAATGGAGATATAAAAAATGTCCAACTGATGCTCCAAACAGTATTCATATGGCATGTAGGTTTAAAGGTCTCATCAAAATCAATGCCTCTTTCCTGTGCATAACCCTTTGCAACAATCCTAGCCTTATACTTGTCAATTGTTCCATCAGGCTTACGCTTCAGCTTGTAAACCCATATAGTGCCAATGGCCTTCTTTCCAAGAGGCAAGTCACATAAAGTCCAAGTACCATTCTTCATTATAGCATCATATTCAGATTGCATAGTAGCCATCCAATTTTTTAAATTTTGTGCTTCGTCAAACAAAACAGGCTCATTCTCATCACAGAGACTAGATGCAGCCATAGCATAGCAATATGATGCAAAAGAGGCACTATGAGAGCCTGATCGAGTACGATATGACAGAGGTGCATCTAATTTGCTGTCACGCAAAGTCTACACCAACTATTTTGGCATAGTTTTTGCCTCCTCTATGTCAGCTCTCTCATCAACAAGTGCATCATGTAAATCTGCATCAGAAATGGGATGATCTGCATCATTGCATGAGTCGATCTTAATGAATACCAAATCTTGTGCAGTCTCCTCAACAAACGCAAGGCCTTCCCAAATATCGACAATTGCTTCAAGTATAGATCTACCTTTGATAAAACCTTTCTGGTCCTCACAAAGCCATGACTTTAAATGGCAAGAGATTCTGTTGGCGATAACTTTTGCAATTATCTTGTATCCTGTTTGGAGCATGGTAATCGGTCGCCAATTTTTGATTTTGTTCTTATCTCACCTTTTGTGGATTAACTTGATGATGCCATTATTAAGACACTCCGGGAGGGCACCAAAGGAGAGAGCCTCTTGCCACACCAGACGCAATGGGGTGGCCACTGCATGTTTGAAGGACTTGAAAAACTCATTGGTGAGGCCATCAGGCCCCGGACTTTTCCCATTGGGAAGAGCATCAATAACCTCGATAATTTCATTCTCGGAAATGTTAGCATCCAGCAGAGAAATCAAGTTATGTGGGATTCTAGATTGAGCAACCCTTGAGATGGTTGCCATGGAGTCACGCCTGTTCGGGGAAAGGGGAGTCGAGACCCCGAGAAGATGGGTAAAGTGCTCGACGATGATAGATCTATTCTCGACTTTCGTGCTACATTCGGTTCCATTGTTATTGACCAATAAGGGGATAAATTCCCTAGCTTGCTTCCTTTTGAGGATGTTACACATCTCTTTTGATGGTTTGTCGGCCTTCCCCGCCCACCAATCTTTGAAGAATATTTGAAGATTTTTCCTTTGAACCTCCTCTTCTAATCTTAGTCTTCCCCTGATTTTCAAAAGACCTTGTTGGCATTGTAAGTTACCTTTGTTCACCTCTTCTTCAAGCCATGAGAGCCTCTGGTATACCGTTTCTCTTCTATTTTTCCGGATATCTCTTATAGCCTTTTGAGTCCTGATCAGAATTTTTGGAGTCCTTTCCACTGCGCTTCTCCAACACTTAGCCGGTTCATAAGAGTGGGCAAAGGCTTCCGCCCACACTGAAGAAATTTCTTGGTGGACAGAGGGGAGGGAAAATGATGTCTAACAAGCATGAAACCAAGGGGCTTTTTGGAGCATGGGAATCGGTTTGAAAGATAGAGTAATCGGGTAGTGGTCCGAGATAGTCAGGTCCATGTGTTGGGAAATTGAAGGAATACCCCACTAGAGGATGGTGTTTTGATCCACGTAACATCTATCAAGTCTTGCTTTCCTCAAAGAGTCCCCCAATTGGAGATTTGACCAGGAGAATCCCTTCATGTCTTTCACCTCTACGAGGTCAAGATGGAGCTTGATTTTATCCCATATCTCTTTCTCCTAGCCGTCAATAATTTTTCCCTTGTTATTCCATCGGTCCTCGGGAAACTCAACCATGTTGAAGTCCCCACAAATCAAAACATTCTGTGAGAGGGAGTCGAGAGAAGCCCAAGTATCAATTCTATCCGCTTCTCCATTAGGGGCATAAATTGAGACCACAATGAACTGAAAAGGGAACCCGATAGAGGAAGCAATCCAACGATGATTCCGACCTTCAAAAGTTGAGGTCACACTGCCAGACAAGGAGTGACTAATACCGATCGCAGCACCCCCCGCCCCCCTAGGGTGAGAAGTGGAGAACCAAAGGTGTTTTGGAGAAATGCATTTAAGCTTTTTCTGGAGATCGTCTCCGTCGATTTTAACCTCTTGTAAGCAGATAAAGTCAGGGTTGAGGCACTTGTCTTTGAACCACTGGCCAAGAATCGCCGCTCTTGATGGGTCCGACAAACCCTTGACGTTTAGTGATGTGAATTTCATTGTTGAAGGTTGCCCTCTTTGAGGGGAGGGACCCGATATTTTTTCTTCTTATGGTCTTCTTTTTTCCTCCCAGCTTCTTGACTTAGGATCCTACTCTTGAGGGGGCTCTTCCATGGCATGCCCGATGGTTGTTTTCCTTTAAGCTTAGACTTTTGTTGAGGAGGGAAAGAGGCAAAACAAAAGGAGAGTCTTATTGGATTACACTTCTGAAGATCCAACGGCTGATGATTTGCACAAGTGGAAGGAGGCATATTGCTTCATCTTGCGTAAAGACCGAGGTAGAAATTGATCATGATTTCAATATATGGAGACAACCGATAACCTAGAGGTTTTTTTAACCAAAATATGCAGATGAAGCTCTTGTGATTCATTGTGACTTGAACCAAAGGGCACTGTATGCTAGTGGGAAGAGTTTTTTTGGAAGTTTTATTGTTAGTGTGCAAGTTGAATTATGGGGACTTCTCGAGTTTTCGGATGTGAGTAATCTTCTGCATCGTTTTTACTCTTAGAAAGTTGCTAAAAGCTCCACCAATATCTTTTTTTATTTAATAAAAGAAAGTTTGGCCTTAGCCTACTCTCTCTCGGACTTGTATTAAATAAAGAAAAAGAAAAGTACAAGTGAAGGGAACTAGTGCCCACATGACCCCCAAGTCCCATAGTTGAAGATTTAGCTAAGCTACATGGATTACCAGAATCTAACTGGATAATGTACCTAGGTAGGCTTGCAATAGGAATAGTTATGTTCATAATTGAACCACATAGGGAACTTGAATGGGATGAATTTAGGAAGAAGTTGCATAAAGAGTTCTATTTAGAAGAGTTTAGTTAGCATAGTAGAGAGGATTTTATGAAGTGGATTAATGCCCCAAAGCCTCAAATTTCAATTACCCAACTTCATGGTTAACTTAGGGAATGTTTTTCACAATTACCAAAGAATGATAGGGTAGCCCTTACTATGGACATAGTATTATACTTTCTCAAGATTTTGACTCCGGATGTAAGAATTGAGGTTGAGAGAAGACTTGACGAGCCAGGTAAGCGATATGGGCTTACTGACAATTTGGCTATTATTAAGGGAGTGGTTGAGATAGTTGCACATATGAAGCAACATCAATCTCTTCTATACGAATCAGTGCCTAATATCTCTCTTAATTTCCCCTCTACTCATGAACCTAGAGAGACTCATATAGCTGCAAAGTTGAGCAATCAACATCTACATCAAAGGTATCAACTGATTTATAATTTGAAATCTTATTTAATAAATTAGATAATATGATGCAAGTCCATGCAAATATATCAACGGAAGTGTTTGCCTTACAAAATGTAGTCTATGCACTAAATTCTTAGGATAAATCCTTTACGCAAACTCGACCTATTGAATTTCCTCAGCCTATTTCATCATCTAATCCTCCAATAGTACCACCAAATCCTGAACTGATCAATCAAAGAAACTTTAATGAGCATCAGACTCCCAACAATAGGAGATATGTTTGGTGTGATTCCATTGATCATCTCACCTATACTTGTGAGGCTTTAAAGGAAGCTAAGGAACAAAAACTTATCACTGATATTGACAAGAAGTTGTGTGATTATAGGACACATCTTCCTTTAGATCTTAATTAGGGAAAATGAGGGATGCAAAAACTCTATGACAATCTTTTTGAATCAAAGAAAGGGTCTTCTGTAGTAAAATTAGAGTGTGTAGATAGTGATACTGAAAGTGATCGATCTAGAGAAATAAGAAATTATTCTATAGAAGCTCTAATTAAAGCTAGAGGTGATATCATGCAAAAGACTGCTTGGAATTCACATATTTGATCAATTCTTCATTTATTCACATATTGAAAATGTTCAAGAGAAGAGAAAATAGGATGATGAACAAGCCTTAAATGATTTAGGAAGAAGAATTACAAGGAGATAGATGAGAGAAGAACCAAAGAAGGTTCAATTTGAAGATGGAGAAAGTTTAAAATCAAATGAACAAAGAAGAAAGGAAATTAAAGAAGGTAAACAACCTACGATAAGTGATTGAAAAAAAACTAATAAAATGAAAATAAATCTTTAGAAAAGCTAGACGAAACTCCTATTGATGAAAAAGAACTTGATGAAAAACAACCTGATGAAAAACAATTAAAGAAACCTAAAAGAACTCCAAAAGCTATTCTAATATTTGAGCTTGAGTAGGAAATTGACTCAAGAGAGATATTATATGATATTTTGTTGAAAGACCAAGTAGCCATGACACTTGAGCAAATATTTTCAATCGCTAAGATTGAATTCAAAGAGAATTTTTATCAAGTTAATCAAAAGGAAGAGATTTCCTCTTACACAAGAGGTGGAAATGCAAGATGTTGCTGATGTGACTCAATGGATGAAATATTATCCTTCTTTTGATTCAAATGAAGAAGATTATATGAAATTTGACAATGTTTTACATCTTAATTGCTTGACTTTAATTAACGGATATGATGATCAAAACACAAAGAATGAAAAAGATGATGCATGGGATGAAAATTTAAATATTGCTAATGAAATGGATAATAAATATTGTAATGGGGTTAATGAGTTTGCATTATTTGATTTATCTTCTCCTACCCATATAAGCACTGAATACGATGATTTAGGAGAAGTGAATGAAGAGATAAATACTTATGAGAGATATCACAATGTACAACCATAAGGACATGAAAGTTTTGATGTTTCAAAAATAGGGAATGAAGAGTTAAATGCTTTTGAGAGATATATCAATGTGCAACCATATGGAATTTTTCAGAATGGAAATGAAAATTTTGATAGGTATGAATATGATCTAGAAATAGGTGATGACAAGAATGAATGTATTAAAAATAATTAGGTGCCTAGACAGTTTGTTAATGTTGAAGGCTATTTTGACTATATAGAAATATTATCATGGAGCGATACTATTTCTGATAATTCATTGATTGCATGGTTTATATGGTTGGTGTTCATCTTTACACTCTTTCTCTATCATATTTGAAGTTCAAGAAGTTCATGAAGATAGATTGGAGTGAAGGATTACAAGATGTCAAGGTTATTATTGACAAGAACTAGGATAATTCAAGATGCATGACAAGATAGGACACACCTTTGCCGATGAAAAGTGAAGAAAAAGAGTACGAAATTGAAGATGAGAATATGGAAGTTGAAGCTAAATTTCAAGTGGTATTTTTCCATGATATCTATTTCTTGTTTTTATATTATGCATATCATTTGCATTTATGAATTACTAAAATTATAAAATCTGGATTATGGATTGTCAAATTATGAAGTAAATCTATTTGGCAAAGATAAAAAAAAAATTTGATTTTTGTGTTTCAAAACTTTATAAATTCAATTGTGATAAGATTGAACAAATGGATTTTGAAGTTCAATAAAAAAAGGGAAAGTAAACTTGTAAAAATATGAGCGTATAAATGTATCAATCATGTCTATGTGAAATCCTAATTCTTGCTTCTAAATGCATCTAGATCCTTAGCTCGAAATAAGGGGTTAAGCCTTTCCTCTTAATACAAAAAAGTTGCAAATGTAAAAAAATATTATAAATGGAAGTTTATACTTTCTTCCATAAAAAAAAAAGTAAATTATGAATTATACCTACATGAAGTTGATTCTGATGAAGTTAATGATGGAAGAAAATCCATCCTTGCTCTATTCTACAAAATCCGTTGACGTGCGATATCGATCATAGTTGTGAGGACAATTCTCTATCGCTTGCAAATTGTTTAAAACTAGATTCACACTTGTTGAGAGAAGTTTCGAATATACTAAGATTGACATGGTTACATGATTATGGAGTGAAGTACTTCATGCTTTTCTATTGACTTCATTGCATAGTCAATACCAATCCAGATTTCATATGGAACAACTACATAATGCATACAATTGAAATGATTCATGAATTTGATGTACAATGATTGATAAAAAAGAGAGATAATTGACATTGTATGGCGTATGTTGTTTGAAGTGTTGAAAAACAAAAATGCATGTGCATAAATTGATACCTTTCTCACAAGCTCAACCAATTTTAGCTATTGTCTTACCACGTGAAATTCTTGAAAATAAAGACTTTATTACTAAATGTCCATCTTCCAAGTTTATAAAATTATTTGTCTGGCTACAAATCACCCTGTGTGAACCATTGAACTTGGTAGTTGACTTGATCCACCAAATGATTGCTCCCATCCTATGGACATTGTGAACCCGACATGAAGATATGGCACTACAACTCAAGTACACACAATTTATATTTTCTACATATGCATAAACGATAATTGTAAATTGTCATAATTGCTACTTCCTCCTTGGGAGCACTAGCTTTTTACTAAAACTTGTGCAATCTGCTGGGTGTTGAGGGTTGATCATTTTTATCTCAGTGCCTCCACAAAGATTGGAAAGTGTGCAATCATCATCACACCACACATTCCATCGACTATTGAAGCAACAACAATTGCATACACATCATATTCTTAGCAATTGTTGTATTTAGGATTTTGATAAATTGAAGAACAATGTATAAAAAATTCACATGTGCACATTCATTAAACCTCTTTTTCGAGCCCTGATTGGTAAGGTTTTGTCATATTCTCAAACTTTTTGGTTTAATCGCATATTTTTAGGACACTTTAAATCAACAAAATTAGACACCAACGGGCTTGTATATTTAGTAGTAGAACATAAAGAGAAGGTCAAGAAACAAGTACAAGATATTAATAAAAATTTTCAACTTAAATCATATCAAGAAGAAAGGAAAATGGATGAATTATTTAAAAATATGAAATGATGAATGAAACTCAGGGATGTGGAAATAGCTAAAATTGGTTGAGCTTGTGAGAAAGGTATCAATTTATGCACATCCATTTTTGTTTTTCAACACTTCAAACAACATACGCCAAACAATGTCAATTATCTCTCTTTTTTTTTTTATCAATCATTGTACATCGAATTCATGAATCATTTGAATTGTGTATGCATTATGTAGTTGTTCCATATGAAATTTGGATTGGTATTGACTATGCAATGAAGTCAATACAAAAGCATGAAGTACTTCACTACATAATCATGTAACCACGTCAATCTTAGTATATTCTAAACTTCTCTCAATAAGTGTGAATCTAGGTTTAAACAATTTGCAAGTCAAAAGGTTCACACGTGAAAAAAAAACTCAGGTTCCAAATTTTCATAAACAAATAGAAAGAAACCTTCTTCTACAATATTCACAGATTAAATCCATGATCTATTGTCGTTTGCACATGCATAGCAAATTCTTCACCATTATGTTTGTCCGGATACCACTAATCGACCTCCAAAACATCCATTAAGCCTCCTTTTTTTGGGGTATGATTCCTTTTTTAAGAGCTTCCCAAAAGCACACGGTGAACCATCCGATTGTCTATATGCAAGCTTCTGATTGTTTTCAAAATCTCTTGCTTTGCTTAATCCATCTGATTTAAAATCATACATGGACAAGTCTCTTCCATCAACCTATTTCCATGCTTTAGAGTTTGGGTCATTAGAATCTTCAACCTTATCATAAACAGAGACCAAATCTCTCCGACAACGTGAAGTGAAGTTCACCGTTGAAGAGGACACACATCCCGAGTGTTATTTAAATAGGAGGGTCTACTTTGATCATACCATCCATGATGTATATTAGAGGGAAGTGCACCTACAAAGGGCATTCATATACCTAGAAGTAAAAAAAGCAAAGCATTTGTAAGAAAGAAAACGTTGATACACATAAACATTTGATGCAAAATTTTGCTTCACGTGATGAGTCTTCTTCCTCTTCTTTGAGAAGTTGGAGGCATTTTCTGATAGGGAAAAAAAAAAGAGAGAATGTTGCAATCAGATGAATGTTGCTATACAATATCTTAGAATTGTTTCTCTCTTAGAAAATGACTCAGATTATAAGATATTCAAAGCATGTGTTCATCAAGGAGGTGTTCTCCTTATATAGCACATATGAGAAGTACAGCTGTTGAATAAGAGGTATGATACCTTGCTCCAATATTAGTGAAGAAAGGGAGTTTCTGAAACAAAGGTTAACTCAGAGTTTCTGTTCATATGATATGCTACAATTATTCAATTGAAATCATTGAATTGCTTTATTCAACTATCTACTGTTCATATGATATGCTACAATTATTAATTGAAATCATTGAATTGATTTATTCAACTATCTATGTAAGTTACACTTATGTTATTCATTGATTTAATTACTTATCTCTGATCCAATATACCATATATTATACTCTACTATGTTTTTGAATCATCACGCAACTACAACAACAAATTATGTATCTAGTAATCACTAGAATTTTCCAATTCGCATTTGAAGTTTTCATAAGCTCAGGCTTCGCCTCTTTTCCAACTACCATGAGTTGATATGACATGTTATTGTTCATTACTTGGTTGAACCAAATGCACACCTGTCTGTTCCCGCATGATATATGTGGTTTGCATGAAAAGAATCATATCCAAATCATTCTAGATTTAATTCTCGCGGATTGTTGTTGTGAAGGGGCTTAGCTGGGCAGATCAACTCCAACTGTCGGTGTTCCAATGGCGGTGCACACAGAGTGGTTCAAGCAAGTTCAAGTGGTCAATGAAAACTCAGAGAGATCATTAGTAGTTCAACTGCAAAACCCTTTCCTATTTTTGTGAGCTTTGGAAAATAAACAATTCGTTATACTTGTTCAAAATCATCATTTTCATTGTCTTCATGTTTTAATATAGAAAAGAGTGTTATCATTTAGTATTTATCATCACAATTCATAAGAAAATGTTTTAATTCATTTAGTATTAGTCAGCGAATTAACTTCAATGGCCGTGAAAGGAATACTATGCTTTACCAACTTCAGCCAATTCACATCACGTATAAATAAATCCATGTGTAAAAATCACCATTATCAAAAATAAAAGAAGTTAATGGATGTCATACCTGCATTAGCGAATGAAGATGTTGAATGAGGTATATGATAGCACATGTGATATTTGTAAGGGAAGTCAATCATGCAAGAATTTGGATGGTATCTTCAAACATCATGTAAAAATTTAATGAAATTGTGTTTAAGTGTGTGGGATGACAAAGAAGATGGACAAAAGGCATTGGAAGGTGCTGCCAAGTGTGTTATCAGTAATAGAATAGATGTAAGAGTGTAAGAGCATTGAGAGAATTGGTGGAGCTTTTAGCAACTTTTTCAGAGTAAAACCGATGCAATGTTTTCATGAAAGGTGTTAATGCACAGAGAAGTATGTCATAAGCAATGCCGAAGGTGAAAGGCATTAGATAATCTGAATAATTCCACCTAGAGAACCAACACACAACTCTTGGACTGTCTCTGAACTGTCTATGCTATAAACCAAATCACATGTCTTTGTCATAATTTGGTTTAGATCATCCAAAGCAACTCATATCTCTCTCTTCATTCTATATCTTCAATTCATTGCACCAGAGCCTCTCCCAAATTCACCATCAACTTCACAGAGTGCGCCCTTCTAACAACTCTGCCATACACTGATTTTCCACTTTGAAAGATATAACTAGACTCCTTGGATAATGCTTTACTCATGTATATCCGTCTACTTCAATAATCTGTATGATGCCTAGGTTAAGAGATCACCATATCTGCTAATCCATTGTTTATGTCAGCATTCTTCAATAGTGTATTGAGGGTCAAAGATGGCCATTAAGCCACAAAAATGCCAATGTCCACCCTTCACTACATTCACTCTCTAATTTGTCATAGCTTCAACTATAAGTCTTTCTCTACATGGATATGTGAAAAGATTCAATGCCAATGAAATGGACACCATGCTCTTCTCTCCATTACATCATTGCAATTTTGCATGTTTTACTCTGAATGAGGTGTCGATTTGAAGCAAATAAAGGCAAGAGTAGAGATGGGAACCTCTAAGACATGGTAATCAGTAGAGTATTCTTCTTAATCCTTTAAAAGGTGACATACATGATGCATTAGAACTAAAGAAATTATGAACGATAATGGTAGAAAAATTTGGTGCTTGCAATATTGGTTTGTGTCGACTACATTCAAGAAATATCTTTCATTGCATGAGTTTCAAAACGAGAGAAGTGACAAAGGTTGGTTTTTTGTTTTAAGTAAGAGTGCAAAGAATATGCTTTGAAACATGAGGCTTAAGATGATGAGTTTGATTCTTGTATCAAAAACAAAGAAATGGTCAATCTCTTTTTGTCTTAAAAGCTATTAAGGCCTCCATCACTTGAGCAGTTTGTGTGCACCATATCATTCATACACTTTGAGAGATTACTCTGGTAGCCTCTTTGTCCTTGAGATCAGCTGCTTGAACAAAACCTTATAACGGTTTCTTGGGTGTTGAGGGCTGATATACTTGATCTGAGTGCCTCCACGGAGACGTGCAAGTTGCTGAACCTCTTCACTTCACCCTTCATATCAATGGATCGAAGCTTCCACATTTGCACAAAGCATTCACTTAGATTCCAATTGTATTTAGGATTTTCAAAAAGAAAAATTTGTATATTTTCACATTGCATACACTTGGAACCTCTTCTTCAAGATAATTCACGTATTCAGATTTCAAGGTCTTGCATCTTTATATCTGAGCAAGCATAAAAAAACACTTTTCACTTTCAAATTTTCACACTTTTGACTTTAAACATTTGTACACCTGCATACTTGCATTGGAAAAGCACCAAAAGATTTTTTCCTTTCTCTTGCATACCTTTGAGCACACATTACGCTGGTAAAGAAATTGACATAAGTGAATGATGAGCACAATGCAACACACAAAAATGGAAGATATAGTTCAAAGCATAATCAAAGAATCTTTTTTAAATGAATCTAAGGTCCATATTCAAAAGAGTTTCATTTACAAAGAATCATATGCGAAGAAAAATTTAGATGTGAAGAATGGTTTAAAGACATGGAAACTAGAGCCAATGAATCTATACAGCAAAAATTTGGAATCATTTTGATCTTAATGCAAACCATAAATTCAATGTCAAAAACTATACAAGTAATGGGGATTAGCCTTAAAAAACATAAAAGAGGAAATGGATTCTGAAGTTGCAGAAGTGAAAAAGAAGTTTGATCTTTTCACCAATCAAATTCAAGAATTACAGTCATTAAAATGTAATCATGAAAATAATGGAAAAGTCCAAGGTATGTCTGTATACACTTCTAATATAAAACATTCAGTTGAACTTTGAAGATTCATTCCTATAATTACACCTATGAAATCAAATAGGGTTCAAAAGCAGCCTCTAAAATGTTTTTGGCGCGATCAATATGGTCAAACATTCTCAGATTGTAGGTCATATCAAGATGATTATAGACATAAGCTAGTTATTGAAAATTAGCGTCATTAAAATTTAATCATTAAAATAAGGGAAAAGTCCAAGATATGTCTGTATACATTTCTAATATAAAACATTCAATTGAACTTCGAAGATTCATTCCTATAATTACACCTAGGAAATCCAACAGGGTTCAGAGGCAACCTCTAAAATGTTTCTGGTGTGATCAATATGGGCAAACATTCTCAGATTTTAGGGCATATCAAGATGCTTATAGACATAAGCTAGTCATTGAAAATAAAAAAAAATTGTAAGTATCAAGACCGATCACCTTTACAATTGAATATAGGAGTGAGGTGGGATGATGATATTCTTTGAACAAACAAAAACTAATCCAAAAACATATAAACAAATTCAAAAACTATGGGAACCAAAAGTATATGAAAACAAGAACTTTGATGAAAAAATGAGTAGGATACCAACTGAAAATCAACACGAACTTGTTAAAAAAAACAAAAGAGGACAAATAAAGGAAGAAATTCAAGATATATTGAGCCAATATTGGAAGAAAAAATGGATACAAATACAACAGAATCTGGTCATGAAATTCAAGTAACATCAAGGAAACTTCAAGATTTCTATGTTTCATTTGACCCAAAGCTTCTTGCTAATGAGAAATTATTTGATCAAGAAAAAGTTACAAAATTATAAACTCAATTGGACGTCGATATAAACAATCAATGAAACAATCAAATTAAACAAGAAAAGAACAAACAAAGAAAAACAAGTGAACACATCAGAGAAACAACTCTTGATGATATTATTAAACAAATTGAGATCAATATAAAAATTGCTTCAAACATTGCTAAACCTTTGAATCGAGTAAGAGAAATAAGAATTTATCTTTGCAGGTGATATCTTAGCATTGTTTCTCTCTTAGAAAATGACTCGAATTATAAGTATTCAAAGCATCTGTTTCTTGGTCTTTTGGAGTATTATCTTGGCATCTAGTTTATATCCATTGAGGGCGAGTTGTGCATCAAGACAAGTATATTGAGAAACTACTTCATTGTTTTGGTTTTGAGGATTGTCAGACTATATCAACCCTAGCCGAAACAAGATTTAGCCTTTCAATTGAGGATGTGGATGATGCACTTGATACTTCTCTTTATCAACAAGTTGTGGGATGTTTGATATAGTACGAAGTTTCCTAGTTGAGTAAATTTTTGCATTGCACTGGCACTAAGAATTGGTGAGTAGTAAAATTTTTTTTTTAGATATCTCAAAGGCACTTTGAGTTTTGGTCTCTTTTATGGTGGATATGCTCAAACATGCTTGCATGCTTTTACAAATAGTGATTGGGCATGTTGTTATGACAATAAATGTCTACTAGTGGTAATTTCTTTTTCCTTGGAGGATGATGCATGTCTATGTTGAGTAAGAATCAACCCATTGTGGCCACATAGAGTTGTGAACTTGAGTAGAGGGTAGTATTAATAGATATAATGGAGGGTATATGGTTGAGATGCCCATTGATGATCTATACATGGAAATTGATGCACTTACACATACTCTCATTGACAGTTAGAGTGCATTGGTGGTTGTAAGAAATATGGTATTTCATGCATGCACAAAGCACATTGAGCTTCACTATCATTAGATCAAAGAGAACCTTCATGCTAGAGATATTGATATGGTATATGTGCCATTTGAGCCGATGGGAGATCCCACAATCATGATTGAATCTTGGTCTTTGTGTTAGTGATGGGAATGTTTGGGTCATGCCAAGTGGCCCTTATTGAGGTGGCTAATCTCCTAAATGGTCATATAGGTTTTAGTTGAATTGTGTGCTCTTTGACTTGATCTTTCAATATTGTGTTATGTGACTCTCTTGTGCATGCATCTCCCATTCGAAAGTAGAGGTCCCTACACTTACAATATTGGTCTATTAAGATCTATTTGGGTGACAAGGATAATCCTTGAAAAGATGGCCTATTATGCACTTAGGGAAGTGAAGAGATACTCATGAGATGATTGTTGGCATGAATGGGGTCTTGTTGGGCACTACTCATGGTAGTGATTGGGACATCAAGAATTGACCTCTTACAGACTCTATGGTTGTGCATCTAGACATGTTTTCAATGTCATATGGATTATGTTTACACATGGATCTCTCCATGTGTTGTCTTTGATGTGAGGTCTATCCCGTATTGAGCCTATATTGTTTAGAAGAAAGTGCTCTTAATGAATTGCAAGCTTGATTAATAACGAAAGTAGTTGGGTCATGTGAATTTAGATGATAAAGTCCTAGACCTTGCTACAAATACTCCATTTTCTTAGGATCTAAGGTGGGTAGTGTTAGAAAAACAAGTCTTCACCATGCTTGAAGAAGAACTTATCATGGATAAACCAATAACATTCCTTGGAATAAACTTTAGTTTTATAGCTAATTACAAGTCTTCACATATCTTATGTATACTCACATGATAATTTGTGAGTAAGAAAAAACCTTAAAGCACAAGTCAAGTGGACAAAAGAAACAAGTCAAAACAAACTAATCCTACATGGATTTTTAAATGTTTCCAGCTTTTAGGAGCCATGGAATACCAGGAGTAGGCTTGGAGGAATAAATAAGCATCTCACGTAATTTTACTTTAAGCTAGAGAGGAATACAATCACATTTAGTACATATCTTGCTTATTGCCTTCTTTCTTTGTGTCATCATCTTCAAGTTAACAGAATTGTAGAGCTTGATACTCATAGCTCAAGAGTCCAATCTTCATGATTAAGGATTCATTTGAAATGTATTAGTTTTCTATTTACATTGTTCAAAATATTGTATCACTAAAATTCTTGTACTCTGTGTTAGAGCTAAATCACTGCCTTGGAGTCTATTACTGCTACTCCCTCAAAATTTGGGGTGATCGATTATTGATGTTGAGCTCATAATCTGAGTATGTCTTGTTTATAATTCAAACTCTTATGCAGAATAGAATCTTTACATTATTATAAAACATCATTAAAGATGAATTAGATCAATCACATTCAGGTTGAGAGCATTGAGAATTTGAAGTTTGTCTTTCCATCCTTTAAAAGAACATTATTCACAATTGCTTGAAAAGTTAATATTGTGTTTTACATTAACTTGTTCATTGTGATGTTCCAAAGGACATAAGGTGTTTCTATTTCATTAAGTTGTAGCTCATAAGGTGAATCAAAGTCTTCAAGTGATTATAGGCAAGTCTTGTACTGGAAAGTTGAACCAAACCTCATCACTATATGCAATACATTGCTTCCATTCTCCTCCTTTCAAGTACTTTCACTGGTATCAGAGCTATACTCTTCATGATGGGTGATGGATTTCCTTCCATAGTCAAGAATCTTGATAGGAAAACTATGCTGCTTCGAAAGTCAGGATGGAAGCTTATTTCCAAGGAAGAAATCTCTATGTAGTAGTAAAGGGTGATGAAGTCATGCTTACAACATCAAGATCCAAAGGAGGACCTACACAAGAGGAGACTAAGAAGCTGACATTATGGTATGCAAGAGATGCTCAAGCCAGGTCTTATATCTTGAACTTTATCTTTGATTTCTTGCTTCCAAACATTAGAAGTTATAAAACATCACAAGAAACCTTGGATACATTAGAATTTTAGAACATCAAAAGAAACCTAGGACTGTAGCGTTTCCTCAATCACAATCTATCCCCAATCACAATATTTGATCACTCAAAAATAACGGAGGAGAGAAGAATGCAGAGATTGCACAAGGTAAGAGAAAATCTGATGCAGAAGAGTAGAAACAAATATGATGCAGAGAAGGAAGAATTCTGATATTATAGATGTGAATCAATGGTTACAATAGCTTTGGACAATAGCTTCTTCATGAAGCCTCTACCTCCTGACCACCCCTGAGCTGTCACAATCACATTCACACTCGCACTCTCAATCACACTCTCACTCTCACTTTCACTCTCACTCTCACTTTCACTCTCACTCTCAATCACAAGGTAATTCTCAGATTTCTTTACGTCTTCTGTGTTGATGCGCAGGTCTCCCTATATCACAGTTTGATCGCTACCCTCCCAAAGAAGTGTGCAATCCACCAAATTAGAAAAAGTCGAGTTTCTCTAGAACTTTCACAAAAAGCCATGCGATTGTAGTGTGCTTTCTTTCTTTAGCGTACTTGTCAAAAATAGGAGAAAAACACCAAAAAGACATATCCGAAAATATCCATAATTAGACATGGTGACATGTAAGCATCAGAATCACGGATTCGAATAGAATTAGATAAGCCCTTGTTTTTTTCTAAGTGTTGGAAAATGGCACTTTTCAAAGCCCTTTAACTCAAAAACGGTGAGGAATTAGCTTAATCTTGTGAAAGACACTTTTATTCAATTTTGCAATCTGCACGATAGTATTAGACACGTCCGAGGTCCAAATCCACCTCCAAATGCCACTTTTGAGCCGTGCAAGTTTCAAAATTCTAGAGAGAGTAAAATCAAGGCATTTTCTTACAATGAACTAAATGTAGGACCCTGAATGAGGTACTTAAAACATGATTCACAAAAATTTCACACAGGCAGTTTTATTCTCTTATACTTGCTCTACCTTTCTCTCATACAGAGTTTTCCTTAATTCTTTCATCTTCACCTTCAAAATTCCACTAGAAAACATGATGGGAATAAGGTCTAGAGAGAGAATATGAAACTTGTCAACCCAAAAATTTTCCTACATGCATAAAATGACCTAATTATTCTTTCTAAGCATTATCCCCACAATGAAATTCAGAACGTTCAAAATGAATTATTTCACTAGAAAAGAGGCCTATTACATTTCTTCCCCCCTTTAAGAACTCTATCCTCAAAGTTGGAAAGAAGGATAATGTTTTAGAAAATCATCCAAGTTCACCCAACTCGAATCTTCTACTGGCTATGAGTGCCATTTCATTAAAATTTCTACTATAGATCTTTTTCTAAGAAATCTTTCCTTTCTGTCTAATATTATTTCTAGTTGAAGCTCAAAAGAGCCATCATCTTTCACCTTATAATTGTCCTGCAAAACATGAGAGACATTAGATACATATCTTTTAAGTAAGTTAACATGAAATACAGGATGCACATTTAAATGTTTAGGTAATTCCAGCAAATAAGCAAGAAATCCAATCCTTTTCAAAACTTTAAAAGGACCTGCATATCGAGGAGAAAGTCTATGATCCTTCCCTAGCAACAAGTTAGATTGGTGAAGATTAACTTTAAGAAATATGATATCATCAACTTGAAATTCAAGTGGTCTTCTCTTTAAATCATAGAATTTCTTTTGTCTTTTTTGAGCTTCTTTTATGTGTTTCTTAATTTTCCCAAGTTCTTCATCCATTTTATCAAGCATTTCTTTGGACACTTCTATTTTATTTGGAAAACCCAAAAACGAAGGTGAAGTCAAACAATTATAACTATTCATAGCTTCAAACGGAGTCACTTTTATAGATGCATGCCATGCACTATTGTATGCAAACTCAACCAAGGGTAAATATTCACTCCAATTATCTTGCTTTTCATTCACATACATACGCAACATATCTTCAACTACCCTGTTAACCCTCTCAGTTTCCCCATTAGTTTGTGGGTGGAAAGCTGTACTCATACAAAGTTGAGTTCCAATCGATTCAAATGTTGCTCTCCAAAAGTTTGAGGTAAATCTAGAATCTCTATTAGAAATTGTGCTTTTAGGCATTCCATGCAATCGAAAAATTTCTTTTACAAAGATTCTTGCAACATTCAATGCAATATCAATCTTTTTCATAGGAAAGAAATGTGCCATTTTGGTAAGCCGATCGACTACAACAAATATGGTATCAAGCTTACTTCTGGTCATAGGTAGCTTAGTGATAAAGTCCATAGAAATAGACTCCCACTTTTGATTTGGAACATCCAAAGGTTGAAGCATTCTAGGCATCCTCTTAAACTCATATTTCACCTGTTGGCACTTCAAACATTCACTTACATATTTTCTAATATCCCGCTTCATACATGGCCAAAAGTAAGAATACTTTGTTTTAACGTAGGTCCTTGAGTAACCTGGATGTGCAAAAAAAGGTGCATCATGACAATCTTGCAATATTTTAACTTTTAATGGAGATTCAGAAGATATGCATAGCCGATTGTTACAATACAATGTTCCATTCTACAAATGAAATTTTTCCTCATACATCAATCCCCTGTTTGCATTCAAAGAATTCAAAATAGATGCATAAAAAGGATCCTGTTTTATCTCTTCTTGAATTTGATTGAGAAAATCAAAATTTATTACAGAAATAAGACTACACAAAGGTCTCCGACTCAATGCATCAGCAACCTTATTTTCCTTACCAGCCAAATAATTAATGTCAAAATCATACTCACTTAATAATTCAATCCAACGCTTCTGCCTATTGTTAAGCAATGGTTGTGTGAAGATGTATTTTAGACTCTGATGATCTGTTTTCAATTCAAACTTAACTCCTAACAATAGATGTCTCCAATGCTTAAGTGCATGCACAACAACAAGCATTTCTAAATCATGAGTAGGATAGTGAAGTTCATGTTTTCTTAATTTTTTGGACTCATATGTGACCACGCTGCCATCCTGTGAAAGAACACATCCTATCTGACTACCACTTGCATCACATGCAACCACAAAAGGCTTTCCCATTTCTTGTATTTTCAAAACACAATTCTCAATGACTTTTTGTTTCAATGTTTCAAATGATTTTTGACAGGCATCACTCCACGCAAATCCTACATTCTTTTTAGTCAATTCTATGAGGGGAGTAGCTATCTTAGAGAAATCCTTAATATGTGCTCTTTCATATTGTGCCAACCCAAGAAAACTTCTAAGATCCCTTACCGTCTTAGCAATCGGCCAATCAACTATTGTTTTTACTTTATCTTCATCTATAAGGATTCCTTCTTTTGATATTACTCTTCCTAGATACACAAGTTTATCCTTAGCAAAGAAACACTTACTCTTTTTTCCATATAGTTTGTGTTCCCTAGGAGTTTTCAAAGTCTTCATAGATGTACCGCATGCTCAGAATCATCTTTAGAGTATACAAATATATCATCAAGAAATACTAAGATGAATTCATCCAGGTAATTGTGAAACATATTATTCATCATCTACATAAATGTGGCACGAGCATTTGTTAATCCAAAAGGTAGAACCGTAAACTCATAGTGACCATATCGTGTTTGAAAAGCATTTTTAGGAATATCCTCTGTTTTGATCCTAATTTGGTGATATCCAGATCTTAAGTCAATCTTAGTGAATATAGTCGCTCCACTTAATTGACCTAATAAGTCATCTATGTGAGGGAGTGAATACTTATTCTTAATTTTTCTTTTATTCAACCCCCTATAGTCAATTCATAATCTATAAGAGCCGTCTTTCTTCTTTTGAAATCTGCGTATTCTTTCAAAAGATTTTCTACATAATTCGGAATACTTTCCTCCTTATCTTCCTCATGCATGTTGTTTACATACACTATGAATGTTCTACAACCATCATGTATATCTTTAATTATCTGCATAGCAGAAATAAGGATAGGTTTAGGGCTATAGGCATCACCTAGAATATGAATAGATTCATCATCTAGCTTTAAAGTGATCGTTCTTTGTTCACAATTAATCATCGCATAATTTTTAACTAACCAATCCATGCCTATGATTGCATCACTCTGTTTCATCTCAATTACATGGAAACTTCTAGAAAAGCACCTATCAAAAAAACAAAGTACACAGGAGCACGAACACAGACTTCTTAGGTGTTACAAATGCGGTCGAACTTACAGTCTATAGCTGACTAGGCCACTATATGTTTTATTAAAGAACATATACAAAGAAATTTGTGTTGGTGATTTGGCCTTTCACATGGACACTAATGATAACAATCTCCAACTAAAGGCCAATATGGCCAAAGTAACTATGGGAGAAAAATAAAGAATACCTGAGTGTAAGTATCTAAAAGTGCGATCGATATGATCTCTAAGGTTACAAGGTTTCAACAACCTAAAGCCCGAGGGTGGGAGGATCAAAGGAGAAGGTGGAAGCTAAACAAAATCAAACCAAAGTAAATCAAAACCAAACCAAACAAACAATAAACATAAAAAAAACAAAAATCAACAAAACCCAACAAGAAATCAAGATGAGGCTTCCCCTACTCCTATAAACCCCTCACATCAGATAGAGGATAATCAAACAAATCAAGAGATATCTGAAGATACAAATAAAGAGTTAGAGAAATTTAGAAGGCTTAAAGGTGATCGAATGGAGATAAAAGATGAAGTACAAAAAGGGAATCTAATAAATCTATTTGAAGATCAGGCTCAAGACGCATCCTTATGTGATGACATTAGAGTAGGTTTAATAAAAGATGCATTCAAAAATCAATTTCAGCATGGAAATACTGCAGAGATCATCATAGAGGAGTTAGAAAATTTAAGATTGGGTCGAGGTGAAAAATTTCTAGAGTTTGTAACTAGGGCTAAGGCACTAATGGCTAAGTTACCAGATCCACCACATGAATTTTTTGTCAAGAAATGGTTAGCTAAGCCACTTCCAGTGATCACCCAATGTAAAATCAAGGAATTAGTGTTGCCTACAACCTCCATAGAGGAATTCATCAACACACCTACACGATTGGAGGAGGAGGCCCAAGCATAGGAGTTGGCTCAACTGCACCAGGAGTTGCAGGAACTCAAAGGAGGTGGCATCAAGAGTGGACTTTGGTGTACCATGTGCAGCAAGCAAGATCATATAGTAAGTGAATGCCCCCTGTTAAGTGTGACTTGCCAATTATGCAGGAAAGCTGGTCATGAGGCCCAAGAATGCCAATCAAGGGGAATACCTGCAACAACATATTGGACACAAGGAGGACTCTTACCACCAGCAAATGTGATGGCGGTTGCACCCAATCAAGGTAACAATTACAACCCTAGACAAAGGGATAACTTTGGAAATGGGTCAAGGAGGCCAATTATTTGTTTCAAGTGTGGAGAATGTGGGCACTATCAAAGTAGGTGCACCCTCCCAGAAAATGCCCCTCCTTGCAGAAACTACCCAGAGGCCAAAGACCACTATACTAATTGTTGTCCTAAGAACCAAGCATCTTCATCTAGGCCCCACATTCAAATGATTTCTGTGTGCAAAGAAGAAATGGTAGATCAAGTCAATGTGCCATCACCATCTACCAGAGTGGTGCAGTTAGAAGAAATTGAATCTTTTACAGTGCAGACAAGAAGCAAGGGGAAGGCTCAAGTGGACATAGGTCAAGAATCAATGATTAATGGATTGAACAAAGACAAAGTTGTATGTGAAGACAAAGCCACCACATGTGCAGACACGTGAATTAATTTACAAGTCAAAAGGTTCACACGTGAAACAATTTGCAAGTCAAAAGGTTCACACGTGAAAAAAAAACTCAGGTTCCAAATTTTCATAAACAAATAGAAAGAAACCTTCTTCTACAATATTCACAGATTAAATCCATGATCTATTGTCGTTTGCACATGCATAGCAAATTCTTCACCATTATGTTTGTCCGGATACCACTAATCGACCTCCAAAACATCCATTAAGCCTCCTTTTTTTGGGGTATGATTCCTTTTTTAAGAGCTTCCCAAAAGCACACGGTGAACCATCCGATTGTCTATATGCAAGCTTCTGATTGTTTTCAAAATCTCTTGCTTTGCTTAATCCATCTGATTTAAAATCATACATGGACAAGTCTCTTCCATCAACCTATTTCCATGCGTTAGAGTTTGGGTCATTAGAATCTTCAACCTTATCATAAACAGAGACCAAATCTCTCCGACAACGTGAAGTGAAGTTCACCGTTGAAGAGGACACACATCCCGAGTGTTATTTAAATAGGAGGGTCTACTTTGATCATACCATCCATGATGTATATTAGAGGGAAGTGCACCTACAAAGGGCATTCATATACCTAGAAGTAAAAAAAGCAAAGCATTTGTAAGAAAGAAAACGTTGATACACATAAACATTTGATGCAAAATTTTTCTTCACGTGATGAGTCTTCTTCCTCTTCTTTGAGAAGTTGGAGGCATTTTCATAAATGTGGCAGGAGCATTTGTTAATCCAAAAGGTAGAACCGTAAACTCATAGTGACCATATCGTGTTTGAAAAGCATTTTTAGGAATATCCTCTGTTTTGATCCTAATTTGGTGATATCCAGATCTTAAGTCAATCTTAGTGAATATAGTCGCTCCACTTAATTGACCTAATAAGTCATCTATGTGAGGGAGTGGATACTTATTCTTAATTTTTCTTTTATTCAACCCCCTATAGTCAATGCATAATCTATAAGAGCCGTCTTTCTTCTTTTGAAATCTTCGTATTCTTTCAAAAGATTTTCTACATAATTCGGAATACTTTCCTCCTTATCTTCCTCATGCATGTTGTTTACATACACTATGAATGTTCTACAACCATCATGTATATCTTTAATTATAGCATAGCAGAAATAAGGATAGGTTTAGGGCTATAGGCATCACCTAGAATATGAATAGATTCATCATCTAGCTTTAAAGTGATCGTTCTTTGTTCACAATTAATCATCGCATAATTTTTAACTAACCAATCCATGCCTATGATTGCATCACTCTGTTTCATCTCAATTACATGGAAACTTCTAGAAAAGCACCTATCCAAAGAAGTAAATTCAAGGTTTTCAATATATCCTTTCGTGTAGTGTAATCCTCCATTGGCCATCTCTATAGGTTTGGTTATGTGCATATTTAGGGTTATCCCTAGATTCTGTACCACTTTGAAAGATAGAAAACCATGGGTACTACCTGAATCAATAAAAAATCTGATTTTATGCGCAGAAATCATACCCGGAATCGTGATTACAGAAGCCTTTGGGAAATAACTAACCACCATGCAACGTAAAGTAGAGTTAGGGTACTTACCTCCATCATCTACTTCCTCAATAATTGTACCCTCCTCGATGATGTTTATCGCTTTTGATCGTGCACGTCAAAAGACTACCTTATTCGGGCACTCATATGTTCGATACCCTTGCTTCCCACAAAAAAAACAAAGACCAAGTCTTTTTGCCCTCTCAATAAAGTTAGGGTCTTGTTCCCACTCAATTGGTTGATGCCTCCTTTGATTTTCCACCTGAGCAGGATTCTTGCCTCAGTTATTTGAAGATGGAGTCTTCTTTGAATTGTTCATGTTCATTGCAACATGTCTTTGTGGCCTATGTCCCGTTGCAATGAATCTGCTTCTATTTTCCTTTTGCAAATTGAACTTCTCCATCTTCTCAAAGTTCTCGGCCATCACAATAGCATCAAGAAAATCAGTGCATCCATATCCCTTGACTTGATAGTGAAGTTCCTCACGAAGCCCTTCAATAAATTTACTCTTTAGATCATTAGCACTAACCTCTAATGCATATTTATGAAGATGTAGGAACTTCTCTTTGTACTCATCAATAGATAAGCTATTCTTATCACTTTCGTGTTGTCGAAAATTGTAGAACTCCATCTTCTTCTCCATATGGTAGTGTGGAGAACAATAGCATTTTTCAGATGGTTCTCTAAATTCCTTCCATAGAACTGGACTAGAACGTGTTCGAGTCTGCATATACGACTTTCACCATAGCTTCGCGATCCCACACAGGTGTAGGATCCCAACTTTTGCCTTGGACTCTTCACTAAATTGTCGAAGATCAAAGAAATCCTCGAGTTCTTCAATCCATGCATCAAGATCTTCGCCACTCTTCTTCTCACCATCAAAATCATTCAACTTCGCCTTCTTGAAGACTTGGTTAAGGGCAACCTCACCTCGTTCCATATCTTCATAATTGCGTTTTTGTTTTTTGGGAGGTACACTAGATGTTCCCGCACCTTCATCTACTTCATCGCTCAACTCCACAAACAAATTTATTGCTCCTTCTAGTTGCTTTTCGCCTCATTCTTTGCGCAATTCTCCAAGAAGCTTCTGAATAAGCTCCTCTTGTTCACGAATCTTTTGTGTTAGACCTTCCATCATTCTCGAGGATTGATTCTGCTCTGATACCACTTGTAGCGTTTCCTCAATCACGATCTATCCCCAATCACAATCTTTCGATCACTCAAAAATAACAGAGGAGAGAAGAACGCAAAGATTGCACAAGGTAAGAGAAAATCTGATGCGGAAGAGTAGAAACAAATATGACACAGAGAAGGAAGAATTCTGATATTATAGATGTGAATCAATGGTTACAGTAGCTTTGGACAATAACTTCTTGACGAAGCCTCTACCTCCCGACCACCCCCGAGCTATCACAATCGCATTCACACTTGCACTCTCAATCACACTCTCACTCTCACTCTCACTCTCACTCCTCAATCACAAGGTAATTCTCAGATTTCTGTGCATTTTCTGTGTTGTTGCGCAGGTCTCCCTATATCACAGTTTGATCGCTGCCCTCCCAAAGAAGTGTGCGATCCATCAAATTTAGAAAAAGTCAAGTTTCTCCAGAACTTTTGCAAAAATCCATGCGATCGTAGTGTGCTTTCTTTCTTTAGCATACCTGTCAAAAATAGGAGAAAAGCACCAAAAAGACATATCCAAAAATATCCATAATTAGACATGGTGACATGTAAGCATCAAAATCACGGATTCGAATAGAATTAGATAAGCCCTCGTTTTTTTTGGTGTTGGAAAACGGCACTTTTCAAAGCCCTATAACTCAAAAATGGTGAGGAATTAGCTTAAGCTTGTGAGAGACACTTTTATTCAATTTTTACACAATAGTGTTAGAGACGTCCGAGGTCCAAATCCACCTTCAAATGCCACTTTCGAGCCTTGCAAGTTTCAAAATTCTAGAGAGAGAGTAAAATCAAGGCATTTTCTTACAATGAACTAAATGTAGGACCCTGAACGAGGTACTTAAAACATGATTCACAAAAATTTCACACAGGCAGTTTTATTCTCTTATACTTGCTCTACCTTTCTCTCATATAGAGTTTTCCTTAATTCTTTCATCTTCACCTTCAAAATTCCACTAGAAAACATGATGCGAATAAGGTCTAGAGAGAGAATATGAAACTTGTCAACCCAAAATTTTTCCTACATGCATAAAATGACCTAATTATTATTTCTAAGCATTATCCCCACAATGAAATTCAGAACGTTCAAAATGAATTATTTCACTAGAAAAGAGACCTATTACAAGGACCTACACAAGAAGAGATTGAGAAGCTGACATTATGGTATGCAAGAGATGCTCAAGCGAGGTCTTATATATTGAACTCTATCTATGATTTCTTGCTTCTACACATTAGAAGTTGTAAAGCATCACAAGAAACCTAAGATGCACTTGATACTTTCTTCTTTGCTAGTACCAAGTCAAGGAAGAATCATTTGTGGAATGAATTTAACCAAACAAAGAAAAATGTAAGCAGATAATCACAGAATTTGTTAACAAATTCAAGGAGGTTGTAGATCAATTAGCTGCATTTGGAAAACTGATTGAACATGAAGCCATTATGAGGCAAATCTTGAATGGCAATAGGAGTGAAAGGTAGTGGAAATCATTCAAAACTACCTATGACCTCATCATGGGTATGTAGACACCTGAATTCAACATATTTCTTGGATAATTCTTCAACCAAGAGGCCAAAAATAACATAAAGGGAGGTAACTCTATAACTACTTTCTATACAGATAAGAAGGACAAGAAGAACAAAGGGAAGAAGAAGGAGGATGTTGATGATGAAGTTTCCTAAGCCAACTATGTAGGTAAAAACAAATGGAAGGGAAAGAAGAAAAGAGCAAAGCAAGACAAGTCTAAAGGAAAAGAAGTTCAGCTTTGTGCCATTTGTAACAAGTATAATCACACTACTCAAATTTGTTCGTTCAATACAAAAACATAGAAATGAGGGGTAGAAGTGAATTTGGCAATACAAGAGGCAGAGGTGGTCAAATTGAAGTATTTCAATGTCGATACACAGTAGTGTTCTCTCTCCTTCTTGAGAGATCCACGATGATATCCTCGGAGTAGAAAACCAAGCTCCAAGTGCTGCACATGTTACTCTGCATAGAGGGTGCAAAACACGCAAAAAAACAAAGTACACAGGAGCACGAACACAGACTTCTTAGGTGTTAAATTCTAAAAGTGCGATCGATATGATCTCTAAGGTTACAAGGTTCCAACAACCTAAAGCCCGAGGGTGGGAGGATCAAAGGAGAAGGTGGAAGCTAAACAAAATCAAACCAAAGTAAATCAAAACCAAACCAAACAAACAATAAACATAAAAAAAAACAAAAATCAACAAAACCCAACAAGAAATCAAGATGAGGCTTCCCCTACTCCTATAAACCCCTCACATCAGATAGAGGATAATCAAACAAATCAAGAGATATCTGAAGATACAAATAAAGAGAAATTTAGAAGGCTTAAAGGTGATTGAATGGAGATAAAAGATGAAGTACAAAAAGGGAATCGAATAAATCTATTTGAAGATCAGGCTCGAGACGCATCCTTATGTGATGACATTAGAGTAGGTTTAATAAAAGATGCATTCAAAAATCAATTTCAGCATGGAAATACTGCAGAGATCATCATAGAGGAGTTAGAAAATTTAAGATTGGGTCGAGGTGAAAAATTTCTAGAGTTTGTAACTAGGGCTAAGGCACTAAGGGCTAAGTTACCAGATCCACCACATGATTTTTTTGTCAAGAAATGGTTAGCTAAGCCACTTCCAGTGATCACCCAATGTATAATCAAGGAATTAGTGTCGCCTACAACCTCCATAGAGGAATTCATCAACACACCTACACGATTGGAGCAGATAAGGCAACAGTATGGAGCAACTTCTTCTCAACTACCATATTTTACAGAAATGGAGGCTCTAGTAATCCAACTAAGGAAGGAGTTGGAGGGCTTAAACAGGAATAAGCCCCACAAAGAGGAGGAGAATGCTCTTACTCAGTTGAGAAGGGAGATTGAGGCTTTAAAGCTCCAAAAGGAGGAGGAGGCCCAAGCATAGGAGTTGGATCAACTGCACCAGGAGTTGCAGGAACTCAAAGGAGGTGGCATCAAGAGTGGACTTTGGTGTACCATGTGCAGCAAGCAAGGTCATATAGTAAGTGAATGCCCCCTGTTAAGTGTGACTTGCCAATTATGCAGGAAAGCTGGTCATGAGGCCCAAGAATGCCAATCAAGGGGAATACCTGCAACAACATATTGGACACAAGGAGGACTCTTACCACCAGCAAATGTGATGGCGGCTGCACCCAATCAAGGTAACAATTACAACCCTAGACAAAGGGATAACTTTGGAAATGGGTCAAGGAGGCCAATTATTTGTTTCAGATGTGGAGAATGTGGGCACTATCAAAGTAGGTGCACCCTCCCAGAAAATGCCCCTCCTTGCAGGAACTACCTAGAGGCCAAAGACCACTATACTAATTGTTGTTCTAAGAACCAAGCATCTTCATCTGGGCCCCACATTCAAATGATTTCTGTGTGCAAAGAAGAAATGGTAGATCAAGTCAATGTGCCATCACCATCTACCAGAGTGGTGCAGTTAGAAGAAATTGAATCTTTTACAGTGCAGACAAGAAGCAAGGGGAAGGCTCAAGTGGACATAGGTTAAGAATCAATGATTAATGGATTGAACAAAGACAAAGTTGCATGTGAAGACAAAGCCACCACATGTGCAGACACAAAGCCAAAAGAAAATTTCATAGGTACCAGTGATGCCATTGGACACACATTCAACAGGGATCATGAGGAGTTTGATAAGTCAAATGGAGCCCATGCTCTTAAGGAATCAGAAGCTTCCAGACTACTGAAGTCCATGAAAAAAAAGGTCAGTATTTTTAAATTAATAAAGATGGATGGGAAATTCAGGTCAGAACTCTTGCAGATAATTGATGAAATATCCACAACAAGTTTAGTGGCAAAGGATGTTGTTATGCCTAAAGATAAAAGTGTAGGGGAAGCACCCCTCACAGATTACAAGAGCCCTCGGCTAACTGTCTCTATCAAAGTTCATGAGTTTCAAGGAGTTATTGTGGATGGTGGTTCTGGCATTAACTTGATGCTTGAATATACCATGAAAAAGATTGGACTATACCCTTCAAAACCTGCCATCTTCACTATAACAATGGCAGACGAAAGCATAGTAAGGCCTATGGGAGTGGTCTCTGGAGTCCCAGTCAAGATACAAGGTACCATCTTTAACTTGGACTTTGTTGTTTTAAGGCTATCACAGGTAGAAGGAAGTTTCCCCCTGTTAATTGGGAGACCTTGGGTAAGGCATGCCAATGTGTTGCATGACTGGGGCAAGGAAACAATGTGGGTAAAGCAAGAGGGAAAAGAGTTGCAGCAGATAATTTTAGAAGAAGGTCCAGACAACCAAAGACATACTAGCATGATGGAGAAAATTGGTATTTGTATGGAAGAAGAATTGTTGGACAACCCAGAAACACATCTATTTGAAGAAGCAAATTTATATGAAGAGGAAAACATGTTGGCCTGGCTCCATGCAGAAGACACATCCTCTTGCTATGGAATTTTTCCAAACTCAAGTAGAGAGGAAACATATGAAGAAAAAGAGGACACCATTCAGGTTATTGATTTGAGTGAAACAGTCTCACTCAACGGCCATAGCAGTGATGAAGTTACTTCAAATCATATGTCAATGGCCATTTTTTTTATGGATACTGGTATGGATATCATCTGTTATGTCAATTTTAATGAGCAAGTGCAGGGCTTTACAAGAATGTGGAAGGAGTACTTGTGAATCTTTGGAAACAGAGGGTTCCATTGGATAAAGAAGCTGGAATAGTAAAAATGGAATTTTGCAGATTAAGTCATAAAGTTGTTGAAACAAAGATACAAAAGATGCAGTATGGAGGTAATAATATTCTAATGAAGGATTTAGGGTACCCCTATTAGATTACTAGTGTGCCCAATGAGAAGACAAAACCAATGAAGTGCAGTACAATTGGAGATTATGGAGGACTTTCTCTGAGTCAACATATCAAGGCTCAAGGTCTATCATCAACAAAAGTGAAGATTTATGGATCACCTAGAACCTGCAAGATTTGTCCAGGTTGTACATAGTCTTTTCCCGTCATTTTTGCTTAAGTTTTTAGTAGTTTTTATCAATTTTCATGCTTGTTCTTTGGGTTTTTAGCAAATTTAGCAACTCTTATTTAAGCCTTGGCATAAATATAATTTTGGAAATTTTCTGGGAATTTTTCATGCATTTTTTGAATTTTTCTAGTATTTTTCATCCTTTTTCAAGTGTCATTTTCTTGCCAAATTGGAGGATAAAGGAAGCTCTCTGTGGTTTTGAGTGAAAAAACTGGCCTAGACCTATAGGAAATTTTTTCAGAATGTTTTGAAGATTTTTTGGATTTTTTTTGGGATTTTTTATGTATTTTTAATCAATTTTTTGGATAATTTCAAAAAAAAAGCCTCCCTAGGCATTTTATTCTTCCCCAAACAAATCTCTCTCTCTCTCTCTCTCTCTCTCTCTCTCTCTCTCTCTCTCTCTCTCTCTCTCTCTCTCTCTCTTTCCTCCACCCCCCCCTCTGACACATCCCCCCCCTCCCTGCCCCCCCGCTCTGGCACATCCCCACCCCCTCCCCCCCCCCCCCCCCCAACACATTTTTATTTTTTATTTATTTTTATTTTATATTTTATTTATTTTATTGTTTTTGTTTTATTTTTTATTTATTATTTTATTTTTCATTTATTTCTTATTTTTTATTTTTTTAGTTTACCTTTTTTATTTTCATTTCCATCCACGTGCGTTCATTCAAAAATAAATAAATAAAGAAAATAAAATAAAAAAGAGGAAAAACTTTTATTTTTATTTTTTATTTATTAAAAAAGCTATATATATATATATATATATATATATATATATATATATATATATATATATATATATATATATATATATATATATATATATATATATATATATATATATATATATATATATATATATATATATATATATATATATATATATATATATATATATATATATATATATATATATATATATATATATATATATTACGTTCATGGTTCAACCCTTTTGGCTCTGGATCGTGCCTCGGATGGCCATTTTTTTTCGAAATAGGGGTCGTTTTCATGTATTTTGGCCCCTATGGATTCATTTTTTGCATTTATTTTTCCGAATTTCCAAGTTTTCTCTGACTTTTGGTCCAAAGCCACATGTTTTGAGCACATTTATCACATGTTTTATTTAAACACATGGTCCACATTGTCTATTCTCACCTCATTTCACCATATGTTGCACATTTTCCCATATGCACCCTCTATAGCTCTACTGTTCGATCATTTTGCAACTCTCCAGACCCCATAATCCTAGTCCCTCACCCTCCCTTTACCCTTCTGCCCAGCCATATCCTTACGCTCCCTGCACTATCCATCTCAGCCCCCTCAGGCCTCCCCTCCCTCTCCTTTCTACCCTCCCATTGCTTTCCTTTGCTTTTCCATGCAAAAATTCCACTTTTTGGTTCTTCTTCTCTGGTGCTTGTTCTCTCCTACTTCTGGTGGATTGGTAGCTACTCAGGTGTCCATTTAAAGATACTGCAGCACAAATATTTTGGTGTCATATCTACTTTGAGTTTTGGTTGTAGCTCTCCAGGACGGAGAGCACATTAGGTGGTGGGCAACTGTTGAGCCCATAAAAGTCATACTGGTCAAAGTCAACCATAGTCAAAGTCAACTACAATCAAAGTCCAAAAGTCAAAGTCAAATTGGTCAAAGTCAACAAGGTCAAGGTCAAAGTCAACAAGAGCAAAGTCAAAGTGTTAAAGTTTAGGTGTCAAAGTGCACAGGTAGTGCACCATTAATTGTCCACAAAGGGTAAAATTGCAGAAGTGGGTTGCAGGTTGCAGAGGTATTTTTGTAATCTCCCTAAGGTTCAAAAGTGTTTACAAGTGTTTTAGAAGGTTCAGGTGAACCCTCTCTTAGGTGCACAAGTGAAGACTTAAAAGGAAAATGTGAAGATATGTGAAGTGGCAGCGTACAAAGAATTGAAAGTATGGCCCCCCAATTAATATTTTTGTTTTAGTCTAAAGTCACTACAGGACAAAAAAAGGGATTCGTTGGCTGCCCACTTGTGGAGACAATCTTGGGACATCAAAGTGAGCACCAAGATACTCTTGCAGTTAGGAGCGTACGTGGATCGACACTCAAATCAAGGCAAGGACTATTCTTGGACTACTCTAAGACTAAGCAAGGAGAGCATAGTCTAAGCGAGGAAAGAGAGAGAAGTGCAAGAGACACACAGTGTGCGACGCAGAAAAGTGAAGTGCAAGAGTACTACCATACTCGTCCAATTTGGACTCCATTTAGTCACACATCTTCAAGTGCAAACGTTTCCAATGACGATGGCGGAAGTGGAAGTGAACTTCATGAGGGTGAACCCATACCCTTACCTTCATCCTCTTCTCCACGAAGCATTCCAAAGTGGGATGAATCATTAGCCGGTTTGGTGGATAATGGAAAGGATCTTATTCACCATTTCAAGGAGATGGAAAATAAGCATGTGCTCATAGAAGAAGAATGCTTGAAGCTCTTAAGTGGGCTTCATACTTGCTTGTGTGATTTTTTAAGTAGTTTTAAGAAGAGTAGCTAA
This sequence comes from Ceratopteris richardii, assembly GCA_020310875.1. Classification (NCBI taxonomy): domain Eukaryota; kingdom Viridiplantae; phylum Streptophyta; class Polypodiopsida; order Polypodiales; family Pteridaceae; genus Ceratopteris; species Ceratopteris richardii. The sequence continues at coordinate 85,345,092 of CM035429.1, forward strand.
ATTCTATCATGTTTCATCTCATAGGAAGAAAACTTTTATGTTTATTATCTTGGACTATAGTTTTAACACTTGACTTGTAATTGGATTTCCTTTGAGCTATGTTTTGATGGTTTATTCATGAAATTTGGAGTTGTGCTAATTGTATTTTTTACATTCTATTTGCATTTCAATCATGTTTGCATGTATGCAATCACACATGTATACATTTGCATATGCATGTGCATATGTTGCATATGCATGTGCATATGTTGCATATGCATGTGCATATATAGTGCATATACATGTGCATATGTTTCATATACATGTGCATATGTTGCATATACATGTGCATATGTTGCATATACATGTGCATATGTTTAATATACATGTGAATATGTTGCATATATGTTGCATATACATGTGCATTACACATGTATACATTTGCATATACATGTGCATATATTGCATATGTTGCATTTATGTATATGTTGCATATGCATGTGCATTTGTTGCATATACATGTGCATATGTTGCATATACATGTGCATATGTGTATGCATGTGTGTTGTATATGCATGTTGTTGAGAGCAGTATGGGCACCCAAGGACTGACTAGACAAAGAAGCCAGCGGAGAGAGTCAGAACAAAGTGAAGGAGTAAGTAGACAAAGTAGTCGACGCAAATCTGGCAGATAGGCCCTTCAATTTTTCCCAAATCTACATCTTTTAACAGTGATTCTTATCACTAACAATCATTGTAAATACCATTTCATATTTTTGTAGCTCCATTTTGTGCAAGCCAAGGAGTCCTTGAGCTTGAGGAGCCTTAGAAGTACCTACATATCGTTTTCGTAATTTTTAGACTCCGTTTGAGCCCTCAAATTGGCCCTGGAACCTAATTTTTAACTAGGCCGGACACTAGGTCTGGACAGGGCCAAAACCTAGTCAAAAACTATAAAAAGAGCTAGAGAGCTCATTTTTGAGGTTAGATTGTAATTGAAACGAACTTGTAAGAGCACTTTGAAAGTAATCTAAAAGCTCCATTGATTCTATCTCTTTGTCTTGCCGTGTGTGCGCGTGTGCGCGTATGTGTGTGCATGCTTGTGTGCTTCTCACTCACGCACTTGTGCCGCCACTTGCTCGAGGTCTTCATACCATCCTCACGTCTTCCCGGATTGACATTAAAGGAGGTGCTACTCATCATTGAGCTACACCAAATTTTGGCGCCGTTGCCGGGGATCGAGCTTTGAGGACGAGCGTGTGATGGTAAGACGTAGAGTTGACGCGTTGGAGTTGTAGGTAATTTCTTTATTTTTCCTATTTTTCTCTTTCGTACTTCACCATCATCATCATCATCATCATCCTCACCATCTTTCACCTCCATCTCCATCATCGCGAAAATTTCAATTTTTTGACTATATCCCCATCTCCACCTCATTTCCCTCATTTCACTTGTGAGAGAGAGCGAGAGAGCGAAATTGCATGTGCTGTTTTTGCATGTTTCTTGAGCTATCTTGCAGGTACAGGTCACATCACCATCCCCAGCCTCCTGCGCAGGTACGAAACTCGTCGAAACTGTCTCGCAGTCGCCGCCTTCTGTCCATCGCGATTGACAGAAATTTTCACTTGTTGGTAAATCTGAGTGCACCACAGTGGACTAGAGACCCTGCACACCACCTTTCCACCAAAATTTTTGAAAATCTTGCAAAATTTCAGTCCATCGCGATTGACAGCCCTGTCCATCGCGATTGACAGCTCTGTCCATCGCGATTGACTGCCAGTCCATCGCGACCGACTGCCTGTCCATCGCGATTGACTGAACCCTTGTCCATCGCGACCGACTACCTGTCCATCGCAATTGACTGAACCCCCTGTCCATCGTGACCGACTGCCTATCCATCGCGATTGACTGAGCTCTCTGACCATCGCGATTGACTGAACCCCCTGTCCATCGCGACCGACTGCCTGTCCATCGCGATTGACTGAGCTCTCTGTCCATCGTGATTGACTGAGCCCTCTGTCCATCGCGATTGACTGAGCCCCCTGTCCATCGCGATTGATTGGGTGTCCATCGCGATTGACTGAACTCTCTGTCCATCGCGATTGACTGAGTGTCCATCGCGATTGACAGCCCTGTCCATCGCGATTGACAGCCAATTTTAGCCAAATTTTTTAAGGATTGTTAATTGAAGAGTTGGACTAATTTTGGGCACAAATATTATATTCTTGAGCACGTGAGGAAGCCTTAGGAAAACAACTTGGGGAAAACCTGTTGCACAGTGATCCTGTTTGAACCCTGTCGTAACCCTAGAACCCTGAACGGTCACAACTTTTTCATACGAAATCCATTTTTTGAGCTCTAGGGCTTGTTGGAAAGCTCGTGGCATATACTACACGCCCTCAACTGTTTTTTATAAAGATAATGCATTGATTTTCAGATAGGGTATTTTGAAGTTGACCATACCCAGGGGAATCAAAGTCAGGGGTCCTTAGGATTGTTTTCTTGAAAATCACTATGCAAGTTTGTGTTTGTGCTACATGAATGAAAATATCCGTCTTTGGAATTTAAATTTCAAAGCTAACTTTGAAACTCTTACAGAGCATCGAAAGGTGTTCTAAGCAAGTGTAAGTGCGAGCTTGGGAACACATTTCCTGGGCACTCAAGGGCAACCGAGCAGGAAACAAAAGGTTGGACACTTTTAACCCCCTCTGTCAATTCATAGCTTAGGCTAAGAACGACGAGAGGTAGGAGTAAGTCAGAGCGACGATAGGCAGTTATCAAGTTGAAGAGTACCTAAAAACTCAAGTCAAGCTAAAAACTTAATCTCTGTACTGTCGATAACATAAAGGAAAAGAACCTAACGTGGAACGATCAACCTGAAAGCACGAAGAACATTCAAGTATTCAGACGACGTAATATCAGACAAGACCTTAAACACGATAAATAACTAAAAAGAATCAAGTGACTGATACCAATTGATCGGCAACGAAGTTGTACTCTGGGCAAGAATTGGGCTCCTTAGTTAGGCATATGAACCTTAGATCAGGACGACATTTAGCAAGGGAGAGACAAAGCCTTAGATCTTTAGAGGCTAGTGTCAACCACACTGCTAGGTCCTGGGCCCAGCAGTTGAGCCACCACTCGAACTACCCTAGCTCTGAGACCAGTGAGTCAGAGATGTCTCAAGGCATGGACAGACCTACGGGAAGTTCAGGAGTGCCTTACTTGTACAGGGTGGAAGGCCCTTACAAAACACAGTTGGAGTACCTTAGGATCAACTGATTAGGTGCCAGCATCTATGAGGACGGCTTAGGAAGATCTGTGATACAGATTAAGAATCCTGATCAATCCATTGGACTAGAGCACCCAGCTGTCAAGTTTGAAAACGGTGCATACCTGGACAAAGAAGGAACTATATATGTAGTCACTAGTCACCCGGATAGGACAGATGACTTTGGGAATGTAATCTCAGAAGCGGACTTAGGTGACCTGAAACAAGGGAACATGGGTGCAGAACCTAGAACTCCTCGAGGTAAATCAGTTCTCACTAGGATTATCACGCCTGAGTGGGTCCCCCAAGACAACAAGAGCATAGAGTTGCTCCTCAATCGAGAAACTGATGAAGCCTTTTGGAGGTATAAATCCAATCAGCCAACTGATATAGGAAATATCATGATCTATGAGTTTAAGGATCCGGATAGCCCAGGTAGAGTGACCTACTTAGATCACACTTCGGAACGGATCTTTGTGGTGACAGAAAATGATAGGCATGCTTACACTTGGAAGGGTGAATTTATTTTCCCCCAACCAAGATCAAATGTATCCTATGGTCACCCTGGGGCTGGAACTTCCCAAGCTCATGGTACGCAAAGAGACAGAAGTAGAGATAGACCAGAAGTAAGTTTTGCCAACCCAGTGGGCAGAGAAAGAACGAGAACGGAGACGAATAGGGTAGATCCTGAGATACTTAGAGCCCACAGGAACCAAAGAAATGTAGATGGATTCCCTCTGTCGAGGCCTAGAGAGCACACAAGAACTTTGAGACCCACTAGTTAAGTCCATGAAGAATTACTTTGACGGCACAGGAGACCCCTATGATCATGTGGCGGAGTTCAAGCAAGTCTTGAGAGCTGAACAAGTGGAGGATCTGTTCACGCAGTACAATGCCTTTGGTCTAACCCTTAGGAACACAGCACTTACGTGGTTTCAGCCATTAGATGAGCGCCAGTTCAGGAGCATAGACCAACTCCTAGAGGCTTTCATTGTAGAGTTCTCTAAGAGTGGCATAAGACACAATACCTCATCATTGATTCACAGCTTCAAGCAAACTCCTCAAGAGACCGTGAGACTTGCAGGAAGAAGATTTAGACAATACCTTGAAAGATGTCCTGTTTCGGAGCTACCCACATCTGCTAAACAAGTAGCCTTATTCCTTGATGGATTGCTGAGTACGAAATTGAGATCCTATGTGTATCTGAAAGACCCTAGGACTATAGAAGAGTGTGTACGCATGTGCATTGACATTGAAGATAACCTAGGGGAAGAACTAGAGCTTTCCAAAATCTACAAAGATTCAGATAGTGCTTCTAGTCACTCTTCCACGCAATCCACATCAATTGAGGAACTCGCAGAGAAAGTGGCACAAAAACTAGGCGTGTCCAGCAAACAAATTCCGAGGTTTGCCCCTGTGAAAAGATGCTATACGTGTGGTGGCGACCACATGGCGAACGTCTGTCCCATTATGGCTCAACCTCAAGTTAATCCCAGTAGTCAGTACTGCACTATAGAACGGAAGTACACCAATCACACTGCGCAAGATTGCCCATACAACAGGCAGGCGGTTAGGCAACCCTACTCTCAGCCATACCCTCAACAGGGAAGATACCAGAACCAGTACCCTCCACAGCCATTTGGCAGGCCACAGCAACCCTATCAGCAACCATATCAAAACCAACAAAGACCTCAGCCTGTGTTAGCCCAACAACCCCCAGCTCCAGCTAATGTGATCCCGGTAAAGTATACTGCTGCAGAAGAGAACATGAATAGAGCCCTCGTCCCGGTAACATCGTTGCTTTCTGAAAATGACCTCAGTGACCATAGCTTTGATTCTACACATGTTGATAGCCCCCAGGCTTACTACATGCAGTCTCCAGAACATGGTGAGTCCTACTATAGTGAAGAGCCGAATGAACCTAGTTGGGAGTCAGACTACACAAATGTCATGTATGCAAACCCCAACCCTAGGCCTCAACCTAGGCAGGTACGACCACCATTTCCTAGAGGACCATGCTACCGATGTCAGGGAGATCACTTCGTTCGTGATTGCCCCTTACCTCCACCTACACAAACTCAGTCCGTGACAATCCAAGGCTTTTGCCAAGATTGTGGAAAAGAGCATCTTTTACGAGATTGCCCAAAGAACCCCAATAATATGCCAAAAATCACGCCTATCAACGTTATTGGGTTATTAGTAGATTCCACAGGAAGCGTCACTTCCACTGCTCCCGTACAGGTAGTCACTAGGGCTCAAGCATTGCAGCAACACCAAGGAGTAGACCAGGAAAAGAGCCCAACAGCTAGTGAAACTGAGAGCATAACCAAGAAAAGGACTAGAGTTTGGAGAGATAGCCGTGAACGTATGAAAAGGCAATGGGCGAAGAAGATGAGTGAACTTGAGGAAAGTCTACGAGAAACCAAGGCCAAAATCATAGAGATCACATCCCAACCGCACTCTCACACATTTCCACCGTTACCATCCCCATCACCCTCCGTCCCTCCACCCCCTAATACACCTCACGTAACCCACCCACCACCCCGAGTAGGATCAGTATTAGCTGATCCCACTCCCGAGGACCTTAATATGATGCTTAAAGCATATCAGGCCAGAATCCAAGAAGGGCCAAACATAACTGATCATGAAAAATGCTATCCTAGAGCCGAGCTAGAGCTTGAACGAACCAAAATTTGTGCCAAAATGGTGGAATTGGCTCAGACCATGTTTGAGGCCAGTCGCCTATTTAACATCTCAAGCTCAGCGAAGACACAGTTGCATTTTGATGGATTGTTAGAAAGGATAGAGAGGTTAATTGCACAATCAGAAAAGGAACCTGCCCCTCAAAGAAAGGAAAGAGCAAGAGAACGAATAAGCCAGCCTCTTCAGGAAGCCCATGTGCCTCCTCAAGAAGCTTATCTTCCCCCTCAAAAGGCAGAGGAACCTCCCTCGAAAGTTTGCATGCCTCCACAGGTGAACCACATTCCTTCTCAGAGAGCGTATGAGCCTGTTCGGAAAAGTAATAGAATAAGTAATCCTCCCCAAGAAGCTTGTGCTCCAGCCATCTATGGGAACGAGGAGAGAGCCAACGATAGAATAAGCCCTCCTTCCCAGGTTGCTTATGTGCCTAATTCTACGGAGCCAGACACTTCTTCTTCTATGAATCGGTTTGCACCAGATTTCCTACGAGAGATTCAAGAAGATAAATGGGATAACGAAAGTGAGGTCGCCCCTCCTTTTGAACTTGTGGACGACGCACACGACCAATTCCCACAAGACATCCCATCTATTTACGGGGAACATGAGAGCGCTCAGTCTCACGAGAGATTGGACTTTGAGTCTAATTCCATACAAGAGCTGCCCCACTTCACAGGCCCATGGGAAGCTAAGTCCACCTGTATGAGAACACCTACAGTCATGGTAAGGAACGACGACTCAGTCATACCAAGGAACACGGAGGTAGTAACGAACACCAAGATGCAGCGCGATCTCACTTTGGAAGAACTGCCTAAGGATAGACCAAAAGCGCGGAAATATGTAGCTAGTCAAGTAACTAAAATTGCAAAACCACGTTCCCGGGTAGGATCCCATAGGACACTGCCAGAAATTCCCTTGGACAAGATCGGAGATATGTGTGAAGGTGAAGAAGGGAACACCTATCTTCCCATCACCTACCAGGACTACACCACTAAGGCAATTTTGGACTCAGGTGCAGGAGTTGCAATTGCCACCACTTCCCTATGGAAGCGTTGGGGCAAGCCAGCACTCAGGCCAACGAGAATGAAATTGCAAATGGCCGATGGTCACATAGAGAGACCCCTAGGATTGCTAGAAGGAATAACTCTCACCACTTGTGGTGTCGAGTTTGAGCATAGTTTTGCTATATGTGACTTCAGCAAAAATCATGCCTATGAGATGATTTTGGGAAGACCATTCATGCGACAGTTGCACGTGGTACAGGATTGGGGAACCAACTCCTTGTATTTGCAACACTTGGGTGTTACGACCAAAGTCAATCTCAAAGATTACTCTCATAGGGATGTACCTCCTATCCAGTGGAATCCCATCCATAGAGCCAAAGATGATACAGAATCGGTGCATTCCATAGGGTCTGGATCCTCATGGATGCATGAAGACACTCACTTATGGATGTGCAAGGTAGCAGTAGAGGAAGAGAAGAGAGAGAAAGCCAGAGAGGTAGGTGCGAAAGAGACCCATAGATCAATCCAAGACCCAGCCTATGCACCTGTAGTTTTTCCAGACGAGGAATTTGAACCCCATGGCTGGGCGGAAATTTTAGCAACCATGGACGTAGCCATCAATGAAGAACAATGGACACCTCACTGTGATGAGGATGGCTATGACATTTCAGTCTTCTCCATAGAGCCAATCATGGGAGAGGCAGTCTTAGAAGAATGCGAACCTAGCCCGGATGCATTTGAGGATGCAAGTGACTCCGATCTAGAGTCAATCATTATGGACCCACCATTTGCATCAGATGAAGAATACTTCCATGAAGTAGAATTTCAACCCCAGAGGCATGGAGAGCTTACAAATGATGTAAGATTAGCAACACATGTGAGCCCAAAGGAAGAAGGAAAGAAACGAAAGAAGAGAGAAGTCTCACCAGAAGAGGAAGAAACTTTGTTTGAGGTCCCTGAAAATTTTAAGAAGTATGAGATAGATGACAGGAGGGTCATGATTAGAATGCCTAAACGAGAGGCGCAATCAGGAGAGGCCTATGATAACAAAGAAACCACCAAGAAAATAGTAGTGGCCATAGAAGAAGGAGAGGAGAGATGCACGTATATAGGCCATGACCTGACAGAAGAAGAAGAGCACGAATTGATTGCCTTGCTAAGAGAATACAGAGATGTATTCGCTTGGAGTTACAAGGATTTGAAAGGTGTTGACCCGGATATATGCTCACACACTATCCCCATGACCTCAGATGCCAAACCCTCTAAGCAAAAGCCTTATACATATAACGATAATTACGCTGCTAAGATCAAAGAAGAGATAGATAGATTGGTTGAAGCTGGATTTATCTATGAAATTGAGCACACTGAATGGGTATCCCCCATCGTAGTGGTGCCCAAGAAGAATGGCAAGCTGCGTGTGTGCATTAACTTGAAAAAGGTTAATGCAGCCACAATTCGAGATAACTATCCGCTTCCCATCACAGAACATCTCTTAGAAAGAGTGGCAGGCAAGGAAGTGTACAGCTTCCTTGATGGATTTTCGGGTTACAATCAAGTAGCCATAGCTCCAGAGGATCAGCATAAGACAGCCTTTGCCACAGAATGGGGCATTTTTGCTTTTAGAGTAATGCCATTTGGGCTGACCAATGCACCAGCTACCTTCCAGAGGCTGATGTGCCATGTGTTTAAGGAGTTCCTGAGGAAGAATTTAGAAGTCTATGTTGATGATCTTTGTGCTCATTCCAACATTAGACAAACCCATATCCCTGAACTCAGACAAATCTTTGACAAATGTAGAGAATATCAAGTCTGCTTGAACCCAGAAAAGTGTGTTTTCATGGTCAGGCAAGGCAAGATTCTCGGACACATAGTGTCAAAGAATGGCATATCTACCGACGAAGAAAAAGTGAGGGCCATAGCAGAGCTACCTAGGCCAAAGAATGTAAAGGAAGTACAAGCTTTCATGGGGCACTGTGGTTATTACCGACGATTTATACACATGTATGCTGTCATTGCAAAGCCCATGTACGGACTTCTGACAAACTTTGAGTGGACGGGTGAATGTGAGAATTCCTTCCAGGAGCTTAAACGAAGATTGTGTTCAGCACCAATCTTGACCACACCAGATTGGAATAAGCCATTCCATGTTCATGTTGATGCATCCAATTATGCTATTGGATGTGTGCTCGCACAACCTACTGGTGAAGGTAATATGGATCTTCCAATTGCCTATGCCAGTAGACAATTGAATGCAGCTGAACGGAATTACACCACCACAGAGCGAGAAGGATTAGGCATGGTGTATGTAGTTAAGAAATTTAGACACTATTTGCTTGCAAATAAGTTTAAATTTTTTACTGATCATCAGGCATTGTTATATCTTGTAAACAAGCCATGCAATACAGGAAGATTAGTGAGATGGTTTCTCTTGCTAATGGAATACGATTTTGAGGTTGTGGTAAGGAAAGGTAGGACTCATTTGAGAGCTGATCATCTCTCTAGGCTCACATCGGGAGAAGCCCCACAAGGAGTGTCAGATGACCTTCCTGATGCTTACTTGTTTAATTTGGAAGTTATACCGCAGTGGGCTAAGCCATTGGTGCCAGTATTGACGTACGGGCCCAACCATCCAGTGGTAAACACACGGAATAGAGAGATCGTAAAAGCCCAAAAGTATCACATCATGGCCGGAAGTATGTACAAGCACACAGATCAAGGGATCTTGGCTTGTTGCGTAGAAGAGGATGAGTACGCTAAATGGTTGCACTTAGCACATGTAGGTGCGTTAGAGCAACACCATTCAAAGCAACGAACTTTACAGACTCTAAAGAGATTCGGAGTACATTGGCCAACGATGGAAGCTGATGTCCAAAAGTTGTGCAAGGAATGCCCAATATGTGGCACTAAACCACCTGTGGAACATGCCACTCTCTATCAAGTCTCCATTGTGCCAGATTGGAGTGAACCTCTAGTATCATTCTTGAGGACAAACACATTCCCTCCAGACATGACTCTAGCTAGGAAAAGGAGTTTAGAACAAGAAGCCCAGGATTATTCACTCATTGGTGATAATCTATATAAGCGTGGTAAAGATGGTTACCTGAGGCTATGTGTCCATGAAAGTGAGTATCTTAAGATCTTAGAAACTGCTCACCAAGGTGTAGCAGGAGGACACTTTGGACCGGATCGGGTGATCAAGGCAGTCCTATTTGCGGGCTTTTGGTGGCCTACCCTTCACATGGATGCACATACCTATGTGAAACGGTGTGATGTCTGTCAGAGGACTCAGTATCCTATACGCAAAGATGAGATGCCACTGAAACCTATGATGGGTGGACGTGCATTTTCTAAGTGGGGAATAGACTTCGTAGGTCCTATTAATCCCCCAGCCAAGGGTTCTCATGCGGAATACATCATTGTTGCAACAGATTATCTCACCAAGTGGGTAGAGGTAAAGGCTACAACAAAGAACGATGCTCAGACAACTGCCAAATTCTTGTTTGAGAATGTGTTCACAAGGTATGGGCTACCTATAGAGCTAGTAAGTGATAGAGGCACTCACTTCTTGAACGAAGTGATTGACAATCTACTCCAAGAATTCTTGGTAATACACAAGAAGTCTGCCCCCTATCACCCTCAAGCTAATGGACAAGCTGAGAGCACTAATAAGATCTTATGCAATGTACTGACAAAATTAGTGAACACTAAACGCTCTGATTGGGACAAACAGCTACACCATGCTGTTTGGGCATACCGAGTTGCCTACAAAACGGTACTCCAAGCCACCCCCTTTCAGATGGTATTCGGCCAAAACGCTGTCTTACCCTTGGACTTCTTGATCCCTACATTGAGAGTAGCACAAGAGCACGAATGGACAGGTCATGAGCTCTCCTCTAGAATTTTTGACCTTGAACGATTAGGAGAAACAAGACTGAGAGCAGCGGCAGGAATATATGCAGCCAAGAAGAGACAGAAGGCATATTTCGATGCCCATGTGAAGGATAAAGGCTTGAAAGCAGGAGATCTAGTCTTAGTCTATACACTGAAACAACACGCGAGGAAGCTAGAAAAGAGGGGCTACGGACCTATGATTATCAACAGGATCTCCACGAGTGGAGCAGTACAATTAGCCACGTTAGAGGGTGATGTTCTCCCTAACTATATTAGCAGATGCAGAGTCAAGTTGTATCAGGAACCCCTCATGGAGGAAATGCTCAGCCGACTCAACACTGCTAAGAAACGCAAAGAGGAAGAGAAGCGAATTAGAGAAGAAGCTCAAGCAGAAGCTTTAGAACGCATCAGAAGGATGAAATTACGAAGGCAAGGTAGAGAGCAGCCTAGGACAAATGACTATGCAGATCAAGGATATCATATGGCAATGTGTGAAGTCGCAGGAACCAGCTCACCTAGGATAACTGATCGACGTCCTTTCGTAACCTTAGATATAGGACAAGGAAAGAGTGCAAGGACTGTAAGAGCCTTGATTGACTCAGGTGCAGCCACTAGTGCTGTTAGAGTGTCTTGCTGTCAAGAGTTACAGTTAACTGTCGATCCTGTGGAAGCATATCTCATAGGATTGGGAGGCGTGGAAACCCCTTGCATGGGCGAGGTGGAACTTCCCCTCTACATTCATGATGAGGTAATGACAGTTAAAGTACTAGTGTGTCAAGATGAGGATCTCACTGAACCTCTTGTCTTGGGTCAAGACTGGATCTATGACCAAGCAGTCAACTTGAACCTAAGAAGTGGACTTCTTCAGGTATGGGTCAATCATAGTCGAATTACGGTAGAGTTGGATAATGGAGCACTCAAGGAACTAGAAAGGGCACAGACTCCTGGTCCCTCCAGGGGTGCACATGAAGTTGACCATGCTGTTCTTGTCCAAAACTATGTGTTGCAGAGGAATGATATTCGCAAAAAAGGAGTCAGGGATGCAAAGGAACTTCCAAAGACCAGAAGGAGGCAACAACCAAAGGTGGAGCAAAGACAGAAGAGGCAGAGTACTACCTATGCCGGACATCAAAAGAACCTGCGCAGCAGAATGTCTCAACAAGGGAACCAAGTGTGGGTGCGAAAAGGCGAACACCCAGTTGCACCCACGCCAACCGCACGGGCAAAGCTTCTTATTAGTAACCAACAACACGTTACTAATAAGAGGTCTTTCGGAAATTCTTCTGCTAACGTGAAATCTATTTGGGTGCCCAAAAAGTCGATGAAGGCTAGCCCACAATCAAGACAAATTTGGGTGCCTAAGGCCTGTTTGCGGGCTCAAATAGCTACACCAAGAACACACCCTACACAGCATGATCCATTCACTCGCACAGCCTACATCTACTCATTTTCAACACCAAGGCACATGAGCACGAACAGAGTCAGTTGTAAATGGGCCCCTCAAAGGCCTCATGTTCAACCAAGAGCAAAACCCATCCACTACATTTGGCAGCCCAAGACTTGTAACAAACCCCCTGACCCCGATTGTAAATCTATGACCACCTGCTAACCACATCACTCTCACATCACATCATTTTGCTTAGCTCTTAGGTCTACCTAACTCCTAACTACACACACTAGCACCGAGCACTTTTTAACCCCTAACCACTCCCGAACTTTAAGTTAATGTTGTAACAAGGGACACCATGTCATTTTTGTGTCCATTGCAATGTTAACGTTTATTCATATATTCTCACAGAATCAGCTGCGACATTTTCAACATGGCGGAGGCAGCAGGAACTAGCTCTCACACAGAAACAAACCAGCAAGTGGTGGACTTGGACAGTTTACCCGTTTTGCCTGAGACAATTGAAAGACCAGAAGAATTGTAGGCCGTCAAAATCATACCTATTGCGGACCCTCCGCGTGGCCACACCATGCCTGTAGGAAAGACTTCCCATTGGTTTACCGAGGTGGCAGGACCCTTGGGGGAAGGAACGTACCTATGGGAATCAGAGTTGGACTACAATGGAAAGCAAGGAAGATACCATTTCTTTACAAGAGAATTTGAGAAATTACAAAATGCGGAAGGTCTACGCCCGATATGGGAAAAAGCAGGATTGAGTGCCTATTTCAGTGCCCGACTCCCAAAACCTGACTTCATGCGATGCTACTATCTCATCAACACCTTGACTCCAAATCAGAACCCAAAAGGTGCAAGCTCATTTGTGATTCCATCTCTGACAAAGGGGAATGAGCTCAAGAGGTTTAGGCTATCAAACAATTTGGTGAGAGAAGCTCTAGATATGCGCGGAATGCACATTCCTACAGAAAAGGAAACCCTAGTACCATATTACATGAAGAATCGAAGTCTCACCAAGCTCAAGGACATGGTATCCATGACGCCTAATATTGCCATACACCTTCGCATGTGCATGCAACACTTTGCTTTCCCGGCGCAGGATAGATTCACCATGCCGCACAAAAAGATTTGGTTTAGCCTATATCTGGCAGAGACACAGAGCCTCACCATCAACCTACCCCACTGGATAATTGATCAGATACACTTAGCTCACAAACGCTGGCTGCGGAAACAGGTTTTATATGGTTGCTGTGCTCTGACAAGAATCATTTATAGGTGTTTGGCTTATGACATTCCAATCCAACGAGCCCTGATGTGGAATCGGGTAGAGCAGTTCCGAGGAAGGACATCCACGGGACCCCCTTCTAAGAAGATGAGAGGCACGGTCCAAGTCCCATGTGCTCAACCACGTGGAGCCACCCTAACACCAGATGTCACCCCGCCACCCCGAAGAGTCCAACCATTCACACTCCGACTGCCAAGACGCAGCACCGATGGTTCCACTTTGATATTCCCTCCCATCCCAACGGATCTCGAATTTCCTAGTGGTGCACCTTTGGAAGAACTCACTAATGAAGACTTCGAACAACTATTACAAGATGTAGAGCTGGAGGCAGAAGAGGCACAACAAGCGGAGAATGTACAAACGCAGGCCACAACCTCCCAAGCACCTGTCACACCTGTTGAAGTGGATGCAGAAGATGACGGAGATGAAGAACAGGAGGATGAGGAGGAGGAGTATGATCAAGAGCACCAAGAGGAACAACAAGAAGTGCCAGAACTTGTAGGTGCACCTGCATATACAGCTCAACTACGAAGGCTATATGACACTATCAAAGCAGTACAAGAAAGGCATCAACTCTCTCTGGTATCAGGTCAAGCTTTGATGCAAGAAATGCTATCAGATGAAGGGGTGGACCAACACTTCATTGACACCCTCAAATTAGTGTCAGACTCTTTAGGAGTTCCAGAGGCTGTCCACACCGCAGTCCGCCAGTCCGTAAGGTATGACAAACGCAGAGTGGACACGTTACCACGAGCACGTAAGACTATCAGGATACCCATCACAGAACCAGAAGTACCCATTGAGACCACAGCCACCCCCATAACCACCACTGACCTCTCCGCTGAAACCTTCGTTCAGACATCACCCATCTCACCCCAGCATCCTCCATCACCATCTTCTCCGCCCCCACCACCACCTCCCACCTTGGAAGAAATGACAGTCATCACCTCTACCTTCACTTATAATCCATCCTCATTCAAATCATTCTCATTTCGAGAACCCACCTCACAAGACACCCTCTTCTCCTTCGTCACCAATCCCTTGTACACTTTGTCCCGTCTATCCTCTGAACCCATGACTGGCCATCCCATAATTACAAGTGTAGTTGGAAACCCAGCACCCACAGAAGGCACCCTGTGTTTCCCGACCTATCCCCCAATACGGGTACCTCCATTCCATGACCCTCACTTCCCATCTGGCCCCTACACCTCTTTCAACCTGACCGCGCCACCCCAATACCCGTCCCTTGTGGAGCAGATCATCCGCTCTCCAATGTTTCCGAGGCACATCTTTCCGATGTTCGCAACGACATCAACTTACACAAACACCACACTCACCTCACCTACCATACCCACCTACATGGTAGCCCCTATGCACACCACTCTGTCTGACCCTATGGACATTTCACCCACCACAGCACCTCTCCCCACAATTCCACCCTCTCCCCCTCCACTACCCCCCACCTCACCACTCACATCATTGGCACACACATCATTCACTACCTCCCTACCCAATCCCACCTCCCCTGCATTTCAAACTTTTCCCCTTGCATCTCATAATGTAAATAGCACGTTCAACACATTACTTCAGTGTGCACATCAGCTACAACAAGACTACCATCAATTGGAAGAACGCATTGCTGCCCTCCAGGCAGAATCTCAACGTCTGCAAGCTAGAGTCACCACTCTTGAAGCTGACTACCAGACGCTCCTAACCGAGCATACCACACTACAGCAGGCTCACTCCGAATTGGAATCAAAGACATCAACTGTAGATGACCAAGCAGTCAAGGAACTAGAATCAGTGCTTCAAGCGCAAATGATATCTAACGCTACACTCAGACGCAACATTGGGCTCTTAAGGAAGCATATGGCCGCAGCACTAGAAGAGAACAAACGACTTCAACAACAAAACCAAGACAACTTTGAAGCGGCTATGGAAGGAACCGTAGGAGCAACCATTAGCCCTACCAGATATAGAGCAGTTCCATCAGAAGACATTCGCATCTTACTTGAGGAGCATGCAAATTTCTTGGAGTCATATGAAAAACTAGAGACTGAATGTGCCGATCTAAAGAAACAGATAGCCAGTGTACCCACTGCTCAACAGGAGCCGGTAATCTTGCAACAATCTACAGAAGAAATGGAGACCCTCCGGAAACAGGTGGCAGAACTCCAAGCACGCCTCTTACCATATGAACGGCCACCCTCGCCCATTGAAGAACCAGAACCTGAAACAGTAGTGGAAATCCCCGTCGATGACAGCTATGAAGAGCCCTACGAGCCTATGCCGACGCCTGGTGGTCGAACTACAGAAGAAGGACAAGACACGTTAGAAATTCAAGTTCCAGATTGGGTCAGAAGGGTCGAGAAAGTGGGTAAGACACATGATGATCGTGTGGCCGTGCAAATGCAATCTCTCACGAATCTGGAAGAAACGGTCCTTCGGTCTTCCTACTTTCAACATTTATCCCATCAACGGTTAATCACAACATCAGAGTCGCAATACATGCCTTATTTTGTCTTACTACATGATTATAATGCAGAAGTCAAAAGACATACAGGGAAGGAGCCCACATTCGCTACTCAATTTGAGATAGGGGATTTACCGACCGACGCACGTGCTGGCTCGATCTTCCAACCTAATTGGCGTGCACGTTTACTCACCGATTACCCAGAGATGATGAGTACTTGGGCAACCATGCCACTATATATCAAGTATAATCCATGCTATTGTCCAGTGGTACGTCGCAGATCCTGGCAAGCATTTGCAATCAAGGTACACAACAATAAAGAGTGCTCGGCTTGGGTTAACTACCCATATTTTGCTCCACCTCGAGGGACTCCAACCGTAGCTTACATGATATCAACAATTCGGCACTGGTCCGTACGCCTAAATAATGTACCCGACATAGCAGCGAAAATGTGTATGAAGATATTCGAGCTCATGACCATTGTCTTCAAAACCTTTCGGAATGTCCAAGCTCCATACATCTCCGCCCCTGGATTCGCTCAAGGCATCAAGGATCTAGTCTACGACATGAGCCAAACCCCCTCGGTCACTATCATCTTTGCTTGGCATGCACGAATAAAGTACTTGCCCGCATGCTTCAAGCAGACATTTGAGGAAATGTTCTCTACGGGCTTCTGGGAATACAATTCCGAAATTTTCATTCCCAGACCCACACATTTGCTACATCTATTCGCAGTAGAACAAGCGATCCATGCAGATCAATTACGTCTGCCACATCCGGACATTCCAGGACCAATCGATTGGGATCGTATGATGACAGATTTGGCCAGAGGACTACGCATACAAGAACATCAGCTTGCCACTCAGGTTGTGGAATATTACATCCAACACTCCCAGCAACAAGGGTCTGTCAGGGACGACAGACGCGAGAGAGGGGGGGGGGTGTTGAGAGCAGTATGGGCACCCAAGGACTGACTAGACAAAGAAGCCAGCGGAGAGAGTTAGAACAAAGTGAAGGAGTAAGTAGACAAAGTAGTCGACGCAAATCTGGCAGATAGGCCCTTCAATTTTTCCCAAATCTACATCTTTTAACAGTGATTCTTATCACTAACAATCATTGTAAATACCATTTCATATTTTTGTAGCTTCATTTTGTGCAAGCCAAGGAGTCCTTGAGCTTGAGGAGCCTTAGAAGTACCTACATATCAGTTTTCGTAATTTTTAGACTCCGTTTGAGCCCTCAAATTGGCCCTGGAACCTAATTTTTAACTAGGCCGGACACTAGGTCTGGACAGGGCCAAAACCTAGTCAAAAACTATAAAAAGAGCTAGAGAGCTCATTTTTGAGGTTAGATTGTAATTGAAACGAACTTGTAAGAGCACTTTGAAAGTAATCTAAAAGCTCCATTGATTCTATCTCTTTGTCTTGCCGTGTGTGCGCGTGTGCGCGTATGTGTGTGCATGCTTGTGTGCTTCTCACTCACGCACTTGTGCCGCCACTTGCTCGAGGTCTTCATACCATCCTCACGTCTTCCCGGATTGACATTAAAGGAGGTGCTACTCATCATTGAGCTACACATGTGCATATGTTGCATATGCATGTGCATATGTTGCATATGTTGCATTTATGTATATGTTGCATATGCATGTGCATATGTTGCATATACATGTGCATATGTGTGTGTGTGTGTGTTATATATGCATGTGCATATGTTGCATATGCATGTGCATATGTTGCATATACATGTGCATATGTTGCATATGCATGTGCATATATATTGCATATACATGTGCATATGTTGCATATACATGTGCATATGTTGCATATACATGTGCATATGTTGCATATACATGTGCATATGTTGCATATACATGTGCATATGTTGCATATACATGTGCATATGTGTGTGCATGTGTGTTGTATATGGATGTGCATATGCTGCATATGCATGTGCATATGTTGCATATTCATGTGCATATGTTGCATTTATGTATATGTTGCGTAAGCATGTGCATATATATTGCATATACATGTGCATATATGTTGCATATGCATGTGCATATATGTTGCATATGCATGTGCATATGTTGCATATGCATGTGCATATGTTGCATATATATGGGCATGTATGTGTGCATGTGTGTTGTATATGCATGTGCATATGTTGCATATGCATGTGCATATGTTGCATATGCATGTGCATATGTTGCATATGCATGTGCATATGTTGCATATGCATGTGCATATGTTGCATATGCATGTGCATATGTTGCATATGCATGTGCATATGTTGCATATGCATGTGCATATGTTGCATATGCATGTGCATATGTTGCATATGCATGTGCATATGTTGCATATGCATGTGCATATGTTGCATATGCATGTGCATATGTTGCATATGCATGTGCATATGTTGCATATACATGTGCATATGTTGCATATGCTGCATTTATGTATATGTTGCATATGCATGTGCATATATATTGCATATACATGTGCATATGTGTGTGCATGCGTGTTGTATATGCATGTGCATATGTTACATATGCATGTGCATATGTTGCATATGCATGTGCATATGTTGCATATGCATGTGCATATGTTGCATATAGATGTGCATATGTTGCATATAGATGTGCATATGTTGCATTTATGTATATGTTGCACATGCATGTGCATATATATTGCATATACATGTGCATATATGTTGCATATGCATGTGCATATATGTTGCATATACATGTGCATGTGTGTTGTATATGCATGTGCATATGTTGCATATGCATGTGCATATGTTGCATATACATGTGCATATGTTGCATTTATATATATGTTGCATGTGCATGTGCATATATATTGCATATACATGTGCATATATGTTGCATATGAATGTGCATTTATGTTGCATTTATGTATATGTTGCATATGCATGTGCATATGTTGTATATTCATGTGCATATGTTGCATATGCATGTGCATATATATTGCATATACATGTGCATATATATTGCATATACATGTGCATATATATTGCATATACATGTGCATATATATTGCATATACATGTGCATATGTTGCATTTATGCATATGTTGCATTTATGTATATGTTGCATATGTTGCATATGCATGTGCATATATGTTGCATTTATGTATATGTTGCATATGCATGCACATATATGTTGCATATGCATGTGCATATATGTTGCATATGCATGTGCATATATGTTTCATATGTTGCATTTATGGATATTTTGCATATGTTGCATATGTATGTGCATATGTTGCATTCATACATGTGGATATGTTGCATGTATGCATTTGCATATGCATATGTTGCATGTATGCATTTGTATTATGTATGCATGTGCATCTATTGCATTCTGAATTTGCATATGTTGTATGTATGCATGTGCATATTTTCTATATTCTAAATATCTCTTGTATTTTTTCTGTAGATTCTAATGGACATGCCAAAGGAAGTTGCATTAATTTGTGCATTGATATGCGCATTAGTTATGATAGAGTTACTTCAAGACTCAAGCCTGAATCATCATTATGTCTTGCTACATGCTTGGTTGCACTTAAATGAATGTGTGGCACGATCAATGATAATGAATAATGCCATTAATTGAAGAAGGGTTCATGAGCATAGGCAAGCATGGGCATACCCACGTCCTCATGGCTTTGTTAAAAGCTATCTTTTGAATGCTTATAGTGACAATATATTCAAACATATTTTGAGGATTAACAAGGAAACCTTCCATTACTTGTGTGGAAAGCTTGGACCCTTTATGCAAAAGAAAACCACAAACTATAGTGACACTATATGTTTACAAGATCGAGTAGCTATTGCATTCACAAGGCTAGCAACAGGAGATGGGCTTATGGGATAGGGGACACTTTTGGATGCTCAAAGAGCACATGTTATGGTATTGTGCATGATTTTATTAAAGCTATTGTAGCATCTGGTCTTAGAGACATGCATTAGATGGCCTTCAACATCTTGCTTTGCAATGTTAGCAAAATATTTTGAGGCAATAAGAGGAATACCTTATGTTGTGGGTGCAATAGATGGAAGCCATGTACCTATAATTGCACCACGTGAAAATCATGTTGATTACTTCAGTCGCAAAGGTTTTCACTCTATCTTGTTGCAAATAACAATAGCTGCCAATTGCTCTATTTGGAATTATGATGTAGGATGGGCAGGATCAATGCATGATTCCCTTAATTTCACAAGAAGAGAATTAGGACAAAGATGTGCAAGAGGTGAACTAGGTAAGTATTGCTTGGTTGGTGATTGTGCATATCCTTCTCGACCATACATGTTAGCCCCATTTAAATGTTGTAAAGAAGGATTATCATGTCTTAAGTATCATTGGAATTTCATCCAATCAAGTACAATGATGCCAATTGAAGAGCTTTTGGCATGTTGAAAGCAAGATTTCAAATTCTAATAAAAAGATGTGATATGGATCTACGTTATATGCCAGATCTTGTTGCTGCATGTCTTGTACTCCATAATATCTGTATTTTTCATGGAGATGCTTTTGATATGGATTGGGTTCAAGAAGCAGAAGCAGAATTGGCAAGTCAAAATGGGCAACTAGAAGAGAATGAAAGAGTGGTATGCATGTCCTTGGCAGAACTGCGAGCAATACATGGAATGGGATCAGAAGAAGCAATGGATCGTGGTCAATCCACTAATGAAGATGCAATTGATCTTGGGAGCAACTCAGAGCGATGAGACCATATTGAAAGCATAATGTACAAAGAGCAAGCAAGAATGAATGTGCAAAAGCATTTTGGAAATGAAGCTTTGGAGGAGATGGATACATCATCATCATCATAATGTTTTGTACCAATTACATAATGCTTCATTTTAATGCAATGTATTGGAACAAGATATGTTTGTTTATGTAATTGTTAAGGGTATTTTCTTTAGTTGTTTGATCCTTTTTAATGTGTTTGTAAAGATTTATGTAAAAAAAAGTATATGTTGTGCCATCCCTTGTGTTCACATAGGGCGGCGGCACAAAAATAACTTTTGCACAATTTTGCCTTCTTGTGTGAACACATGACTGGTGGAACTAAATGATTTTCTGACTGTTCCACCTGGAACACTACACTTTTGAGTGTTTGTACCGCTGGTTCTGTGTGAACCCAACCTATGTATATTCATGCCAAGGATGATGTCAATACTAACAGCCACATCTATAAAAGCATTGTGTCTAAAAGCTTTTATGCTTTGAAAAATTTGCGCATAAAACTCTCACTAGATAGCTTATTGGTAGCAGTGTAAAAGATCAAAGTATGCCATATAGTCATTTTTCAAAAATCACATGACGAAGAGACAAATAGAAAATACATATATAGAAGGTTTTCGATTCAAAGGAGATTTTACTGAAATACATTTTCAATTGTCTTAGATGTTTAGTAGATAAGCTGAAACATCTCTTTGGTTTGACCAAGGTGTCGTGTTCAACCTTTGTGAACATGTTCAAATCATTGCTTATGATTGGTAACTAAATTATTGATTACAATGTACCGAAAACTTTGGTGAAAATGTGGATTGAGTTTGTAATAGCTTAAAGGTGTAGAGTTGATTTGAGCTTCCGTTCATATTTTTTGTGAACCTTAACTTACAAGTATCAAGCTAAAAAGGAAGTTAACTAGGCCATCGATTTTTGACTCTCAATTTTCACTCTTAGATATGCACACTCAAATGAAAAAGTGATGTGTTAAACTTATCAAAGCTTATATGCTAAATAAAGGCGATTGAATAATGTAAAAAATAAAAACAAACAAATTCAAGCTCTTTGCTTGCTTGCAACCTCCTTTCCACGAACCCTTCAACAATGCACAAAGCACATTGAGGTGCATTATCATTATAACAGGGAGAGGTTCTTTGTTGGAGAGATCAGCCCACACAAGATAACATTGGAGACCTTTTCACAAAGGCTCTATCTAGGGAGACATTTTAGGCTTTCCACTAATCTTTGGGCGTACTTCCTTTTGTGGATTGATCTCTTTCCACATAGCTTGGCATTTCCTTATACATGAGTGCCAGCTCCTTGTTCGCAACATCATTCCCAAGGAGGATCTATTGATATATTTTTGTAGTGATGTGTGTGAACACACAAGATTATTGTGGAACTTTTTCCATCTTTCGGTGGTTTTCCCCGTTGACTTGTATATATGCATATAACCCTAATGGGTCACTTATCTTTGTACATTCACTTGGTAATTCATTCAGCATTGTGTTGTGCTCCATGCTTCTTCTTCTTCCTCATGTTGTTTGCAAGCAAACCCCAAACTCCACTTTTGGGAAGGAGGAACATTGCATTTTTTCCAAAATACAACCTTCACACGCATTTTTACAAGATGCTTCAAGTTTGGGTAGAGAGGACACCATTTCATATTTCTGCAGGTGTAGGATAGTAGAAAAATTCAGATGACCAAAGCATGCATGCCAAAGCTTTGCATATGAGATAGCTTGAGAATCTTGAATCACACATGCTGAATCATTTACAGATTTTGCATAGTCTATGAGCTTATACAACCCATGACATAAAATGCCAAAAGCAATAATAACATCTCCACTAGAGAGATCATGCAATGTACATCTCTCATTAATAAATTTGACAACCAAGCCAATCTTGGCTAATGCTAAAATTGACAACGAATTTTCCTTGATACTTGGAACATTTGCACCTTTCTGCGTTTCTGTTTTCTTCTCATCTTTTTCTTCTTTCTTTGACTGTGAAACCTAACAAATTTTTTTCTTACTAATAGATGAGCTCCATTTTCCTTTGCCCTTTTGACTAGCTAAGAAAGCTTGATCTACAACACACATGATCAACCTACTCTATCTAAACTGATCTTCTTGCAACAAAATAGAGACTAACTCCTCAAATGTTAAGGCATTTGGATTACCTTTCTATTGATATATTTAGGTATTGATTTGTGTGAACACAATAGGACCACCAAGGCATTTTTTTCCTCTTTAGGAGGTTTTTTCCCCCAATTTATGTATACGCCTATAACCCTAATGGATACTAATCTGTATACATTCTCTTGGTAATATATTTGGTATTGTGTGTTGTGATCCAAGCTTCTTCTTCTTACTTGTGCTATTTTCATGCTTTCGTAGACCTGCAACTCCAACAATTGGTATTAGAGCAGGCTTCTGCTCCATCTAGTGCATCGTCGACACCCCTCAGGTCATAATCTTAGAATAGCACAAAAATTGGTGAGCATACTCAGGGCAATTAGAAATTCAAAATTACTTCACTTTGTGGTGTTGAAATCATGATCTAAGCTTGTTTTGGCCTCCAAACACACTATCACTATGCCTTGTGCATGCAATTTCATCTTCTTGTGCCAAAGATATATACAAGTTTTGGTTCGCCAGTATAAGCATCTCAAAATCTACTACAAGTTTAGAAGAATTGGATAGGGTAACTATGTTTATCTTTTTGAGATATAGTCATTTTTTTGCATCAGGGTATTTTAGTCAGAGGCCATGGATGAAAGCAATGATGAATTTCATATGTTGGTCATTGAGGATAAGTTGGATGGTACCAATTACCCATTATGGGCTTATATGATGTGTCATGTATTGGTTGTAGAAACACTATGGAATATTGTGCAGGGTGTTGAAAAAATTCCTATTACACCTACAAATACAATTACTGAAGCTGATGCAGATGGCATTGAAGATGGTGATTGAGACACCTTATTCCTAGTTAGGAATGATTTGATCATAGTGATGATCAGATGGTGGTCATGGATAAAGCAAGTTTCATCCACTTGGAACATCTGGCATGTTATTATTGAGAAGGTGGTGGTAGTTCCACTAGTTGCTACACTTTCTTAGTATGTCTTCATTTGGCATGATGGACTTAGTTCCACAGAGTGGATTGGGACTTACTTTGTATGGGAGAGATTTTGATCCATAGTTTGTATTATATATATATATATATATATATATATATATATATATATATATATATATATATATATATATATATATGATACATGGAGATTTCTATCCATAGTTTGGATGTGACTGATTGACATCTTAGTCCATAGTTCGGATAATTGACAGATTGATATCTAAGTCCATAGTTCGGATCATTGACAGATTCATATCTTGGTCCATAGTCTAGATCATTGATAGATTGACATCTTGGTCCACACTCTGGATCATTGATAGCTTATCATCTTGGATTCATAGTTTGGATCATGATGAGACTTTCTTGAGTTTCATTTCATTATAGTGAGTAAATCAAGTAGATTTACTCGAGCTTAGAGATTAAGCACTATTTGGAAAAGATTTCCATGTATCTTAAGTATTTTTCCATAGAGATTGGGACATAGTCACATTGTTTTGGACTAGCATAATAGTTTTCATTACTCTAGTGGAGTAAGTGATTTTGCACAATTATACCATATGAAAAGCTGTCAATGGGTATTTCTAGGAGACAAGGGCAAGCTGTCGAGGTCTCTATAGGTGACAAGCCATCACACGTTAGTGGTCAAGGTCTAGGCATAGGGAGTCGGAGGATATTCCGAGTACTTATGTTGCGCACATTTGGACTCATTGGGCCTCAGAGGGATTCCTATAGTATGCCCAAGGCAAGGACTACTATTGATTGGTGGAAATGCTAGATAGGAAGCACAAAGACTAGTTGTCTACCTTTTGAGCATCTAGTATTTCAGACACCTAGCACACTCTACTCTTATTATTTGGAATCAAAGATTTGGATTCGTAGGTTTACAGCTCGTTCTATATCATTGAGGACAATAATCTTTAGAAGGGGGAGAGAGTGTTATATTCTAGAGATGTACATGCTTGGAGGAACGAGAAGTTCCTTGGTCGGGGGACAGCCAAGGCCAAAAGCCAGAGAGTTCATATGAGGTACCTACTCATGATGGCCAGATGAGTAGAGGGACCTTAGAGAGAGCTCTAGATGGTGACTATGCAAGGGCTATAAATAGGTTGGGAGTTGAGTCCCAGGCATGCCATTCTCCACTTCTCACACAGACTGTAAGGGGGAGAGAGTGTTATATTCTAGAGATGTACATGCTTGGAGGAACGAAAAGTTCCTTGGTCGGGGGATAGCCAAGGCCAAAAGCCAGAGAGTTCATATGAGGTACCTACTCATGATGGCTAGATGAGTAGAGGGACCTTAGAGAGAGCTCTAGATGGTGACTATGCAAGGGCTATAAATAGGTTGGGAGGTGAGTCCCAGGCATGCCATTCTCCACTTCTCACACAGACTGTTCTAAATGGTCTTCTAGATTCATATCAGAGTTTTGCCCCTATTGTTCGATTGATGATGAAAGGCAATACGAATGCCTTAACATTTGAGGAGTTAGTCTCTGTTCTGCAGGAAGATCAGTCTAGGCAAAACAGATCCATCAAACATGTTGTGCTTCAAGCTTTCTTGGCTATTGAGAAGGGCAAAGGTAAATGGAGCTCATCTACTAGTAAGAAGAAATCTGCTAATTCTGCACAATCAAAGAAGGATGAAAAAGACGAGAAGAAAAAAGAAAAGCAGAAATTGTTTTGCAAATACTATAAAGGAAATGATCATGTCATAAAGAGTAGTCCAAAACTAGCTGCAAAAGAGGCAAAGAAAAAAGAGGTTGGAATGGTTGTTGGAGAGCCTCTACACCCAAATCAGATTCTGCAAATCTTGTGCAGAATGAAGAATGCACATTTACTATTGTTTGCAGTTATGGCCCATCTTCATTGAACACTATATATATGTAGTTGACTCAGATGTTTGGCACCTTGATAGTAGGGCAACCAAACATATTACCTCACAGCATAGTTTCTTCACTTCATTTGAGCCCGAATCTACAAGGAATACTGTCAGATGCACCAAAACCTCCTCTTATCCTATTATGGGAGTCGGTAAGATCATTCTAACTACTGTTGATGGTAGTTCTTTTACATTGTTGGATGCTTTATTTGTGCTAGGGATCAAGAAAAATTTGTTCTCAATTTTAGCATTAGCCAAGATTGGCTTGGTTGTGAAATTTGTACAAAAGATGGTTCAATTTGAGCTACTCAGAAATCGCAACTTGTAGATAGTGATGTCTATGGTCCTATGCAGACACCTTCTTTACAAAAGTATCTTTACTTCATGACTACTTTTCCAAGGATTTTTGAAGAGGAAAAACTTATCAATATCCCTTCAACTAAGGTTGCATAAGGTTAGTTAACCTAGGGTAAAAGAACCCGGTCAGAGTGGAACTTGGTGAAAAAATCTCTTGAACCAAAGTTATGCACCAAAATTGCATTTTATTGTAAAGGAGTCTAAAGATATTGTGGAGAGAAAATAAGCTTATCTTATTCAAATATTTTAAGGATGAATATTCTTGAGTAAAGGTGAAACAACATATCTAGATGCAAACTTGATGGCTTGAGACATTAATGTTTGGTACCAAATTGAAGTTTAATGGTTTGATGATGGTTTTAGCTAGCTCAAAGAATCTTTTTGAGAAGATCTATTCTCATAAAGATTATATCTCCTTAGAAAAAGTTTGAAGATGCACCTGCTACTTGATAAATTATATTTGGGAAAGATAGAGAATCCAACCATTTTTCTTCCATGCATAAGTGGTGCTAAAGAAAGGACCAATATAGTCACTTGTCTAGAGATATATATGTTGATGTATGAAACACCACAAGAAATGAATTAATGTGACACTAGAACACCTCTATGGTCACCATTAACTCATTGCCACTCCAAACTTTGAGAAATGATAGCCGAAACCAAGAACTTTGCTTCTTCATATTTTTCTAGTAACTTAAATGATATACCTTCAGTATTTTGCTAATTTCTCTTAGGTCAAATATTATTTCTCAAAGATCTTTTATATGCTGAAACTAGAAGAGTAGAGCTTTCCAACAAGCTATCATATGCATGAAACGGATCTCTAGAACTCAAGTTATGTCCTTCACAAGATGACTATGTATAACTGCCAAAATTGGAAATTCTTCCTGTTTTAGTAAAAAGCGCCTATCTAAAAATGGAATTTGATGCCTGACATCGACTTGCAATGAGAATTCGATGCCGGGCATTGACTTGGGGTGTTTTTAGCCACTTTTCAGCAGAGATTCGATGCCAGGCATCGACTTCCCGCATAAAACCTTGACCTTTTGGATACCAAAACAATGGTGATTTCATGCACACTTAGAATATGACTTATCAACTGGAATTCGATGCCAAGCATCGAGTTGCTTCAACAACATCATGTTTTTCAAACACTTCAGCACTGAATGAAAAAGATAAATGAAAATATGACTTATCAGCAGAGATTCGATGCCAGGCATCGAGTTGCTTAGAAAACTTGAACTTTTAAACTCATTACATAGTAGGCAAGCATGGAGATGATGGAGAGAGTCTCATACACAAAACTTTAACTGTCTCTTCTCATAGCTATGAAAAAACTCAAAAGTTTTACATGTGCTTTCTCACTTAGAGAAGCCCGACTCTATTCAGTCATACGAAATGAACTCCTTCTCACTTTCTCATTGTCTTCCACTTCTTCTCTCTCCGCGTCAGTTGATACAAACTAACTTATATAGATTTTCTCATTCTCGTGATTTTTAAAAAACTTCTAGAACTAAAGTGAACTAACTTTACAAATATAATACACTTGTGAATTTGTCCCTTCACATAGGCATGTAGTTTTCTTCCTAAGATTTGACCTTCATATATATGTCCAATTAGTGAGTGTTTCTCCAACAGCTCCCCCTCAATCACTGCTCCCCCTCAATCACTATTTGACATTCTCTGTTTCTTCATATCATCTTCTTTTCTTTTACTCCTGCCATGCTTTTGAATCTGCTGGTCTTCACACCATCCAAGCTCTTTGTCATTATGTCTGCTATCTGATCCTTTGTAGAAATGTACTCCACTTCAATTTCTTTCTCCATTACCTTTTCTCTGAGAAAATGATATTGTATCTCTATGTGCTTTGTCCTTGCATGAAAAACTGGATTTGCTGCAAGATAAAGTGAACTCATATTATCTCCATATATTGTAGGTATACCTTGATCAATGCCCAAGCTTTTGAACAATGTCTGCATCCATATGACCCCCTTAGCTGCTTCCACAAGTCCTTTGTACTCAGCTTGAGTTGATGATAATGCTACTGTATGTTGTTTCTTTGAACACCAACTTACAAGCTTATCACCAATGTATATCATGTAGCCATGAGTTGATCTTCTCTCATCCTGGTTACCTGCCCAGTCTGAGTCACTGTAGGCTCTCAACTTCAAATCTGATGTAAAAGGATAATATAATCCTTCCTTTATAGTTCCTTTGATATATCTGAGAACTCTTTGACCTGCAATCCAATGTGGGTCCTTTGGACAATGCACGAACCGTGATAAAACTCCCACTACATAACTAAGATCAGGTCTTGTTAGTGTAGCATAAATCAAACAACCCACAAGAGATTGATACTTCCTCATATCTTTGTATTCTGTACCATCATTTACTGAGCTTGTGATTAACTTCAAGTGGAGTTGAAGCTTCTCTGCAATTTTCCATATCAAACTTCTTCAATAGATTCAAAAGATACCTTTCTTGTGATACATATATGCCATGGTCTGTATAAGTGACTTCCATTCCAAGAAAGTATGATAACTTTCCTAGGTCACTGATCTTGAAATCTTTCTCAAGTAATCTCTTTACCTCCTTGATTCCTTCATCTGAAGTAACTGTGATTATAATGTCATCTACATAAATACAAATGTAGATTGTACCTTCCTCTGTTCTTTTGATAAGTAGACTTGGATCTGCTTTTGAACTTTGATATCCAAGATCATTGAGATACTTCACCAGTCTATAGTTCCATGCTCTTGGAGCTTGTTTTAATCCATAGAGTGCTCTTCTCAACCTGCAAACAAAATCTGGATACCTGGAATCTATAAACCCTTGAGGTTGTTCCATGTATACCTCATCTGATATGTATCCATTCAAGAATGCATTCTTTATATCCAATTGACTTAGGGTCCATCCTTTTGAAGCTGCAATAGCAATGATTGTCCTTATAGTTGACATCTTAGCTACAGGACTGAATGTCTCATTATAATCTATACCATAGGTTTGGGCATAGCCTTTCACCACCAGTCTAGCTTTGTATCTGGCTATACTTCCATCTGCAAGCTTCTTCACTTTATAAACCCATTTATTTCCAATTACTTTCTTACCATTTGGTTTAGGAACAAGTTCCCATGTCTTGTTCTCCTCTAGTGCATTGAATTCTTCCTTCATTGCTTCTTCCCATTGCTTCTTACCTTTAGCTTCATCATAGTTCTGAGGTTCTTCATCATCTTTGACCATATATGCATAGTTCTTCTGAGTTATGTAAGAAGTATCATAAGAATACCTTTCTGGTTGTCTTCTTGTCCTGCTTGACCTTCTTGGTTCACATTCTTCATAACTGTCTGGATTCACCTCTTCATCAAATATAGGAGCTTCTTCATTCCTCCTTGTTAATCCACTTCTGGATGTACTTCTTGCATATAGTCTTCATCTCTATTCACCTGCACAATTGATTTTCCTTTCTCACATCTTCTTACCTCTTCTTCAAATTCTTCAGCTGTTTGACTTTGATCTACATACCAACTTTTCGGTTCATCAAATGTAACATCTCTAGAAACAAGAAATTGTTTTGTTAGAGGATTCCACAACCTGTAACCCATCTGCTTTTCATCATAACCAATGAACACATATTTTTTTGCCTTTGGTTCAAGTTTATGTCTAAGTTGTGATGGCACATAAGCATATGCAATTGATCCAAACACTCTACAATGATCTAGTGTTGGTTTCTTACCCCACCAAGCTTCATATGGAGTCATTCCATTTAGAGTTGCACATGGTAATCTATTCACAAGATATGTAGCTGTATTGACAGCCTCAGCCCAAAGATAATTTGGACAATTCTTCTCCTTCAGCATAGCTCTAGCAAACTCAACCAGAGTCCTGTTCCTTCTTTCTGCTACACCATTTTGTTGTGGTGTATACCTGCAAGTTATTTCTCTCTTAATACCTGCATTCCAAAGATAATCATTGAACTCTTGGGAGAAGTATTCTCCCCCTCCATCAGACCTCAGTCTTTTAAGCTTTTGACCTGTGACTCTCTCTGCATATGCATGAAAATGCTTGAAGGCTCCAAACACTTCTGATCTTTCCTTCAAAACATATAATGTTATCCATCTTGTAGCATCATCAATGAAAAGAACATAATAACTTGAGCCACTGATAGATCCTTCTTTTGTTGGTCCCCATACATATGTATGAATGAGCTCAAGTACTCCATCATGTTTGAATCCTTTCTTTTGAAATGGTAGCCTGTGTGCTTTTCCCATTTGACATGCTTCACATTTATAAACCATATGTTGACTTTGCACATTTGGTAATCCTAGTACAGACTGATTAGCAACCATAGCTTTAATTACTCTTTCATTGAAATGACCTAATCTCTTATGCCAGAGATCAAGTTCTGTAATCACTGCTTCACCATGTGTGAGAAAAGCTTGACCAATGTTCCCTTGCACTCTTAAAGTAAAGAGTCTACCTTCTTTCTTACCGGAGACAATCTGATTATATCCATTCTCTGGATCTTCCACAAATACTCCTTCATTTGTAAACCTGACTTGAAAACGTTTTTCAACTATCCGTCCCACACTAATCACGTTTTTAGGTATTGTAGGAACATACAAAACATTGGTTAGCAAATCTGCTCCATTCTTACATTTCACTTTTCCAATTGAATGTACTCTATGCCTGGTATTATCACCTGTTTGAACTGTATGACTAGAAATGCCTTTTTCCAATTCTGACATCAATTCTATGTTTCCTGACAAATGATTAGAACATCCAGAGTCAATGTAAAATACCTTTAGATCTTCTTTATCTGATGTGCTGATTGAATTCGTCATCAATGATGTATGACTTTCATTCTCTGTGTCATTTGCATGGTTGTAGTAGGTGGTGTTGTAGGATTGATTCTATCCCCAACGTCTTCCTCCACCTCTACCATAGCCTCCTCTTTGACTTTGTCTACCTCTTTGAAAATTACTTTGATATCTTTCACCTCTGCCTCTACTATTGTTGTTTTGATTCTGGTTTGATCCTTGTTGATTATGCCAACAGTCATGAGCCAAATGATTACTCAATCCACAGATCCAACAAGCCTTCTTGCTATTATTTTGATTACATCTACCTCTTCCAAAACCTCTTGCTCTTCCTCTTCCTGTGCCTTTACCTCTTGCATAATAAACTTGAGAACTTGACTCTTCTTCATCCTTTGCTTTACCTTTATCTCCCTTCTTCTTGTTCTTCATGTACATTGCAGAACTTTGTCCTTTATCTCCATCTCCCTTCAAGTCTTGCTCATATGTGAGCATCAAACCAAGCAACTGGTTCAAATCTGGAACATAATGATTTAATGAAAGTTCTGTTGATAAGACAAAAGGTTTCCACCTTTCATCCCCTCTCAATCCTGCAAGTAGTTGAGCAATCAATCTGTGATCTTCAACATCTTCATCTATGGATCCAAGACTATCTGCTAGATCCTTCATCTTAGTGACATAATCACTAATACTTTGACTTGGCTTCTTCTTGAATGTTGTAAAATCTGACCATAGACTTGCTTTCCGTGCTTTAGTAGTGCTTTGGAAATGATACTCCAATGCATTCCATATATCTTCAGATGATTCCAATCCTCTGATGTGTGGTAGCAAATGATCAGAGATTGTATTGTAGATGTAAGCTTTTGCACTTGCATCCTTCTTCTGCCAATGCTTTAAAGCATCAAGTTCCTCTTTCTTTGGTCGGATTTCATCTTCAAATATTGGCTTCTCTTCTTCACCTGTAACATATATCATGAGATCCTTACTCATAAGTAAGGCTTCCATTCTCATTACCCATGCAGGGTAATTATCTCTGTCCAATTTCTCAATGGAGATATGATCTGCCATACTCCTTTCCTTTTGGTGCAACGTGTGAGCTTAAAGGATAAAGTATAATACCTTTTGAAGTTCTTTGTGTATGAAGATACTTTTGAAGTAATCTTTTGATGCCTTGTGTCTTCAAATGCTTCACCTTTCAAACTTTAATGGAAAACTTTCCAAAACTTCTCGTACCTTTGCCGCCTTCTATTTGTTAGGACCTTTCTGCTCTGATACCACTTGTGATGTATGAAACACCACAAGAAATGAATTAATGTGACACTAGAACACATCTATGGTCACCATTAACTCATTGCCACTCCAAACTTTGAGAAGTGATAGCCGAAACCAAGAACTTTGCTTCTTTAGATTTTTCTAGTCACTAAAATGACATACCTTCAGTATTTTGCTAATTTCTCTTAGCTCAAATAGTATTTCTTGAAGATCTTTTATAAGCTAAAACTAGAAGAGTAGAGCTTTCCAACAAGCTATCATATGCATGAAACCGATCTCTAGGACTCAAGTTATGGCCTTCACAAGATGACTATGTATAACTGCCAAAATTGGAAATTCTTCCTGTTTTAGTAAAAAGCGCCTATCTAAAAATGGAATTCGATGCTTGGCATCGACTTGCAACGAGAATTCGATGTCAGGCATCGACTTGGGGTGTGTAGCTCAAGCGTAAGCACCACCTCCTTTACTTGTCAATCCGTGGAGACGTGAGGACCGGTATGAAGACCACGAGCAAGTGAAGGCACAAGTGCGTGAGTGAAAGCACACAAACATGCACACACATACACACACACGCGCACAAGGTAAGATCAAAGAGAGGAACAATGGAAAGCTTCGATTGCAAAGAGTTCTCTTACAAAGCTCTATTCTCTAACAAGCTAACCTCAAAAATGAGCTCTCTAGCTCTTTTTATAGTTTTTTGACTAGTTTTGGCCCTGTGCAGACCTAGTGTCCGGCCTAGTTAAAAATTAGGTTCCAAGGCTTATTTGGGGGCTCAAACGAAGTCTAAAAATTATGAAAATTGGTACGATGGTACTTCTAATACTCTGCAAGCTCAAGGACTCCTCGGCTTGAACAAAATGGAGTTACAAAAATAGAAAATGGTATTTACAATGGTTTTTAGTGATGAAAATCACTATTTTTGTAGGGAATTCTTGTGAAAATTGGACATACACTTCTTGGAGCTCCCTACTTGCTCCCTTTTCTTGTGTGTCCACCTGTTTGATGTGCTTCCATGCTTTGTCCTTGACCTTGAGCTTCAACACTCCCCCCCCTCTCGAGTCTGTCGTCCCTGATAGACCCTTGTTGTAGTGGTTGTTCCAAGTAGTCCTTTGAGAGGGAGTGTCCCTTCTGTATGAACAAAAGTCATCTGACTTCC
Source organism: Ceratopteris richardii (assembly GCA_020310875.1). Classification (NCBI taxonomy): domain Eukaryota; kingdom Viridiplantae; phylum Streptophyta; class Polypodiopsida; order Polypodiales; family Pteridaceae; genus Ceratopteris; species Ceratopteris richardii. The sequence goes on from CM035429.1 coordinate 85,378,468, forward strand.
AGGTGTGGCAGGGTTGGTTGTCTGGTTCTTCATCTATCATTGCAAGTCTTTGCAAGTTGTAGTTTCTTGGTATGTGCTTCTTCCTTGGATTCCATCATGACTGTGTCGTTGTGAGTCTCCGTTGATGTTTTCTAGATCTTCCAAAGTTGATGTTCATAGTAGTCATGCCAAGTACTCATAACCCAAAATGAATGATGGATGAGTGTGTTCGTGCATGGGTTGAGGAAAAGATGTGCCTTGTGCACGGCCTTGTAATGTAGCCCTATACATGCTTACTTGGAAAATGCATTGGAAGAAGTATGGTGCAAAAATTGGGGTCTTGAGCTAAGTGCTCAAGGGTATGCCGACGAAGAGGTTTCCTAATCTATGGTGTTGCCAAAGTAAAGATACTTACCATGGTGAAGGTTCGATCGATGTTTATCTCTTCGTGTTGTACACCCAGCATTTGTGATGGACCATTGTCGATGAATGTCCGTGTTGATGGTCCACTGATGAGATCTTTTGAGTGGCTGATCCTGTCTCCTCTTTTCAAAGCATCATTTCCCAAATACTGAGAATTGAATTTCTTTATATTCCTTGACCAACAACATTCGATAACTACACCAAGCTTAGTTTCACATATTCTCTCTAGCTCACCATAAGCAGGAGTCTTCTCATCCAGTATACATACAAAGATTTGCAGGGTACCAGAACTACCCCGTGCAGATATCTCCCTGGATGCTCTCGTACATGCAATAGTTATGCATCACTCAAGTTGCAGACCTTCAAGCTCTTCACTCCTACCATAGTAAGAGGAAACCATAGTTGTGGATGCCATGCTCATGCCAAGTTCTTGACATCTATGAGATAAGGCAGCAATTATATCATCTGCTAGCCAAGACACACTTCTATCCCAACTGATAAATGCCCAGTAATCAACAGTTCCACCTTTAACCAAGCATGACTCATTCATGTTTCATGAGCCAAACCTGGGAACAAGTGCTTCCACTCTTTTTTTTTTTTGTGGAACCATGTCATCAAACAAGAAGATAGATGTTAGTATCAGAAAAAATAGTTGACATATGTCAATGTGCTCTTGTGCATGGGACTCTCCAATGTGTCTATGCACGACCCTGTAATGTGGCCCTATATTAATGCATACTTTGGAAATGCATAACCTGAATGGTGCAAAAGACTGCATTGTGCAAGGAGCACATGGTGTTCGCTTGTCGAGGCTTTTCGATGTTATTTGCGGATGTTGATGCCATCTATTGTGGAGGTATCCTTTGGATCTTGAGATGACAACTGATCCTTCCTCCTTATAGGGATCCATTTTAGAACATCATTTGACACTGTAGAGATCACTTCAGGCGTCTTCCTCTTTGGATCCTTTCTCAACTGTGGTATCCAATGTGCTACTTGTACTTTTGGCTTCCAAACCCATAGACTTTTTGCACGTCTTCCTACTATTGTTGAAGAGCTGATTTGATCTTCTTTCGGTCTCTGTACGTGGTTCTTACCCTTTCCTCTTTTTGGCTTCGTCGTTGAGACCTTTCGCATGTGGGAGAACATAGGTTGTTGTGGATGTAAGAGCTTCTTAGGTACCCACATCTGTAATCGCCCTTGTTGAGCTGCAGCTAATTTCTTAGGCACCCAAACTTGTTGGATACCTTGTGATTGAGCTTGTCCGAGCTTCTCCCTTTGTCTTCTAGCCTGGTTGGCTTGCCTGGATGGGCTTTGTGGGGGCAAGGCTGGTGGTTGCTCTCCTTTGTGTACCCAGATCTGTTTCATACTCGGAACTGCTTTCTTGTCGAATGGTGTCTTTCTATTTGATGTAGCAGTTGTCGTGAACGGTTGTGTTTGCCTGTGTGGTGGACTCACTACTATGGCTACTTGATTCTTTGGAGAAGAAGAAAGATCCACCCGCCTTCGAACCTGTTCTTCCACGATTGACTCCTTCTGCATCATAGAGCTTTTGACACATACAACATCTTCTTCCATATGATTAGTCTTAGAAGAGCTAAGAGAGTGTGTGGTGCCATGATCTGGGAGCATGCAGTTCTCTAATTCTAATGTAATGCATTGTTCATGTACTCAAACTTGAAGAATTTGACTTCTTAGGTTTAAGTTAACTGCATGATCATAGATCCAATCTTGACCCAAGACAAGTGGTTCTGTAAGGTTCTCATCTTGACACACTAGCACTTTGACTTTCATTGGAACATCTTGCAGGTAGATGGGAAGTTCCACCTCGCCCAAACAAGGGGTTTCCACACCTCCCAATCCTATGAGATAAGCTTCTATGGGATTGATGTTCAACTACAAGTCTTGGCAGTAGGAAAGTCGAACTGCACTACTTGCTGCACCTGAGTCAATCAATGCTTTCACAGTCCTTGCACCCTTTCCTTGTCCTATCTCTATGGTCACAAAGGGACGTCGGTCAATAACTGGAGAAATCGCTATGCCTGATTTTTGGCACATATCCATGTGATATTTTGGGGCGTTTGAGTTGACATCTAGGCCTGATCGCCTTAACTTATTTCGCCTTATGCGCTCTCTAGCCTCTGCTTGTGCTTCTTCTTTGACTCTCATCTCTTCTTCTTTTCGTTTCTTAGCAGTGTTGAGTCTCATTAGCATGTCCTCTGTAAGAGGTTCTTGATATAACTTGACTCGACAACCACTGATATAGTTTGGCAAGATGTCACCTTCTAAAGTAGCCAATTGAACAACACCGCTAGTGGAAATTCTATTAATGATCATGGGTCCATATCCTCTTTTCTCCAACTTACGGGCATGTTGCTTTAGCATATAAACCAGCACTAGGTCTCCCTCTTTCAATCCCTTATCCTTAATGTGTGCATCGAAGTATGCCTTTTGCCTTTTCTTTGCAGCATAGATGCCTGCTGCCGCGCGTAGCCTTGTCTCACCTAAGCGTTCTAGATCAAAGATCCTAGAGGACAATTTATGTCCATTCCACTCATACTCTTGTGCTACTTTTAAGGCAGGGATTAAGAAATCTAATGGTAGCACAACATTCTGTCCGAAGACCATCTGAAATGGGGTGGCGTTGAGTACCGTTTTGTAGGCAACTCGATAAGCCCAAACAGCATGATGAAGTTGTTTGTCCCAATTAGAGCGTTTATTATTTACCAGTTTTGTCAATATGTTACAGAGGATCTTATTGGTGCTCTCGGCTTGTCCGTTAGCTTGTGGGTGATAAGGGGCAGACTTTTTATGTATCACCAAGAATTCTTGGAGAAGATTTTCAATGACCTCATTCAAGAAGTGTGTGCCTCTATCGCTCACTAACTCTATTGGTAGCCCATATCTCGTGAACACATTCTCGAATAAGAACTTAGCCGTAGTCTGAGCATCATTCTTTGTTGTGGCTTTCACTTCTACCCACTTTGTAAGGTAATCTGTGGCTACAATAATATACTCTGCATGGGAGTTTCTAGCTGGGGGGTTGATAGGACCTATGAAGTCTATGCCCCACTTGGAAAATGCACGCCCTCCCATCATTGGCCTCAAGGGCATCTCGTCTTTTCTAACTGGATATTGTGCACGTTGGCATGTGTCACATTTCTTCACATAGGTATGTGCATCCATATGAAGAGTGGGCCACCAAAGTCCTGAGAATAGAATGGTCTTGATCACTCGGTCAGGACCAAAATGTCCACCTGCAACACCACTGTGTGCAGTCTCTAAGACCTTTAAATAGTCTGATTCATGAATGCACAGTCTTAAGTAACCATCTTTGCCTCTTCGGTATAGGTTCTCTCCTACTAAGGCATAGCCTTGAGCCTCTTGCTCCATGCTTCGTCTTCTTGCTAGACTAGCCTCTTTGGGTAATCTTCCCGACCTCATAAACTCTACCAATGGAGCACTCCCATCTGGAATTAATGACACTTGATAAAGGGTCACATGCTCCACTGGGGGTCTCTCTCTGCACATTGGACAATTCTTAATCCACTCATGTATTTCTTTGTCCATGCTAGGCCAATACACTCCTAAACGCTTCAGATTCTGCAATGTTCGTTGTTTAGAATAGTGATTTCCTAGCAATCCTTCATGAGCTTGCTGCAACCAACTACTATGTTCATCATCCTCGACACAACAAGCTAATACACCCTTAGTATCTTGTTTGTACATGCTTCCTGCCAATATGTGATATTTTTGTGATCTTACAATTTCTTCTTGTGATGTTTTCACATTCTTATTTGCAGGGCCAAAGGTTAGGACTGGTACCAACTTATTTGCCCATTTAGGAACAACTTCTAAATTGAACAGATAAGCATCGGGTAATTCGTCAGACACTCCTTGCGGTGACTCTCCTGAAGTGATGCGAGAAAGGTGATCTGCCTGAAGGTGGGTTCTACCTTTCCTGACAACAAATTCAAAGTCATATTCCATTAGTAAGAGGAACCATCTTACTAAGCGTCCAGTATTGCAAGGTTTATTGACCAAATATAACAAAGCTTGATGATCAGTGAAAAACTTGAACTTGTTGGCCAATAAATAGTGTCTAAACTTCTTCACGGCATATACCATGCCTAAACCCTCTCGCTCAGTTGTGGTATAGTTTCGTTCCGCTGCGGTTAGCTGTCTGCTAGCATAAGCTATGGGTAAATCTAAATTTCCTTCACCGGTGAGTTGTGCTAGCACACATCCTATGGCATGATTGGATGCATCCACATGGACATGGAATGGTTTATTCCAATCAGGAGTGGTCAGTATTGGTGCTGTGCACAAACGTTTCTTCAGTTCATTGAAAGAATTCTCGCATTCGTCGTTCCACTCAAAATTAGACAACAAGGCATAAAGGGGTCTAGCTATGATCGCGTACATGTGGATAAACCTACGGTAATATCCACAATGGCCCATAAAGGCTTGTACCTCTTTAACATTCCTTGGCCGTGGCAGCTCTGCTATGGCTCGTACCTTGTCTTCATCTGTTGAGATTCCATTCTTAGAAACAATATGACCTAAGATTTTACCTTGACGCACCATGAACACACACTTTTCTGGGTTTAGACACACTCGATATTCTCTACACTTGTTGAAGATTTATCTGAGCTCAGGGATGTGAAATCTTCTTTCTTGGGAATGAGCACATAAATCATCCACATATACTTCTAAGCTCTTTCGCAAGAACTCTTTGAAAACATGATACATGAGCCTTTGGAATGTTGCAGGTGCATTTGTGAGCCCAAATGGCATCACACAAAATGCAAAGATTCCCCACTCTATAGCAAAAGCTGTTTTGTGTTGATCTTCTGGGGCAATGGCTACTTGATTGTAACCTGAAAATCCATCAAGGAAGCTATAAACTTCCTTGCCTGCAACACGCTCCAATAGGTGTTCTGTGATTGGAAGCAGATAACTATCTCTGATCGTAGCGGCATTAACTTTTTTAAGGTTAATACACACTCGCAACTTCCCGTTCTTCTTGGGCACTACTACAATGGGGGACACCCATTCGGTATGCTCAATCTCATAGATAAATCCAGCTTCAATCAACCTATCAATTTCTTCTTTTATTTTGGCTGCATATGTATCATTATATGTGTAGGGCTTTTGTTTGGTGGGCTTGGCATCAACGGTCATGGGGATAGTATGAGAGCAAATTCTTGGATCTATCCCTTTCAAGTCTCTATAGTGCCACACAAACACATCCCTATATTCCCTTAATAGAGCTACGAGCTCCATTTCTTCTCTTGCACTTAGGTCATCTCCTATATATGTACATCTCTCTTCGTTCTCTTCGCTGGTCACTACAATCTTCTTGGTCTTTTCTTTATTATCATATGATTCTCCTATGATGGCCTCTCTCTTAGGCATGCGTACCAAAATTTTGCGGTCGTCAACTTCATATTTCTTGAAGTTTTCTGGTACTTCAAACAATGATTCCTTCTCTCCTTGTTTCATTGCTTTTCTTTTCTTTTCCTTTTAACTGATCTCACTTCCATCCTTTGAATTTACCGTTTTAATACTTGTGAGAGGTTCTTCTTCTTTCTCGGTGAACACTCCTATATCTTCTAGATAGTGCTGCTCTGAGTTAAAGCAACTATCCATCACAATGGACTCTAGATCATCGTCATTCTCTTCTTCTTCTATGACATCACTAGGGTCACATTCTTCTAGCAGGGGCTGACACATGAACACTGAAATATCATAACCCTCCTCATCACAATGAGGTGTCCATTGTTCTTCATTGATAGCAATGTCCATGGTGGCTAAGATTTGTGGCCAGCCATGAGGCTCAAATTCCTCATCTGGAAAGATGATCGGAGTGTAGGCTTGATCTCTAACTGGTCTACCTCCTGGCGAAGTTCCTTCTTCTCTTGCCTTTAAACGTTTTTCCTCTTCCTCTGTGACCTTGCACATCCACAAATGAGTATCTTCATGCAGCCATGATGGATCAGGTGAACTTCAGAATGCACAGAGATGGAATCTTCTTTCGCTTTGTGGATAGGATTCCACTGTAGGGGTGGTACATCTCTGAAGGAGTAATCCTTCAAATTGACCTTGGTGGTGACCCCTAAGTGCTGTAAGTACAAGGAGTTAGTTCCCCAATCCTGTACTATTTGCAATTGTTGTAGGAAGGGTCTTCCTAGGATCATCTCATAGACATTATTTTTCTCAAAGTCACATATAGCAAATGTGTGCTCAAACTCTACACCACAAGTGGTTAGAGTTATCCCTTCGAGCAATCCTAGAGGTCTTTCAAAATGGCCGTCAGCCATTTGAAGCTTCATTCTAGTTGGTCTTAATGTGGGTTTGCCCCATTGCTTCCACAAAGAGGTGGTCGCAATAGCAACACCCGCACTTGAATCTATGATTGCTTTGGTTGTGTAACCTTGGTAGGTGATTGGAAGATAAGTATTACCTTCTTCACCCTCACACATGTCTCCTATTTTATCAAGAGGTATCTCTGGAACTTTTTGCTTAGAGCCTGTTTTTGGCATATTGGAATCAAGTTTGGAGACCTGATCCTTCACATGATTCCATAACTCAGGTTTTGCTTTGAGCAGCTCTTCTACAGTGAGATGACATTGAACCTTAGTGTTCTTCACGACATCAGTGTTTCTTGGGACCACTGAGTCTTCATGTCTGACCAGTATTGTGGGAGCTCTGATCTGAAGAGATTCAGATTCCCATGGGCCTGGAAATTGAGGCTGTTCTTCTAAGGTATTAGATTCAAAATCTAATCCTTGGTCTTCTTGTTGTTCTGCTTCGTCTCCGTAAATAGATGGAATGTCTTGGGGAAATTGATCATGAAGATCATCAATCTCACGATTAGGAGGGGAATTACTCTTCTCCTTGGCCCATTTCTCTTCTTGTATTTCCCGTAAGAACTCTTGAGAGTACTGTTGAATTGAAGGAGGCATTCCAACATCCGTGGAATTAGGAACATAAGCTCCCATTGGTGGTGAGCTTCCTCTCTCAATAACTGGTTGAGCCTGGGGAGGTAAAGAAACTTGTGGTTTGTTTACCAATTGCTCTAATCTTTCTAGTAAGCCGTGGAAATGCAAATCCGGTTTGACAGAGTTTGTCTGATTGAACTTTTGACTAGTCTCCAGTATAGCTTGAGCTTGTTCTACCATTTTCATGCACATTTTCATCCATTCAATCTCTAAGTCCGCTCTAGGGTAACTCTTGTCTAGGTTTGCAGTTGTAGGCCCTTCTTGAAGTCGAGCCTGGTAGGCCTTGAACATCATGTCCAAGCCTTCAGGGGTTGGATCTGCAAGAACAGACCCTGGTTGCGGTCTATTTACAATGGGTGGTGGAGTGGAATGAGGTGGAGTGGATGGAGTTTCGGCATGCGAGGGGCTTTGAGATGCAATGTCTTCTATTTTTGTTTTCGCTTCTTTTAAGCTTTCTTCTAGTTCCGATAACTTTTTATTCCACTTGCGATTGGCCTTCTCTCTGGTATCCTTCCATGTTCTTGTTTTCCTCTTACTAGGCTCTCCTGATTCACTCAACTCTGATTGTTTTGCTGGTTTATCCTGTTTTAAGGCTTGTGCTCTAGTGACAGCTTGTATAGGAGCCACATTGCTACTACTTGAACTTGAATCTGCCATTAAGCCTACCACATTAATGGGTGTAATCTTGGGTGCACTGGAGGGGTTTCTTGGACAATCTCTGGGGAGATGGTCTTTGCCACAATCAGGACAAAAAGCCTCTATTGTGATAGGCTGTCCTTGACTCGGAGATGGTGGGTGGGGACAGTCACGAATGAAATGGTCACCTTGACATCTGAAACAAGTGCTCTAGGGGCTTGTGGTCTCATTTGTCTCAATTGGGGCCTAGGGTTAGGATTTGTGTACATGACATTGGAGTATTCTGGCTCCCAATTTTGCTCCATAGGTGGTGCCTCATATTGATACGAGTAAATCTCACTATGTTCAGGTGACTCTGTGTAATAAGCATGTGGACTACCTTCATGGGAGTAGTCTAAACTATGAGCATGAGAGTCATTATCTGGTATCGATGGGGTTAGTGGCACCAATGCTCTATTTGGATTTTCCTCTCCCACAGCATATTTGACTGGAATCACGTTGGCAGGAGCTAGTGGTTGGTTTCCCAAGACTGGTTGTGGCCTATATTGTGCCTGATATTGCTGTTGTGGTCTATAATATGGCTGTTGGTATTGGTTTTGATACCTACCTGGTTGGTAAGGTTGTTGATAATTCTGTCTAACAGCCTGCCTATTATAGGGACAATCTTGAGCCGTGTGGTTCGTATATTTTCTCTCAATAGTGCAATATGGAGCATTCCTTTCTCTCATGTTCTGGTTGTGCAATGGGCCTACAATAGCCATGTGGTCGCCTCCGCAAGTATAACACCAATTCAATGGAGTGACTCTCTATGTCTGTTTATTTTGGACTCCCAGCTTCTTGGCAACTTGCTCAGCTATCTCCTCTATTTTCGTGGAGATTTTTGAAGTATGACTAGTAGAACTATCTGAATCCTTATAGAGTTTGGATAATCCTAACTCCTCACCCAAGTTATCTTCTATGTCGATGCATGTCTGCACGCACTCTTCTATGGATCTAGGCTCTTTCAAGTATACATATGATCTTAACTTTGTGCTCAGTAAGCCATCTAAGAACAAAGCCACTTGTTTGGCTGGTGTGGGTAGCTCTGGAGCAGGACATCTTTCTAGGTACTATCTGAACCTTCTACCTGCTAGTCGCACTGTTTCTTGGGGTGTCTGCTTGAAACTGTGGATCAAGGATGAAGTGTTATGCCTGATACCACTCTTGGAAAACTCTACAATGAATTCTTCTAGCAGCTGACCTATATTGTGATAGTTGCGACTACCCAGTGGTTGAAACCAAGCTAGGGCAGTGCCCTTAAGAGTCAAACCAAATGCCTCATACTTGGTGAACAAATCCTCAACCTGTTCAGCTCTTAACACTTGTTTGAACTCGGCCACATGATCATAAGGATCTCCTTTCCCATCGAAGTAATTCTTCATTGCCTTGATCACTTAAGTGGGTCTAAGGGTTCTTGGGTGCTCTCGGGGTCTAGGCAATGGAAACGCATGTTCATCTCTTTGTTGCCTATGTGCTTGATGTCTCTCTCTTTGAGGTCTTTCATTTTCAAATCCTTCTCTATTTCTGCCCATGGTGTGTGCAAAACTTACCTCAGGTCTCTCTCTAGTTCTTTCTATCTGGGCTTCATGAGCGTGGGATGATCCTACTCCTTGGAGGCCATGGGAAACATTGGATCTTGGCGGAGGGAAAATCAATTCACTCTTCCAAGTATATGCATGTCTATCATGTTCTGTTACCAAGAAAATTTTCTCTAATGTGTTATCCAGGTAGACCACTTTGCCTGGTGTCTCTGGATCCTTGAACTCGTAGATGATGACTATGCCCAATTGGCTAGGTTGATCTGGCTTGAATCTCCAAAAGGCTTCCTCTGTTTCTCTATTCAAGAATAGTTCTATGCTTTTGTTGTCTTGAGGGATCCAGTCTGGAGTGATCACTCTGGTCAAAACTGACTTACCTCTAGGAGTCTGGGGTCCTTGTCCTACATTTCCTTGTTCTAGGTCTCCTATTTCGTTCTCAGGAATGATATTTCCAAACTCATCAGTCCTATCTGGTAGGTTGGTGACCACATACATGGTTCCTTCCTTATCAATGTATGAACCCTCTTCGAACTTGACCACCGGGTGTTCAAGTCCAAAGAATTGATCTGGATTTTTGAGTTGGACCACTGATCGCCTCAGGCCATCCTCATAGATGCGAGCACCTAATCAGTTGGTCCGAATATATGCCAACTGTGTCTTATAGGGACCTTCTGGTGTTTGTAGATGGGCAGTCCCTGAGCCACTTGCAGGTTTCCCCATGCTAAAAGACATTTCTGAGTCACTTGTGTCTGAACTTAGTCCGTAAGGATGACCACTTAGTTGTTGTGCCCAAGACTTAGCTGTATGGTTGACACTGGACTGAGAAGATCTAATGCTTTGTCTATCCTTGCCTAGGTGTCTACCAGATCTCAAGTTCATAAGCTTTGGCTAAGAGTCCAAAATTTCCCCTTGGAGCCCCCTTGGTTTCCTAGTCCCACTTGAAGCCCAACTTCAAATTATCCTATCTAAAAATCAACGCATTATTCTTATAAAAAACAGTTGAGGCCGTGTAGGATTCGAAACGAGCTTTCCCATGAGCTATAGAGCTCAAAAAATGGACTTTGGATGAAAAAGTTATGTCAAATCAGGCTCCTGGGGGTCAAAATAGGCAAACACGACCTTTTGGAAAAAAACACGATTTTGTGAAATCAAGAGAATCGCGATTTTGTGAAATCAAGAGAATCACGATTTTGTGATCTTCAAGAGAATCGCGATTTTGTGAACTTCAAGAGAATCGCGATTTTGTGAACTTCAAGAGAATCGCGATTGTGTGAAGTCAAAGAATCGCGATTGTGTACCTTGAGAATTGTGTTTTCACAAAATCGTGTTTTGGCTGAAAATCGTGATTTGTGAGAATCGCGATTTTGAGCACAGAATCGTGTTTTTGAAAATCGCGATTTTGAGCACAGAATCGTGTTTTTGAAAATCGCGATTTTGTCTCAGAGAATCGTGTTTTCACAGAATCGTGTTTCACAGAATCGTGGTTCACAAAATCGTGTTTTAGAGAATTGTGTTCTAGAGAATCGCGATTTTGTCTTAGAGAATCGTGGTTTTGAAAATTTTAGAGAATCGCGATTTTGAGCACAAGCACAGAATCATGTTTTCTCAGAATCCTGTTTTTTTGACATGAAAATCGTGATTGTCAATAGAAAATCGTGTTTTAGAGAATCGTGTTTTCACAAAATCGTGTTTTTTGCTGAAAATCGTGATTCGTGAGAATCGCGATTTTGAGCAGAGAATCGTCTTTTCACAGAATCGTGTTTTCCAGAATCGCGATTTTGTCTCAGAGAATCGTGATTCACAAAATCGTGTTTTTCACAAAATCGTGGTTCTCAAAATCGTGTTTTTTGAAATGAAAATCGCGATTTTGTCTCAGAGAATCATGTTTTCACAAAATCATGTTTTTCACAAAATCGTGGTTCTCAGAATCGTGTTTTTGGCTAAAAATCGTGATTTGTGAGAATCGCGATTTTGAGCACAACCACAGAATCGCGATTCTAAGAATGACCACAGAATCGTGATTCTTTCAGCAAGCTTTTAGGCGGGAAACAGAAAATCGTGATTTTCAAAAAAAAATTTGAATTTTCACAGAATCGCGATTTTCATCATAGAATCGCGTTTTTTGGCGGGAACTTCGAATTTTTGAGCGTCGAGCAATGGCGAGCTCCGTATGAGCAGAAAGTCATGAAAAACACAGGCGCTTGTTCTCCCTTGCACTTCCTAACTCCTTCCCACACAATAATGCATGAAAAATGGTATGAAAATGGTGAAAATGCACTAAAAAACAAGAAATTTCTATGAAGAAGAAGATGGAAGAAGGTGGAGATGACGATGATGAAGAAGATGAAGAAGAAAAATCAGAAAATGAACAAAAATGACAGTTTTTTTACCTTCCAACGTCGCAAATCTACGATCTTACCATCACAGCGCTCCTCCTCGAAGCTCTCTCCCCGGCAACGGCGCCAAAATTTGGTGTAGCTCAAGCGTAAGCACCACCTCCTTTACTTGTCAATCCGCGGAGACGTGAGGACCGGTATGAAGACCACGAGCAAGTGAAGGCACAAGTGCGTGAGTGAAAGCACACAAACATGCACACACATACACACACACGTGCACAAGGTAAGATCAAAGAGAGGAACAATGGAAAGCTTCGATTGCAAAGAGTTCTCTTACAAAGCTCTATTCTCTAACAAGCTAACCTCAAAAATGAGCTCTCTAGCTCTTTCTATAGTTTTTTGACTAGTTTTGGCCCTGTGCAGACCTAGTGTCCGGCCTAGTTAAAAATTAGGTTCCAAGGCTTATTTGAGGGCTCAAACGAAGTCTAAAAATTATGAAAATGGGTACAATGGTACTTCTAATACTCCGCAAGCTCGAGGACTCCTCGGCTTGAACAAAATGGAGTTACAAAAATAGAAAATGGTATTTACAATGGTTTTTGGTGATGAAAATCACTATTTTTGTAGGGAATTCTTGTGAAAATTGGACATACACTTCTTGGAGCTCCCTACTTGCTCCCTTTTCTTGTGTGTCCACCTGTTTGATGTGCTTCCATGCTTTGTCCTTGACCTTGAGCTTCAACAGGGTGTTTTTAGCCACTTTTCAGCAGAGATTCGATGCCAGGCATCGACTTCTTGCATAAAACCTTGACCTTTTAGATACCAAAACAATGGTGATTTCATGCACACTTAGAATATGACTTATCAACTGAAATTCAATGCCAGGCATCGAGTTGCTTCAACAACATCATGTTTTTCAAACACTTCAGCACTGAATGAAAAAGATAAATGAAAATATGACTTATCAGCAGAGATTCAATGCCAAGCATCGAGTTGCTTAGAAAACTTGAACTTTTAAACTCATTACATAGTAGGCAAGCATGGACATGATGGAGAGAGTCTCATACACAGAACTTTAACTGTCTCTTCTCATAGCTATGAAAAAACTCAGAAGTTTTACAGGTGCTTTCTCACTAAGAGAAGCCTGACTCTATTCAGTCATACAAAATGAACTCCTTCTCAGTTTCTCATTGTCTTCCACTTCTTCTCTCTCCGCGTCAGTTGATACAAACTAACTTATATAGATTTTCTCATTCTCGTGATTTTTAAAAAACTTCTAGAACTAAAGTGAACTAACTTTACAAATATAATACACTTGTGAATTTGTCCCTTCACATAGGCAAGTAGTTTTCTTCCTAAGATTTGACCTTCATATATATGTCCAATTAGTGAGTGTTTCTCCAACAATATAGAATCTACATAAATCACATGTTTCTATTATGCATATGGATTCCTATACTATACAAAGAGAAAGAGAGTATTTGGCAGGGATGCTTTGTAATCAACCATCATTAGTACTTCTATACTTTGTAGTAGATCCAACTTATCAAGTGCAAAGAAACACCATACACATTATGATTTGGGAAGGGATTTCCCTCTTTTCAAATTGAGACCAATATATAATAACTTCTATTTAAAGAGGCAAGTCAAAGAGATGGCCATCATGCTCTCGTAGAAGGACGATGGAATCGAGGGATTGTTATTATATGGTTTATAACTAGAAACATATTTTTGATGATGAAAATCTTCCTCAAAGGGGGGGGGGGTTGTTATAGAGTAGCTTGACCAAAGTGAACATGAAGATAACATTATGATCTTTTGGAGTATTAGAAAATGTATGTGTTTAGCCTAGTGGTTAAGTCTAAAGGATGGGAAGGACGAGTTCTTTGGTTTAGCCCCCTAGGGCTGCATTGGAGAGAGTATTTTGCCAAAGACTCTATAAAGCCTTCTAGAAGCATCACGTCTATTTAGCTTGAGTGAACTTGAGTCCATTGAGACTTGAATTGAGATAAGTAAGATGCATCATATGAGTAGACTATAGCTATGGTTGCTCATGCAATAGTGGAGGTTACACATGAAAAAATAGTTTCACTTAACTTTGGAGGTCACTCTTAGTTTTGAAAGCTAAATAGTAGATGGTTCGGTGGAGACGTGTGTATCATTCCCCACCTTGGTTAGATAATTCTCAACATTATGGTTATAGTTACAACTATGGTTACGATTACGGTTATAATTATAGTTATAGTTACAATTATGGTTATGGTTAGGGTTATGATTATGGTTACAGTTACAATTACCATTAGGGTTATGATTATGATTATGGTTACGATTATGGTTATGGTTATGGTTATGGTTACCATTATGGTTACAGTTACAATTATGATTACGATTATCATTACAGTTACAGTTCAAGTTATGATTATGATTACGATTACCATTATGGTTACAATTATGGTTATGGTTAGGATTACGATTATGGTTATGGCTATGGTTATGGTTACAGTTACAGTTAGAGTTACAATTATGGTTACAGTTACGGTTACGATTATTATTATGGTTATGGTTACGGTTACGATTATGGTTATGATTACGATTACGGTTATGTTTATGGTTATGATTACAGTTATTGTTATGATTATGGTTATGTTTATGATTACAATTATGATTATGGTTATGGTTAAAGTTACGGTTATGGTTATGATTACAATTACAATTACACTCACGATTATGGCTACAATTACAGTTATGGTTATAATTACCGTTATGATTATGGTTATGGTTATGGTTATGGATACGATTATGGTATGGTTACAGTTATGGCTATGGTTACGATTACCGTTATGATTACAATTATGGTTGTAGTTATGATTATGGTTATAATTACAGTTATGGTTATAATTACAGTTATGGTTATCATTTTATGGTTATGGTTATGGTTACAGTTATGGTTACGGTTATGGTTATGGTTATGGTTATGGTTATGGTTATGGTTATGGTTATGGTTATGGTTATGGTTATGGTTATGGTTATGGTTATGGTTATGGTTATGGTTATGGTTATGGTTATGGTTATGGTTACGGTGATGGTTACGGTTATGGTTATTGTTATGGTTACCCTTATGGTTATCGTTATGGTTACCGTTATGGTTACCATTATGGTTACGATTATGGTTACGGTTATGGTTACAGTTATGGTTACGATTACGGTTATGGTTACGGTTATGGTTAGGGTTATGTTTATGGTTATTATGGTTATGGTTATGGTTGTGGTTATGGTTGTGGTTATGGTTATGGTTATGGTTATGGTTATGGTTATGGTTACGGTTTTGGTTATGGTTATAGTTAAGATTATGGTTACGGTTACGGTTACGGTTAGGATTATGGTTATGGTTATGGTTATGGTTATGGTTATGGTTGTGGTTCTAGTTATGGCTATGGTTATGGTTATGGTCTTGGTCATGGTCATGGTCATGGTCTTGGTTATGCTTATGGTTATGGTTATGTTTATGGTTATGGTCATGGTTATGCTTAGGATTATGGTTACGGTTATAGTTACGATTATGGTCATGGTTATGGTTATGGTTATGGTTATGGTTATGGTTATGGTTATGGTTATGGTTATGGTTATGGTTATGGTTATGGTTATGGTTATGGTTATGGTTATGGTTATGGTTATGGTTATGGTTATGGTTACGATTATGGTTATGGTTATGGTTATGGTTATGGTTATGGTTATGATTATGGTTATGGTTATGGGTATGGGTATGGGTATGGGTATGGGTATGGGTATGGGTATGGGTATGGGTATGGGTATGGGTATGGTTATGGTAATGGTAATGGTTATGTTTATGGTTATGGTTATGGTAATGGTTATGGTTATGATTATGTTCATGGTTATGGATATGATCATGGCCATGGTCATGGTCAAGGTCATCGTCATGGTCATGGCCATGGTCATGGTCATGGTCATGGTTGTTGGTCATGGTCATGGTCATGGTCATGGCCATGGTCATGGTCATTGCCATGTTCATGGTCATTGCCATGTTCATGGTCATTGCCATGTTCATGGTCATGGTCATGTTCATGTTCATGGTGATGGTGATGGTGATGGTGATGGTGATGGTGATGGTGATGATGATGGTGATGGTGATGGTGATGGTGATGGTGATGGTGATGGTGATGGTGATGGTGATGGTGATGGTGATGGTGATGGTGATGGTGATGGTGATGGTGATGGTGATGGTGATGGTGATGGTGATGATGATGGTGATGGTGATGGTGATGGTGATGGTGATGGTCATGGTCATGGTCATGGGCATGGCCATGGTCATAGTCATGGTCATTGTCATGTTCATGGTCATGGTCATGGTCCTAGTCTTGGTCATGGCCATGGTCATGGTCATGGTCACGATCATGGTCATGGTCACTTTCATGGTCATGGTCATGGTCATGGTCATGGTCATGGTCATGGTCATGGTCATGGTCATGGTCATGGTCATGGTCATGGTCATGGTCATGGTCATGGTCATGGTCATGGTCATGGTCATGGTCATGGTCATGGTCATGGTCATGGTCATGGTCATGGTCATGGTCATGGTCATGGTCATGGTCATGGTCATGGTCATGGTCATGGTCATGGTCATGGTCATGGTCATGGTCATGGTCATGGTCATGGTCATGGTCATGGTCATGGTCATGGTCATGGTCATGGTCATGGTCATGGTCATGGTCATGGTCATGGTCATGGTCATGGTCATGGTCATGGTCATGGTCATGGTCATGGTCATGGTCATGGTCATGGTCATGGTCATGGTCATGGTCATGGGTTATGGTCATGGTTATGGTCATGGTCATTGTTATAAAGTATGTATAAGGCTCTAGCATTTGAGTGGATCAAACTGATCTCAAATGATAAATCATTTTGGATCTCGAGTCTAGACTTAAGTATAGCATCATAAAACAAGTAATCCACTTAGCCTAGTGGTTAATCTCAAGAATGAGAAGGAGGAGGTCTTGGGCTCAATCCCCATAGGGAGAATGTAGAGAGAAATTTTCCCAAATATTTATAGAGCCTTCTAACTCAATCTTACACACGTTAACTTGAGTCTAGAGAGACTTAATTGGAGTGATGAGTGCATTTGTACTAGTGGATTCTTGTGGAAGGTGTTAAAGTAG
The DNA here is from genome assembly GCA_020310875.1 of Ceratopteris richardii. Taxonomy (NCBI): domain Eukaryota; kingdom Viridiplantae; phylum Streptophyta; class Polypodiopsida; order Polypodiales; family Pteridaceae; genus Ceratopteris; species Ceratopteris richardii. The sequence continues at coordinate 85,395,597 of CM035429.1, forward strand.
TGGTGGAGATTGCACATGCACATTAATGGGCTTTACTTAATGGAGTGGTCCTCATTGATTTTAGAAGATCTATATAGAGCATAAGGTTGGGAGGAGAGTCATCTCTTTAGCTCATGGTGGTCCGAATAGTCTACTCCATTATGTTTGTATCATTTGGATAGGGGTCAACCAATCCACTCCACCCTAGTGATGGTGGTGTTTTGAATCATTTGGATAGGGTCTACTTGATTCCACTATATTCATTTGGAATACAAGGTGAATCCCATGATATAGATGAAAACATGTTTTTCTAGGTTAGAACATGAGGCTCAGAGAAAGGCTTACAATTACTATATATAGCTGTGTTTTTTGGATGAAAATATATCCCAAGGGGAAGCATATTATGAAGTAAGTCTATGACTTGAGCATTTGACTAGTTTAATTAGATATGAAATCCAACATTATTTGGGATCTTGAGCCTAGATTTATGCATAGGATCATGTGCTCTTTTTCCTAAAACAAATAATTCAATGAGTGTCAAGGAGGGGAAAGAGGAGGTCCATGGTTCAACCCCCATGGTGACCGTGGGGAGAGAGTTTTGTCCAAAGAGATCTAGAGCCTTCTAACTCAAGTTAATGTGAGTTAACTTGCTTCTAGATGGACAACTTGAGTGAGGAGTACACCTACCAATAGTGGACTCTCGTGGAAGGTTCTAGAACAGTGGTGGAGATTGCACATGCAAATGTGGGCTTGAGTTAATCTAGTGGTCCTCGTTAATTTTAGAAGCTATATATAGAGGCATAAGGTTGGGAGGAGAGTCTTCTCTGTAGCTCATGGTGGTCCTAATAGTCTAGTTCATTACAATCATGGTCATAGTGTCCATGGAAACATGGATATACCTTGATTTAGATGTAGATCTCATATGATTCACCATATCTCATGATTGAGTGAGAACTTGGAGATAATCATATAATCGTTGCATCTAGAGTGTGTCAAAACCCTAAGAACAATTGTCTATTTGTTTGATTTTGATATTATAGGTTCTATTTTGAGTTGATGACATTATATATGACATCATCAATCTGTAACTACCCATGAAAAACCACCATTTAACACATATATGAGGAGAGACTGGCCGCATATATCCTCAATCTTTCCAATGCCAATCTTGGGAGCTCAAGGAATCACAATCTCTAAGTAAGTACTTTCCAAGTTCCAATTCCAATTCTTGTCTTGCTCCTTGTTGTAATTCTATCTATTCTAGTTTCTTGAAATCTGGTATTTTCCTCTTGTAATCTCATAGTACAAGATCTTTCTCGTTATGCAATCTCTTGTATACCTATGATCTTGAGTTATGCAATCTCTTGTATACCTATGATCTTGAGTTATGCAATATCTTGTTTCATACCTATGATCTTGAGTTATGCAATCTCTTGTATCTTATCTTGCCCAATTATCCATACGTATCAGTCAAGTTGTGGGACCTCTTGTACTATTTCTCTTGTGTGGGTGATCTTATAATGTGATGTATAGTTCTAGAATCTTGTCAATTATGGTGAGAGGGCACAATCGAGTGCTCCCATGACATTTTGGCAAGAGAACATTCATCATGACTAAGCACCATGGAATTTATTTGTGAAGAAAATCCTTTTTCCTCCAAAAATTTTGCAACAAAAAAATTAATATAAACGAGAAACCATGAAAGAATTCATCACAAACATAGTGAAGATGTAATCAAAGAGCTTCAAAGATAAATCCAAGATTTGAAAATCATGGTAAATCAATCTTGTTCAAATATACCCATGGCAACTAGTATGAGGGAAATTCCAAAGGTGAGCATTCTTGGGAAATTTGATGGAAGAAGATTAAGGTTTTGAGGATTTCTACAGTAGGTGGATCTATTCAAAATTATGTAACCAAGAAGGCATCTAGATGATGCTTCTCAAGTAAGACTCATATGAACTTTATTATTCGATCCTATACTTTCATGGTTTGCACCTATCCCTTAGAAGGATATGGATATTTTGTACAATTTCAAGGCCTTTATACAAGAGTTCATATCTTTTTTTTGAGATAGCAATTGTTCCCATGTTGCCAAAATAAAGTTGAGCAAGCTACATCAAGAAAATAGACATGCCCTTATATATGTATCAAAATATAGACAAATCATTTGTGATCTTACATAGCATGATGATTATTTTATTAACAATTTTGATGTGGCTTACATGGTAATGTAAAGGAATTCATGTTATCCATGCACACAGTAAATACTTTGAATGAATTCATGAATCAAGCAATTTAGTGTGATAATAGGTTGTTCAAGAGAAATCAAGGAAAAAATATTTTTGTTCAAGACTAAGAATGCAAGTTTACCTTAGTTCCTCAAAAACATATGTTGGAAGAATCTCAACTAGAACTCATGCACTTGTAAGGGAAATAAAACATCGAAAAGATAGTAGATTTTGCTTTTACTATGGAGATCATCATCATATGGTATTCAAATGTCCTAAGAAAAATTTAAGTTGGATTCAAGCCTAGCACAATCACCATCCCACATCAAAAGGATCATCATTAGATTAAAAAGAGGAATACATCCCATCACAAGAATCATGCACTTGATTTCGCACCTAGATATACTACAAAACCTTTATAGTTCCACCATGGATCTCCATCATCATTATGTTCAAGTACCTCATGTGAGGAGATCAATAGAGAAAAAGAGTTATAAAGAATCAATCACAAAAACATCACAAGTGACCATGAAGCCATGGAATTCAACTGGTCCTTATGGAACTCTTTGATTGAAGGGATAATGTCATGGAGAAATGGATATACATTGATTTAGATGTATATTTCATATGATTTCACCATATCTCATGAAAATGTCAAAACTTGGACAATCTTATATCGCAACTACATTCATAGTGTGGAAAAACCCTAAGAATTGTTTTCTAGTCGCTTGATTCTAAAATTTGAAACTCCTCTTTTGCATTGATAATATCATCAATGATATCGTCAATTTTTAAATACCCTTGGAAAACTTCCCTTCAACACCTATATAAGGAGGTCTTGGCTACATATATCCTTAGTCTTGCCAATGCCAATCTTGGGAGCTCAAGGATTCATGGTTTCAAAGTAAATACTTTCCAAGTTCCAATTCTAGTTCTTGTGTTTTTTGTTTGTTCAAGTCTTACCTAATCTAGTTTTTGAACATCTAGTCTCATCATCTTGTAATCTCCTAGTATGGGATCTTGTCTAATTATTTCTTGTATCTAGTCCATCTCCCTAAAGGGAGGTTTTTTAATTAAATTATCTTATTTCATAACTATCATGATTTATTGTGGGATCTCTTGTATCCTTTCTAGTCTAGTTATCCATACCTATCAGCCCCGAGTTGTGAGAATTCTTCTAATAGTTTTACATTCTTTTATTATTTCCCTTGCATGGGTGATCTTGTAATCATAAGTACACTTTCATAATCTAGTCTCATCCAATCAAAGGGCACAATCTAGTGCTCCCCTAATAATAGTCATGGTCATGGTCATGGTCATGGTCATGGTCATGGTCATGGTCATGGTCATGGTCATGGTCATGGTCATGGCCATGGTCATGGTTGTGGTTGTGGTCGTGGTCATGGTCATATTCATTGTCATGGTCATGGTCATGATCATGGTCATGGTCATGTTCATGGCCATGGTGTTGGTCATGGTCATGATCATAGTCATGGTCATGGTCATGGTCATGGTCGTGGTTGTGTTCATGTTCATGTTCATGGTCATGGTCATGCTCATGGTCATGCTCATGCTCATGGTCATGGTGGTGGTCATGGTCGTGGTGGTGTTCGTGGTGATGGTCATGGTCATGGTCATGGTCATGGTCATGGTCATGGTCATGGTCATGGTCATGGTCATGGTCATGCCATGGTCATGGTCATGCCATGGTCATGGTCATGCCATGGTCATGGTCATGCCATGGTCATGGTCATGGTCATGGTCATGGTCATGGTCATGGTCATGGTCATGGTCATGGTCATGGTCATGGTCATGGTCATGGTCATGGTCATGGTCATGGTCATGGTCATGGTTATGGTCATGGTCATGGTCATGATCATGGTTATGGTTATTTTCATGGGTATGGTTATTGTTGTATAATTCATGGGTCAGAAGGTTAAACATATGGATTTAAAATGGTTAGAATATGATGTATGTTTGCCTTGGTTTAGCCCTTGAATTGCTCTTTGAACATGGATTGAACCTTTCTAAGAAACCCTAGGGGTATTTTATCATATGAGCTCCCAATTGAATGGTTGGAAGCTTAGCCTTGATTTATCCTAAGCTATGGGAACCTTAGTCTTCGGAGAAGCTTCTCTAGGAGCCACCTTGTGTGTATGTGAGAAAAGAATCCTCATTTGACTTAGAAGGCATGTGATAGACCTTGGGAAATTAGAAGGCATATGATCACCTTTAGGAAAGTGTCCACATGAGGGCCACTTGGTCAAACCCAAGAACATGCACCCCCTTGGCCTAGAGGTATATATATATGGGTGGAGTTGGATGGGTTGGATGTGTGCTGTCTCTTCACCTTAGTGATTTTAGACTAGTTGATTTTATACTTAAGAGATATCTTAGTTACTAGGAAGTTCTCACAACATTGGTATCAAGACGGAGGTTATGTTTTTCTTGATTTGAGTGTAATTCTTAAGTGAAGATTTCGTGAGACTACTCTAAGCATCTGTGAGATGAATTTGGGAGCTCTTAGCTAGTACCACCATTGAAGGAACTTCTAATCCTTTTAGGGAGAAAAAATCAGATCCCCTATTTGTTGGAGCAAGTCTATGACAAGCCTAAGTATTGGCTTGAGTCTCACAAAGTCATAGAAGAGACTATGTAAAGTTCACTTGTGAACTACCTCTTGTAACTTTTGAAGAGTTTACTTAATGTAAAAGTGAAAGAATCTTAAGTGGTTGAGTCCACTTGATCAAAAAGGGAAAGAGGAGCCACGAATTCGTGATTTGTGGTAGGTAGAGAATCAAATCAATCATTGATTGATGGGAGAGTGATTGAGGGAAGTTAGCCTCCTAAACTCAACTATAAATAGATGGCAGTTTTAGTCGTAGTTAGAGAGACCTATGTGAAGACCTCCAAGAGCTGAGCTTTATGCCATATCAAGGTGTGATTACAAGGCACACATATGTATCAGTAAGTCATTGTATTGTACAAGCAATATACTTTCATTTTCATGATTGTTTGAGTTCATATTTCCATGTTCTTGTGAAGTGTACTACTCACTGCTATTACTCTCAGTTTTCTCAGTCACATTGCAGAGATGTTTTCTCTGAGCTTGGTGCATCATTTTCAGTGATTTAACTTGCTAACGTTAGCTCTTCAAGTTTACTATATGCTCACAAATTTTCATGTCATTTGGTTGTTGCAATCTTCAGTTATGTTCAGTTGAAGTCAACAGTGTCTGTTCATCTTCACTTCTCTGTCAGGTACTGGACTTTTTCACTCACATTGTCAGAGCCATTTCTCAGTGGTTACGTATCCAAGTTCAATTATTTAAAGCTTTTTGGATTCAGATTAATGTCTAGTATCACCATACAAATTTTCAGAATCATTGGATTCCTACATTTTGAGTTATGTTCATTTTTCTGCTCACTCGTCTCAAATTGGAGCAGCCCGTGAAAATCGGGATGATGTCATCACTTGTTAAAACTCATTCTCAGTGTGTGGTTCATTATTTTTTATGAGATTACTCTTGAAAGTTAGATCTTTAAGGTAACTAGACTTCCCCAAGACAAATTAAGCTAATTGCTGCTGTGCTCAGAGAAATATGCAAAACAGTGGACATGTGTATGAACCAAAATAGCAAGTTTTTTTCACCTCTGAGCTAACTCCAACTTATCTGTTTTGATCTATCTTTTTGAGAGTGATCTTCCAAGGTACATAGGGTGTCTAATACATCCATTGCCAAGTTAAAAGGGCCCACCATATATTCCTGGAGTTCATTTGGCTGGTGTAGATCAAGGATTTTGCAACACCTCTTCATCTTCAAGCACATACCTATCCATCTCTTCACAGTGGTATCAGAGCAAGGTTGGACAACATGGCAGATGGATTTCCTTCATCAATTGACAAATTGGACAGAGGTAACTACTCAGCTTGGTCATTAAGAATGGAAGCTTATCTCCAAGGTAGAAGTTTATATGGTTATATGGCTGGAGATGAAGTTATGCCAAGTTTCAGGAACAAAAGTCAACCAACACAAGAAGAGCAAGAAAGATTGAGCACATGGTGCTCCAAGGATGCACTTGCAAGGTCTTATCTTCTCAACTCTATCTCAGATTTTTTGTTGCCTCACATTAGGAGTTGTAAGACAGCTCAGGAAGTGTGGGATGCACTTGAAGCTTTCTTTTCTTCAAGTACCAAAGCTAGGAAGCATCAACTATGGCTGGATTTCACAACTCTCAAGAAGGCTCCCAAACAAAATGTGACTGATTTTGTCACAAAGCTCAAGGACATAGCGGATCAGTTGGGAAGCATTGGAGAGGTAATAGATGAAGAGCAAATTGTAAGTCAGGTCATCAATGGCTTGAAGGCAGATGACAAGTGGGAAGCATTCACCACAACTATGGATTTGTACATGGACATGCATGTACCTGATTTCAATACACTCATTGGACAACTACTTACTCAAGAGGCAAAGCTTATAAAAATGGAGAAAGCTCTAAAGGTCAATCAATCTTCAGCTTTATACACTAATAAAAGCAAGTCCAAAGATAACAAAGGAAAGGCAAAGAAAGTGGATGATGAAGCAGGTACATATCAAGCTAACTATGCAGGTAGAGGAAGACATGGCAGAGGTAGAGGAAGAGGAGGTAGACAAGGCAGGGGGAGATCCCAAGAATCCAACTCATATTCTATTTGTGGACTAACTAATCATACAACTGAAAACTGCTTTAGGAATTCTAGGAATCAAAGAGGAAGAGGATACAATAGAGGAAGTTATGGCTACTCAAGAGGAAGGTTCAACAATTATCATGGCAGCTACAACAACTACAATCATTCAAATTATCAAGGAGGCTACAAAGGAAGGAGAGATTACAATAACTACATAGAAGACTCAAACAAAGAGGATTCATTATTGATCATGAACATGGCTATGCCACAAGGTAAATCTGACGAGCATGTTTTCTACATAGATTCAGGTTGTTCAAATCATGTGGCAGGAAATGTGGGACTCCTATCAGATTTAGAAGATCCAAGGAATAAGCATGAGGTACAAACAAGAGATGATATAAAACATCCAGTGGAGAAAATAGGCAATGTCAAAGCACCTGATGGAAACATCAACCTACTCAGTAAGGTACTCTATGTCCCTACCATTACAAAGAATTCGATAAGTGTTGGTCAGATAGTAGAGAAAGGGTTGCAAGTCAGGTTCACAAAGGTAGGAGCATTTGTTGAAGATCCAAGTCAAGGATTTAGAAAAATTGCAAAAGGTGAAAAGACAGGTAGATTGTTCACATTTGAATTGCAGGACACTAGAAACATTGCTCTCTTTAATTATGGTAGTCAAACACTCACAGAATTGGAAGTATGGCACAAAAGGTTAGCACATATTGGTGAAAGGTCATTAAAGCAAATTTGCAGGGACCAAAGTGTACTTGGACTCCCTAATTTGTCAAAACAGCATATGATTTATAAGTGTAGTGCATGTCAATTTGGAAAGTCTCACAGGTTACCATTCATGAAGAAAGGTAACCTCTTGGAGATCTCTTGGAGTTGGTTCATACAGATGTATGGGGACCTAGCAAGGAAGATTCAACACAAAGATGAAGTTTTTTCATGTTTCAAAAGATATTTGGCTCTTGTGGAGAATCAAACAGGTAAATCACTAAAAAGACTAAGGTCAAATGGAGGGGGAGAATACTTCTCCCATGAGTTTGATTCTTTTCTTCAAGAAAGAGGAATCAAAAGAGAGGTAACTACAAGGTACACTCCTGAGCAAAATGGAGTGGCAGAAAGGAGGAATAGGACAATTGTTGAAGCTGCAAGGTCTATGTTAAATGAAAAGCATTTACCTAATTACTTATGGGCTGAGGCTGTATCTACAACCACTTACTTGATTAACAGGTTGCCTTCAAAATCCCTTGATGGGATGACTCCATATGAGGCTTGGAATGGAAGAAGACCAAGCTTAGATCATTTGTAAAATTTTTGGATGTATTGCTTTTGCTCATGTTCCTTCACAGGTTAGAGGCAAGATGGATCCAAAGGCAAAAAGGTGTGTATTTATTGGATATGACAACAATCAAAAGGGCTACAGGTTATAAAACCCTACCAAAAAAGGATTCTTGGTAAGCAGAGATGTAGTTTTTGATGGGAACAATTCATGGTATGAAGATTCATGCAGGAAGGTCAATTTACCATACAATCTTGAAGAAGATTTTCCAAAGCTTGGTAGAGAACAACCAAAGATTGAAGAACAAGACACCTCAGAGGATGATGAAGAATCTCAGATGGAAAAGATCAAAGCATGGAAGTCTAAAGGTAAAGCCAAATTGCAGGAACTTGGACATGAGACAGAATCATCACATCATGGCCTAAGAAGATCTATGAGGGAAAAGAAAAAACCAGAAAGGTATGGGTTTGACACCTCATTAGTAACTAAACATTCTATTTACATAGCACAGGACATAAACCAAGAAGAGCCATCATCATTTGAAGAGGCCAAAGCAAAAACAGAATGGAAGCATGCAATGAAGGAAGAGATTGAAGCACTTGAGGAAAACAACACTTGGGATTTGGTGCCCAAGACTTCATCCATGAAGGTAATAGGCTCAAGATGGGTCTATAAACTCAAGAAGAATTTTGATGGTTCCATTAACAGGTATAAGGCAAGGCTTGTAGCAAAAGGCTTTGCACAAACTCAGGGAATTGATGATGAGGAGACCTTCTCTCCTGTGGCAAAGATGCCTACGATTAGGGTTTTGCTTAGTATTGCCTCTTCCAAGAATTGGAAGATACTTCAACTAGATGTAAAGAATGCATTCTTGAACGGTTGGATAACAGAAGAGGTATATATGGCACAACCACCTGGTTTTGAGAATCAAGTTTATCCTGATTATGTGTGTAAACTTAACAAAGCATTGTATGGTCTCAAGCAAGCTCCAAGAGCTTGGAATTTCAGGCTTGTTTCATTCTTGCAGGACAAAGACTTTCAACCAAGCAAGGCAGATCCTTCACTCTTTATTAAAAAGAGTAATTCTGAGGTCATCTACTTATGTGTATATGTAGATGATATTATATTGACAGGAAATGATGCAGATGGTATGAAGAAGATTAAAGACCAGATGAGAGAAGAGTTCAAGATAAGTGATTTGGGTTCACTTACCTACTTCCTAGGTTTGGAAGTTGTCTACAAAGATCATTGTTTGTTTCTCACTCAAAGAAAGTACATTAAGGACATGTTGGCAAAATTCAAGATGCAAGATTGTAAGATTGCAGGTACTCGAATGGAGGTCAATCACAAATTGAGCTCACATGAAGGTGAACTCATAGAGGACATCACATCATATCAAAGTCTAGTGGGTAGCCTCAACTATGCCACATTGACAAGAGTAGATATATGTTACAGTGTGAGTGTGCTAAGTCAATTTATGCACACACCAAGGAAACCACATATGGATGCTGCCAAAAGGATTCTCAAGTATCTCAAAGGAACAAAAAATGAAGGACTTTATTATCCTTATGTATCTGATTTAGGTTTGAAGCTATTTTCTGATGCAGATTGGGCTGGCTCCAAGGAAGATAGAAGGAGCACTTCATGTTATCTTAGCTTTGCAGGTTCAAAGCTTATTTCATGGTCATCCAATAAGAAACCCACAATTGCTCTCTCTTCTACTGAAGCTGAATACAGAGGTCTTGCCATAGCTACTCAGGAAGCTATGTGGATGAAGACATTATTCAAAGATCTTGGATTGGAGTTTGGAACTCCAACTATTTTTGGTGACAATATGAGTTCTATTCACTTTGCAGCTAATCCTATTTTTCATGCAAGGACTAAACATATTGAAGTTCATTATCACTATGTACGAGAGAAGGTTCTAAGCAAAGAGATCCAAATATCATATGTGTCCACTCATCAACAATGTGCAGATATTCTAACCAAAGCATTGGATGGTACAAAGCTTTGCAAATTCAAGGCTATGATTGGTTTGCAGGTAATCTTGGAAGATTGAAGACCTCAAGCGTACTTGCCTTGAGGGGGAGCTGTTGGAGCAAGTCTATGACAAGCCTAAGTATTGGCTTGAGTCTCACAAAGTCATAGAAGAAGCCTTAAAATGAAGACTATGTAAAGTTCACTTGTGAACTACCTCTTGTAACTTTTGAAGAGTTTACTTAATGTAAAAGTGAAAGAATCTTAAGTGGTTGAGTCCACTTGATCAAAAAGGGAAAGAGGAGCCACGAATTTGTGATTTGTGGTAGGTAGAGAATCAAATCAATCATTGATTGATTGGAGAGTGATTGAGGGAAGTTAGCCTCCTAAACTCAACTATAAATAGATGGTAGTTTTAGTCGTGGTTAGAGAGACCTATGTGAAGACCTCCAAGAGCTGAGCTTTATGCCATATCAAGGTGTGATTAAAAGGCACACATATGTATCAGTAAGTCATTGTATTGTACAAGCAATATACTTTCATTTTCATGATTATTTGAGTTCATATTTCCATGTTCTTGTGAAGTGTACTACTCACTGCTATTACTCTCAGTTTTCTCAGTCAGATTGCAGAGATGTTTTCTCTGAGCTTGGTGCATCATTTTCAATGATTTAACTTGGTAAATTTAGCTCTAATTCTACTATATGCTCACAAATTTTCATGTCATTTGGATGTTGCAATCTTCAGTTATGTTCATCTTCACTTCTCTGTCAGGTACCCGACTTTTTCACTCACCTTGTGAGAGCCATTTCTCAGTGGTTTCATATCCAAATTCAATTATTTAAAGCTTGTTGGATTCAGCTTACTGTCTAGTATTAGCGTACAAATGTTCAGAATCATTGGTTTCCTACATTTTGAGTTATGTTCATTTTTCTGCTCACTGGTCTCAAACTATAGTAACCCCTGAAAATCGGGATGATGTCATCACTTGTTAAAACTCATTCTCAGTGTGTGGTTCATTATTTTTGATGAGATTACTCTTGAAAGTTAGCTCTTTAAGGTAACTAGACTTCCCCAAGAGGAATTAAGCTAAGTGCTGCTGTGCTCAGAGAATTATGCAAAACAGTGGACAGGTGTATGAACCAAAATAGCAAGTTTTTCACCTCTGAGCTAAGTCCAACTTATCTGTTTTGATCTATCTTTTTGAGAGTGATCTTCCAAGGTACATAGGGTGTCTAATACATCCATTGGCAATTTAAAAGGGCCCACCATATACTCTTAGAGTTCATTTGGCTGGTGTAGATCAAGGATTTTGCAACACCTCTTCATCTTCAAGCACATACCTATCCATCTCTTCACACTATTAGTTGTCCGACACGAGCTTCCTCTTTTGCACCATTTTCGTGAGCTCTTTGCCACTACCAATCCATGTGAGAGAGGAAGAAGGATTGGATTTATTCATAAAAATGAGAGCATGCAGATATGAAGAAGAAAGACAAAATTTCTTCAAAGGAACCTTATGGAGAAGTACAGATCATTTTAGACTTTTATTAGGGAAGTATTTCATTACTTGGTTTTGTTTATTTTGTGTAAGCATGCCATGTAAAATCTATTTGCATGTATAGAAAGGAATAATGATTGTGAAGATATATATGTTTAGAGCATGGAATGCAAACTCCTCATAGGGGTTCTCTAATGAGAAGTTCATACTTCCATTCCATGTTCAAATTGAATACACATTGAACTCCTCACATATGTGACATAGCAAACACATCATATGATGAAAACAATGCATGACTCATAGATCATAAAGTAATTTCGTGATAAGGGATAGGATAAAGTATCCATTTAAAACAAACATCTTCTTTTCCTTTTTATAGATTGTATATGAATGTAGCACTCCTTAAATAAATCTTTGAGCTTATCTCATATTTAATGCGTAATAGAATAGCTGCATGTTCGGGTACAAGAACAAGTATGAAGATACCCATGAAGGGACATCAAAAATTGTTAACGCAGAATGTACCAAACTTGCAACGTCAAAGGTGAATGGATGGACAAGCTTCATCGTACAATGGTTCAGAAGGATGGATGTAGCAATGATGGAGATAATTACTCTTTCCATTTATGTTTATTTTCTTTCAAGTGCATGTAGAGATGTATTTCAAATGAGTAGGTAAAGTCTGCATGCTCATAGAATGGTGCATAGGTTGAATCATTAAAGTGATGCATTAGAGGCACAAAGGAGTACAAAGTGGTTTTTTTTAGCATGCAATGAACTCAACGCCTAAACATTGTTAGAAAATGGACATAGAATGTCCATTACAATATTGCATGAATGCCAAAGGAATGCACAAGCATGCATTCATATATGAAATGGATCTCCAAGTATGAATTCCATGCATGCTTTAAAGAGGGGTTCAATTTTTGAACCTTATGCATGCTAAAAATCTTCAAGAGAAGATGGATATGTTTTTGGCATACACTATGTATGGATGGATTGAATATCATATGCACAGGTTGATGGGACATGAGAGAGAAATTATGGGTTTATGGGACATGAGAGAGAAATTAAGTTCTGTGAGTTTAAGGTTTAAGACACAAAAATGAGTTCTTCTTATGAACTCAAATGCATAAAAGTTTAATGGTGTGAGACTGATTGCCCATTAACTTTTATGCTTTTTATATGTTGGCTTAATCCAAAAGCCAACAAAATTTAACAAAGATAGAGAAACTTTAATCTTTGAGTCTTACTTATGGACTCTCAAGTTCCATAAATATCCATGGCATGCCTAATAAGTAAGGCCAAGGAATTAGGCTACAAACCAAGCAATGTGTCTCTTCCTATTTAGTGATAATAAGAATTTGGATTCAAGAGAGAAGCTAGATGTCCACAATATAAAAACCTATGCAAAGTTATAGGTTAATCTTTCATAACCATGAAAGATCTTAAGAATTTAATAGACCTTGTTGGGGGATTCTTGTGCAGAAAGGGACTTGAGTGTTTGTAGGAGAAGGAAGAAGGAGAAGAAAAGCAATACAGACACTGGAAGCTTTTGTAGATTGATTATGAAGAGAAAAGTACAATGATAATGTATAGCACAAATCCAAATGCTCTCAGTGCGTAATGCATAATCCTAAATAGTACACAAACAAACAAGATTACAAAATACCCGAGGTTCTTTTTTCCGCCAACCTTCTCTGCACCAGACCTCCACCTTCTACAAGAGCTTGCACTTGTGCACACCTTGCACTCAAGCTTCCAAAAGGGATGGACACCTTCTGTCAACGCACACACAACAAGAATAATGCATGCCTTGATTTGAGTGTCGGCTCATGTACATATGCTTCTTACTGATGGAGTATCTTGGAGCTCGCTTTTATGTCCCAAGATTGTCTCCAAATGGGTGCAGCCAACGAATCCCTGTTTTGTCATGTAGTGACTTTAGGACGATAACAAAATTTTAAATGGGGGGCCATACTTTCACTTTTTCATACAACTTCCACTTCACATACATTCACTTTTTTTCCTTTAATTCTTCAAATGTGTACCTAAGGGAGGGTTCACTTGAACCTTCCAAACACTTTAAAAACCCTTTGAACCTTAGAGAATTTGCAAAACATAACCTTTGTGAACAATTGATTGTGCACTACCTGTGCACCTTGACAATTGAACTTTGAACCCTTTGACTTTGACCATGTTGATCTTAGACCACTTTGACTTTGATTGTTTTGACTTTGACCAATACGACTCAGATGGGCTCAACAATTGCCCCCCACCTAATGGGCTCTCCATCCCAGAGAGAAGAGATGTCTAGGTAGGGAACTAGAAGGAGCAAGCATAATTGGAAGAGCTTCCAATAAACCAGAATAGTGAAATGTGGAGCAGGTAAAAATGGAAAGGGAATAATGGGTAGTGGATACCCCATAGATGATCAAGGATGGGATTTTGGATAGTGTGGGGTTAGTGGTGGTTGCGATGTGAGTCGACTCCTTGTCAGTGGAACTATGGGGTGTAGGCAACATGGTGGGTGATGGCATATGCGGGTGAGGGGAATGCACAGGTGCGAGTGGAGGGTGGGACTAGGTAACAACAGGGTGGGGGGGAAGGGACTGTAGACCAGGTAGTTGATAGAGCCAAGCTAAGACGGGTGTTGAATATATGGAGAATGATCGTGTCCCTCTATGGATGGCAATATGGTACCACTGAGAACAAAGTGTGAATGATTGAAACATAAGGGAAGCTTATGGATATGGAAGACCATGGATAAAATAGAAAAGGGGATCAACAATGTGAATATCATACAAGGGAATGGCGGAGGAGGGGCTACTGAAAAGAAAATAAAAAATAAAGGAATGGAGGAGGGCGAGCTAGTGTGGGATGGGTGTGGCCTCATTGCCAAACTTGTGGTGATGACGGAGGGGGTTAGGAAACCCGAATGAAAGTGGGGAAAGGTGAGAAATGTGGCCTGAATGTCAACACCCTCAGGCTCAGACAGGAGGATGGAGACCAAATGCCAGAGACCAGGGTGAGAAAGGCAATCCTTCAGAAGGAGATCGAAGAGAGGGACACGGGGCAAGGCGAGGTGGAGGCAGAGGGAGAGGGAAGAAGAAGGATCTCGATGATCAACTATGGAAGTAGAAGGGGGCGTGGGATGGTGGAAGTGGAGTGGCTATCACTGCTACACGCGGGGTGACCATTGGAACCTGTGGAGTGAGTTGGGGCATCGAATAGAGGGAGGATGCCACACGGGGGTGCACCAGGTCTATACAGGGAGGAACTAGACAATGACAGACATGGAAGGGATGCATCAGTAGGGTGGCTACCAAGGATAGGCGGGGGGACACAGGGGGGAGAGGGTGTGTGGAAGGGGGATGTGGGGTGGAAGGGAAAGGAGCCACTCGGATGGAATGGGTTAGTGCCACAGGGATGGAATGGGTCGGGGCCACAAGGATGGAAGGGGATGAAGCCTGGGATACGGAAACACGTACTTGCTAAGGGAGGGTGACTAAATCCAATGCAGATGGGGGAAGCTTTGAATACACCTCTGTGGCCATGGATGAAGCATGATGGGGTATGGAGGAAGCCATGTCACACACAAGGACGAGAAAGAGAACTACGATCAAATGCGGGAAGGACATATATAGACTATCCATCAATACTACTCAGAACAGGAGGGGATGAGAGTTTGTGAGGGGATGTGGACATCTAACCTGAAGACTAGCTACAATGTACTGTAGTGCAAGTCTAGAAAACAAGTGTGAAGTTAGGTGCAAAACATGAACACTAAAGAGGCATGTCGTAAAGCATTCTCTATGCACAAAAAAATGGGCAAATGGACCCCAAATCTGAACCATCATGTCAAAAAACCCTAAGAACGACCGAAAAAAACAATAAAATCCGATCTGACAAAGTCTACAATGGCCAAAACGATAAAGCAGACTTACAAAATTAATAAAAAATGACCACAACCATAGGATAAAGTTTATCCTATGGTTGGGGGGGAGGCTTACTTTAGGAAAATGCTCCACGTCGGTGCATAATCATGGAAAAAAATGCTCTTTATATTGGGGGGGGGGGGGGGGGGGCGGGGGGGGGGGGGGGAAGGGGGGGAGGGGGGAAGAGGAGGGGGGGCAAGGGGCAGAGGAGGGGGGCGGGGGAAAAGGGCAGGGGGCCAAGGAAAAAAAGGTGGGGTGAGGGGGGCAAAGGGGGGGAGAGGAGGGGGGCAGGGAAAAAGGGCAGGGGGCAAGGAAAAAAAAAGGGTACATGTGTAAAGCTCAAGGCTTTTACAACGGTAAATGAGCCATCAAAAATCTCTCATAAAAATACAATAAATGAGCATATGAAAAAGAACTCTCCAACGGATATTCTTTCAACGCAATAGCCTTTGATGTAGATCAAATCCACCTCAAGCATAGTGTAAGATTGATGTTCCAACAGCTCCCCCTCAAGCTAAAGTATGCTTGATTCTTCATTCTCTGATAGGTTGAATACCTGCCATAGCTTTGAATCTACAAAGCTTTATTCCATCAAGTGCCTTTGTCATCATATCTGCTACTTGCTTTTCAGTAGGAACAAAAGAAATGTCAATTTCCTTTGCCATGAGCTTCCCTATGATGAAGTGGTAGTGGACTTCTATGTGCTTGGTTCTCACATGAAAAATAGGATTTTCCGATAGATGGTAGCATAAATTAAACTTCCCACTAACGACTGATACTTCCTCATATCTTTAAACTCTGCACCACCATATTTGCTGAGTTTATGATTTACTTCAAGCGGTGTTGAAGCTTCTCTGCAATTCTCCATATTAAACTTCTTTAGTAAGTTTAGGAGATACCTTTCTTGCGAAACATATATACCATGATCTGTATATGTAACTTCCATTCCAAGAAAGTATGATGACTTTCCTAGATCACTGATCTTGAACTCTTTTTCAATCAGTCTCTTTACCTCTTTGATTCCTTCATCTGAGGTTCTTGTGATTATTATGTCATCTACATAAATACAAATGTAGATCATACCTTCATCTGTTCTCTTGATTAGTAGACTTGCATCTGCCTTCGAACTTTGGTATCCAAGGTCATTGAGATACTTCACAAGTCTGTAATTCCAAGCTCTTGGAGCTTGCTTCAATCCATAGAGAGCTCTTCTTAACCTGCAAACATGTTCTGGGTAACTGGAACTTACAAACCCTTCAGGTTGTTCCATGTAGACTTCATCTGATATATATCCATTCAAAAATGCATTCTTTATATCCAACTGACTTAGCTTCCATCCTTTTGATGCTGCTATAGCAATCAATGTCCTTATGGTTGACATCTTTGCCACCGGACTAAATGTCTCATCATAATCTATGCCACATGTCTGAGCATAGCCTTTGACAACCAGTCTAGCTTTGTATCTGGCTATCCTTCCATCTGCAAGCTTCTTGACTTTGTAAACCCATTTGTTTCCAATCACTTTCTTACCATTTGGTTTTGGAACAAGTTCCCAAGTCTTGTTCTCTTCAAGAGCATTGAACTCTTCTTTCATCGCTTCTTCCCATTGTTTCTTACCTTTTGCTTCACCATAATTCTAAGGTTCTTCATCTTCCTTTACTAAGTAAGCATAGTTTTTTTGAGTCAAATAAGAAGTGTCATAAGAATACCTTGTTGGTTGTTTCCTTACTCTGTTTGACCTTCTTGGTTCAAACTCTTCATGTGTATCTCAATACACATCTTCATCAAATCTTGATCCATCTTCATTTCTCATACTTGATCCGATCCTGGACGTACTTGCCTGCATATGATCTTCATCTCCATTCACCTGCATATGTGATTTACCTTTTTCATTCCTTCTTATCTCTTCTTCAAGTGTTTCCACACTATGCTCTTTATGTGTATACTAGCTCTTTCCTTCATCAACTGTCACATCTCTGGAAACAATAAACTGTTTGGTTAAAGGACTCCATAACCTGTAACCCATCTGCTTTTCATCATATCCAATGAACACATATTTTTCAGCTTTTGGTTCAAGCTTATGTCTCAGCTGTGATGGCACATAAGCATACACAACTGATCCAAACACTTTGCAATGATCAAGTGTTGGTTTCTTGCCCCACAAAGCTTCATAAGGGGTCATCCCATTTAAAGTTGTACATGCTAATCTGTTTACCAAATATGTTGCTGTATTTACAGCCTTAGCCCAAAGATAATTTGGACAATTCTTCTCCTTTAGCATCACTCTTGCAAATTCAACTAGAGTTCGGTTTCTTCTTTCTGCTACTCCATTTTGTTGCGGTGTATACCTGCAAGTTATTTCTCTTTTGATACCTGCATTCCACAGATAATCATTGAACTCTCGAGAAAAATATTCTCCTCCTTCATTAGACCTTAGTCTTTTGAGTCTCTGTCCTGTAAGTCTTTCAGCATATGCATGAAAATGTCTAAAATCTCCAAATACTTCTCATTTGTCTTTCAAAACATAAAGAGTTATCCATCTTGTTGCATCATCAATAAAAAGAACATAATACCTCGATCCACTGATAGATCCTTCTTTCGTTGGTCCCCATACATCTGTATGTATGAGCTCTAGCACACAATCATGTTTGTAACCATTTTTTTGAAATGGTAACATGTGGGCTTTTCCCGTCTGACATGCTTCACACTTGTGAATCATATGTTGGTTCTTCATATTTGGTAATCCTCTCACGGATTGTTTCTCCACCATAGCTTTGATTCCCTTTTCATTAAAATGTCCTAGCCTCTTATGCCAGAGGTCTAGTTCTGTAAATACCTCATCACCATGTGTGATCAAGGCTTGACCAACATTCCCTTGTACTTTCAGAGTAAAAAGTCTACCTTCCTTTTTACCATGGACAATCTGTTTGTATCCATTCTCTGGATCTTCAACAAATACTCCTTCATTTGTAAACCTGACTTGAAAACCTTTTTCTACTATCTGACCCATAGTGATCAGATTCTTTGGGATTGTTGGAACATACAAAACATTTGTTAGTAGGTCAGCTCCATTCTTACACTTTACCTTTCCAATTGACCTTACATTATGTTTTGTGTTATCACCTGTCTGTACTGTATGATTTGAAATGCCTCCTTCATTTTTTGATGTACTTATCGAGTTCATCATCAACGTCATATGATCGTCATTCTGTGTATCATTTGCATAGTTGTAGTAGGTAGTGTTGTGAGACTGATTCTGTCCCCAACCTCTTGCTCTACCTCTACCATATCTGCCTCTTTGGCTTTGTCTTCCTCTTTGATATCTTCCGCTTCTGCCTCTATTGTTATTGTTCTGATTCTGGTTCGATCCTTGTGAATTATGCCAGCAATCATGAGCCAAATGATTGCTTAATCCACACATCCAGCAAGCTTTCTTGTTACCTCTTCCTTTTGTATTACTTCTACTTTTATTTCTGACATTACCTCGTCCTCTTGCATAATTTGCTTGAGCAGTCACTTCTTCTTCATCTTTTTCTTTTCCTTTATCACCTTTCTTCTTATTCTTTGCATACATAGCTGAACTATGTCCTTTTTCTCCATCTATCTTCAAATCTTTCTCAAACGTTAGCATTAGTCCAAGCAACTGATTTAAATCTGGTACAAAATGATTTAAAGACAGTTCAGTTGAGAGTACCAAAGGTTTCCACCTTTCATCTCCTCTCAAACCTGTAACCACTTGCGCTATTAACCTGTGGTCTTCGATATCTTCACCAATCGATCCAAGACTGTCTGCCAAGTTCTTCATCTTAGTGACATAATCACTAATGTTTTGACTTTGCTTTTTCTTGAATGTTGTAAACTCTGACCATAAGCTAGCCTTCCTAGCTTTCGTCGTATTTTGGAAATGATCTTCCAAAGCACTCCATATATCTTTTGCTTTCTCCAGACCTCTAATATGTGGTAGTAGATGATCTGTAACAGTATTATAGATATATGTTCTTGTCGTTGCATCTTTCTTCTGCCACAGCTTCAAGGCTTCTAATTCTTCTTTCTTCGGTTGACTATCATCTTCGAAAGTCGGCTTCTTTTCTTCTCCTGTCACATATTTCATTAAGTCCTTACTCATAAGTAAAGCTTCCATTCGCATTACCCATGCGGGATAGTTATCTCTGTCCAATTTATCAATTGAGATATGATCTGCCATGATCTTCTTGTTTCTGTTACTTCCGGTGAGTGTAATGTTAAAAGGTTTTACCTTTTACAAACCTTTACCCTTGAGAATTACTTCAGAACATTTCTTGATGCCGTTTGTTGTTGACAACCTCAGCTTACACCTTCCTTTATGAGAATTCTTCAAATTCTCTTTCTGTTTCTTCTTCTGAGAAACCTTTTCTGCTCTTCAGAACCTTTTCTGTTCTAGTACCACTTGTGGATCTTACCACTCTGATATCACTATTGATTAACCTGCTCTGATACCACTGATGGTGCAACGCTTATTGCGGAATTCCCTTACACCATAGAAACTAAGCTAGAGTGATGTTAGAACACCTCTATAATCATCAGTAGCTTAGCAAACTTTCTGAAACTGTAAACTTATAACTGTATTTAGTGAACACCGAAAATTCACTTTACAGAAAGCTTCTCGTTTCCTTCAAGCTTCAATTCTGAACTGATTTACTTCAGTCTTTACACTACTGTGTTTGTTTACAGTTAAACAATCTTTGTGTCACTTAACTATGCCAGAACTGTGTTTTGAATTCACCAAAATTCCACCGGAACTTCATCGGACTGTTACCGGAATCTCACTGTAATTGTACCGGAATACTACCGGAATCAACTGCAAATTTTTTTGTACTTACTTCAAATGTGTATACATGAACTAAGGAAGTGATACCTGAACCTCCTTCACTGAATGAACTCTATCTGAAGTTTAAAGAAAAACTTCACCAGTTCTGGATGTCTCTTTCCGGTCAGACTTTGTATTGTGTGTACATATCCATTTCACCGAAATCTTTGATCAACTTATAATAGAGACTTATAGCTACAAGATAAGCTATATCTCATACAAAACTTTACACTGTACTTCGAGATCTAACTCATAGAAGTACCGGAAAACATTTACTGAGAAAACTGTAACTGTTAACTAATTTTTCACAGTAACATGAAATCTCTCAGATTTCTTCACATATGAAGAATGCGCTCAAACTTCCACATGAACATGTGTTTTCTATTAGAGAAGATGTGTACAAAATATAGCTTGGCCTCACTTTGCTCATAGCTATGGAAAACTCTCCTACTCTGAGTAGTTATTCCTTACCATCTCTCTCAGATGAATACCTGACATTTCAGGTTTTGTTATTCATCTCTACATACGCAATCTCTGGCGTCTTCTACTCTCTTCTATATATTCCTCTCTCTCTATTCCGGTTCTATGCTCTCTCTTATATAAATTTTGATCCGAGATTCAAACTCTAATTCTGGAAGTTTCTACGTTGTATATTACAATCGTGAATTTGTCCCTTCACTAAGGTTTTGATTTTCTCAATACTTTGTTTCTGCTTTCCTTTGTCTTTATGTCATTATGCATAATTAGTGAGTGAATGTCCAACAGAATCATATCCAATAAACACTGCCTTTGTTGCCCTTTCATCTAGCTTACCTCTTATTTGTGATGGTACATGAACATAAGCAACTAAAAACCTTGCAATGTCCAAGACTAGGTTTTCTTCCATGCCATGCTTCATAAGGAGTCATACCTTGAAGTGATTTGGATGGTAGTCGATTGACAAGGTACACAGCAGTTGAAATAGCTTCTGTCCATAGATAATGTGGCAACTTCTTCTCTTCAAGCATTGTTCGGGCTGATCCAACCAATGTCTTGTTTCTCCTCTCTGCAATTCCATTTAGTTGAGGAGAGTACCTAGTAGTCACTTCCCTTTTGATACCTTTGTCCTGCAAGAACTCATCAAACTCTTTGGAGAAGTATTCTCCCCCTCCATCAGATCTGAGCTTCTTTAGTGATCTACCTGTATGATTCTCCACATGTACAAGATACTTCTTGAAGCAATCAAACACTTCATTCTTACTCTTGATAAAGTATAGAACAATCCATCTACTATGGTCGTCAATTAATGAGACATAATACCTTGATCCTGCCAATGAAGGTTCTTGACTTGGTCCCCATACATCTGTATGTACTAAGTCCAATAAGTTGTTGTGGATGTAGCCTTTGTGGTTGAATGGTTGTCTTTGTGCCTTCCCAATCTGACATGCATCACACCTGTTGATCATGTGTTGCTTTGATATGTTCGGCAGTCCTCCAACACTTTGATCCCTGCATATATCCTTCAAGGTTCTTTCATTCACATGAGCAAGTCTCTTATGCCACACTTCAAGCTCACTTAGGGTTTGAGACCCAAAGTTGAATAGAGCTATGTTCCTGGTGTCTCCTACTTCAAAAGTAAAGAGCCTACCATGCTTCTCACCTTGGGCTATCTTCTTGAAGCATTGACATGGATCTTCCACAAAAACTCCATGTTGGGTGAACCTAACTGGCAAGCCTTTTTCAACTATTTGGCCTACACATATTAGGTTTTTAGTGATAGTGGGTACATAGAGAACCTTACTTAGAATGTTTGTCCTGCCATTGGAAGCTTTGACATTACCAATCTTCTCCACATTGTGCTTTGTGTCATCCCTTGTTTGCACTTCATGTCTATGCTTTGGACTTTCCAAGTCAGATAGAAGAGCAATGTTGCCTGCAACATGATTCGAACATCCTGAATCTATGTAGAACAAATGATCATCTTCTTTACCTTCTTTGTGGCTTAGATTCATAAGAAGCAATGAGTCTTCATGTGGTTGATCTTCTGAATAATTGTGGTAGTCCCTTCTATTATAGCTTCTATTGTTATTGTTGAAGTTGTGTCCACCTCTGTCTCTATTGCTACCATATCCACCTCTTCCACTTCCTTTCTGGGTCTTCCCATTGAACTAGCAATTCTGAGTGGTGTGGTTGGTCTTATCGCATATGGCACAAGGTTGAGCATTCTGACCTTTGGCTTTGTCTTGCTTTGGTCCTTTCTTCTTCCCTTTCCACTTGCTCTTGCTTGCAAAGTTGGCTTGAGAAGTCTCTTCTTCATCTTCTTCCTTCTTCTTGCCTTTCTGCCTCTTATCCTTCTTATCTGCATATAGAGTAATAGTTGAATTACCATCATAGGAGCTACCTTCCTTTATGCTATTGTTGGCTTCTTGATTGAAGAGTTGTCCAAGAAAGATGTTGAAGTCTGGAGTTTGCACATCCATGATGAGATCATAAGCCATCGTGAAGGATTTCCATTGCTTATCACTTCCAATGCCGTTGAGAATTTGCCTCATGATGACCTCTTCTTCAATCAACTCTCCACTGGATGCTAACTGATCTGCAACCTCCTTGACCTTAGTAACAAACTCTGTGATGGTTTGTTTAGGTGTCTTCTTCATTTGGTTGAACTCGTTCCAAAGATGATTCTTTCTTGCTTTTGTACCTGTAGAAAAGAAAGTCTCGAGGGCATCCCATGTCTCTTGAGATGTCTTGCATCCTCTAATATGTGGTAATAGAAAGTCAGAGATAGAGTTCAATATGTATGAACTTGCTTGAGCATCCCTTGCACACCAAAGTGTGAGCTTATCTGTCTCCTCTTGTGTAGGTCCTCCTATGGATCTTGGAATAGGAATAGCTTCATCACTTGCTACAATTCCATAAAGATTTCTACCTTGCAAATAGGCCTCCATTCTGATTTGCCAAGCCGCGTAGTTGTGTCGATCAAGCTTCTCGATCATTGAGGGAAAGCCGTCATCCATCTTGATCTAGCTCTGATACCACTGAAAGAACTTGGAGAAGCTTGTAGAAGGTAGAAAAGTGCGTTTCAAAGCGACGAAGTTTGGTCAAGCCAACCATCACAAAACCAGCCCTTGAACTTATGGAGACTCAAATAGACCTTATAGACATGCTATAAGTGCAAAGAAACACACTATGTACTTTGGAGCATCAAGGAGAATGAGTCGATACAAAACAGATAGGTTCGCGGGTCGACTATCTCAAAAAACTTACTATCTATGGAAGAGACATTGAACTTCAAATGCCCATAGCGACCAGCGTGATTACAATTAGAAAAAATCCTTTTATGGGAGTAATACACATAGGGTTGAGTGTATGGAATGCACAAACTTATAAGGAATAAGCAAAATATGCTATAGGAATGAATGCGACATTCACCGGTGGTACTTCCTATTTTTTAGGAATACGTAGAGATTGACCCCGAGATAGAAAAACTGATATTTCTGCCAATATACTGAACCAAATGCTTTGAACATTTATAGGCATAAACTAGACACTTTTATCTTTCCAATGAGTCATCTTGCACTCAATTTGGAGCTCTGGAGAGAGAGCACCAGCCTCTGCAAGATTACTGTTGGCGAAGAAGATGATGTAGAGAATTGAAGGAGCTAGATAATGATGGTCACAAGTGTATGTATATTGCTTCCATGTAATGTACAAGTGATTTCAAGTCCTTATATAGCCTCTAGGAGTGTTCCACGACTTTTACAAGTTGAATCTGAATTCAAATGAAGGTGGGAATGGTTGTTGGAGGGAATCAATTCACTTTCCTACAATCTAGGAAAAGTGAAGATCTAGTTTCATCTACTTTTAGGTGATTGATTGCTTGATTGAATGCAACTTCAACCACCACAAATTCGTGGGATTTTGGTCTATATTTCTACCTTTACATGTGTAAAGCTCAAGGCTTTTACAACGGTAAATGAGCCATCAAAAATCTCTCGAAAAAATACAATAAATGAGCATATGAAAAAGAACTCTCCAACGGATATTCTTTCAATGCAATAGCCTTTTATGTAGATCAAATCCACCTCAAGCATAGTGTAAGCTTGATGTTCCAACACATAGGACCACATACATCACTATGTACAAGCTGCAATTTCTAAGTAGCCCGGGCTGAACCATCTTTCCGAAAGGAGAAACACTGCATTTTACCCAAAATACAGCCTTCACAAATATGTTTTTCGGGTGCCTCAAGTTTGGGCAAAGAGGACACCATTTTGGATTTTTGCAGGCATAGCAAACTACCAAAATTCTGATGACCAAAGCGTGCATGCAAAAGCTTTGCATCTGACATAGCCTGAGAATCATGTACTACACATGCCAAATCATTTACAGATCTTTTATAGTCTATGAGCTTATACAGCCCATGACATAAAATGCCAGAAGCAATAATCACATTGCCATTTGAGAGATCATGAACTGTACACCGTCCATCAACAAATTTCACAACCAAGCCAATCTTGGCTAATGCAGAAACTGATAACAGATTTTTCTTGATCCCTGGCATAAACAAAGCATCTGACAAAGTGAAAGAACTACCATCAACAGTAGTCAAAATGATCTTATCAACTCCCATAACAGGATAGGAGGAGTTGTTGGTGCATGTAATAGTATTCCTTGTAGGGGCAGACTCGAGGGAAGAGAAGAAACTACGCTGCGAGGTAATATGTTTGGTCGCCCCATTGTCAAAGTACCAAACATCTGAGTCTACTGCAGACATGCACTGCTCATGAGAAGATGGGTCAAAACTGCAAACAATAGTAAATGCCCATTCTTCTTCCTGCACAAGATTAGCAGACTCTCTTTTTGGTGTAGAGGCCTCTGCAACAACCATTCCAGCCTCTTTCTTCTTTGTCTCTTTAGCAATCAGTTTTGGACAGTTCTTTATGATATGATCATTTCCTTTACAGTACTTACAAAACTATTTCTGCTTTTGTAATTTCTTTTCATCTTTTTCTTCCTTCTTCGAATGTGTAGAATTAGCAGATTTTTGCTTACTAGTTGAAGAGCTCCATTTTCCTTTGCCCTTGTGACTAGCCAGGAAAGCTTGATCTGCAACACGCATAATGGACCTGTTGTGCGTTGACTGATCTTCTTGTAACAGAATAGAGACTAACTCCTCAAATGACAAGGCATTTGGATTGCCTTTCATCATCAACTGAAATCAGGAAGACCATTCATGATGGTCTGCACAAGTGAGCTATCTGGTATAACCTCATTAGCAGAAATCAACTGTTCCTTCAAGTCTTTGATCTTTGTTAGAAAACTATCCATAGAATCACCTTCATTCATGTTGTTGCGAACATTTGTTTTATGTAGGGTACAAGTTTCAAATTATGTAAATACCTTTGGGAAGTCTTCAAATACTTCAAGAAGGCTCATATTATTCATTAAAGATAGCCAAAATACCACATGAGTTCTAGAACATGGTGAGTCAAATTAGTGAGTCACAAGGGAGCTACAGTGGTGTCCTAGTGGAAGGTCGATGTGGCTA
Organism: Ceratopteris richardii; assembly: GCA_020310875.1. NCBI lineage: Eukaryota > Viridiplantae > Streptophyta > Polypodiopsida > Polypodiales > Pteridaceae > Ceratopteris > Ceratopteris richardii. The sequence continues at coordinate 85,421,552 of CM035429.1, forward strand.
GTTCTCAAAGTACATTAATACTTTGCTTATTTAAGCACTTGATTCATGTAATACCTCCACCCAAGTGTCTACCACGAATTTAGATTTATTAGGAAGGTTTTAGATTAGTTCCCCATGCTATAAAAAGAGGAGAGAAGTCGTGATCTTGTGGGAAGTCCAAGAGAGTCATATGTGTATCTCTATGCTTTTGTAGTTTTGTATGAAGAGATTGCCGAGCTTGTATCTCCCTCATTATATATCCAAATTACATGTTTGATAGCTCATTTCAAAGCTCTTACTGTCTACTTTCATACTATTAAGTTTCATAATAATTGAATGTCTTAGTTGAGAGCCGTTTTCTCTACAAGTAGTGTGTGTTCTCCGGTTCACCCCTGCTGAAGGTCTCCATTAAACCTCAAACTTGAAGAGGTCATATCGCCTTGTGTGTTTATCCAAATTGAGTGTTCTTTGGCTCATTGGAAATCTCTTGGTCTCTAGTATATGTGGTTAAAAGAGTTTTAAAAACTTTTGAGTGAGTAGAGAACAGTAAGCTCTGCAAGCATGACTGGTTTTCTATGATGAAGTTTGTGAGAAGGTCAACTTGTTCCTAGGGGGTTCCACCTACTTCGAGCTATATTTTGGAGGTCAATAAACTCCAACATTGGTATCAGAGCAAGGAATTGAAGCTTGGAGAAGGTTATAATACCTTGATTAAGAATTTGAAGCTATTGGAGCAGAGGTTCATCATCAACACTACACAAAGGTAGAAGGAGATAGCAAAGAAGCATCTCAAGCAACATCCAAGCAAAGAAAGGTGCATAAAATTTATTACCAAGGTAAATCTCATACTTATTCTTATCACACATATCCAAAAGGAGGGTTAAAGGAGGAAGCTTAGTATTTACACAATGGGCGATCAACATGCACAAATAGAGAAGCTTGATAAGAACAACTATCAAGCATGGTGATTTAGGATCACAACATACTTGCAAGGTAGAGGCTTGTATGGTTTGATTGATGGAACAGATACCAAACCTATATTACCAAAGGATCCAAATCAGCAACAATTGAGGGAGTTTAGACTTTGGAATGAAATAGACAAAAGGGTTATATTCATTTTATCACAAAATATTCAAGATTCAATGGTAGGACACATACAAGGTCTAGACACAAGTGGAGATGTTTGGCTTGCATTGGAAAGGTTGTATGCTACAGGTACATGAGCAAGGAAGATTCAACTAAAAAATGAGTAGAATAACATAAAGAAAGATACAAGGACATCGTTCAATGATTACTTGTTGAAGGTTAAAGAGATTGTAGATCAACTAGGATCAATTCAAGACATGTGGAGGACGAGGACTTGGTTGCACATACTCTCAATGGACTCAAGGATGATGAGAGATGGAAACCATTCATTACTTCAGTTTATGTTAGAGGAGAATTACCAGACTTTGATCAGCTTGTTGCTCTCATGGTCATGGAGGAGATGAATCTAAATGGCTCTACTTCAAATAAAAAAGGATCTCAAGGACAAGCTCTTTATGCAGGATCATCAAGAGGAGAAAAGGTAGAAGAGGTTCAAATAGAGGTCGAGGAAGAAGGAGCGATGATCAAGGGACTTCAAGTGGCTCCTTGAACACAAGAGGAAGAGGAAGATTAAGCACTAGAGGTACGAGAGGCTACTACAACTATAGTCAAAGACAAAGGAGTCAAGATAACAAAATTGCTATACATGTGGAAGGTATGGACACTATGCCAAAGATTGCTATCAAAATGAAAATAATCAAGGTGGTGATCGAAGAGGAGGCTATTCAAGAAGAGGTAAACAACAAGGAAATTATGCAGTTGAAGGTAAAAGTGATGATTATGATTCTCTTCTTATGATGAATGTAGAAACTAAGATGAATTGCAATAGTAATGTATGGTATGTAGATAGTGGTTGCTCTAACCATATGTCACAAGATGCTTCATGGTTTTCTAATATGCATAATCCTTCATGTAAAGGTCATGTTGAAATAGGAGATGATACAACACATAAGATTATGCAAGTTGGAGATGTTGTTATGCAGGATAAGAGCAAGACAAATTGCTTGAAGGATGTACTTTATGTGCCAAGGATCACTAAGAATTTGATATCAGTTGGTCAAATGGTAGAAAAAGGTTTTCAAATAAGATTTAATCATGCAAGTTGCTTCATTGAGGATCCAAAGCAAAGGAGGTTAATTGCTAGAGGTAAAAAACAAGGTAGATTTTTTACATTCAAGGTAAACCCAAATCATACAAACTATTTCTCTTATGGTATGCATCAAATAGCAGAGCTTGATCTATGGCACAAAAGGATTGGACACATGAATGTACACAGGTTAAAGGAGCTATCAAAGAAGAGGATTGTTGAAGGATTACCTGATCTTACTAAGCAACATATGGTGCATCTTTGTGAAGCATGTCAAATGGAAAAGTAGAGTAAACTACCTTTCAAGCATTCAAGCCATGTAAGCAGTGGATTGCTAGATCTTAAAAACACGGACGTATGGGGTCCTACTAAAGAGGCATTCTTGGCTCGTAATAAGTACTATGTATCATTCATTGATGATCATAGTAGAATGACATTTGTGTGTTTCATTAAACATAAGAGTGAATTCTTTGATTGTTTCAAAAATTTTAAATCATTTGTCGAGAAGCAAACAGGAAGATATGTTAAGAAGCTAAGATCCGATGGAGAGGGAGAGTATTTCTCTCAAGCTTTTACTGATTTTTTGTATGATGAAGGTATCAAAAGAGAAGTTACATGCAGGTATACTCCACAACAAAATGGAGTCGTAGAAAGAAGAAACAGAATCATAGCAGAAGCATCTAGAAACATGCTAATTGATATGTGTTTGCCTAATGGGCTGAAGCTATTAGCACAAGTGTGTACATTATGAATAGGGTACCTACTACTAGAGTTCATCATTTGACACCATATGAGGTATGGAATGGAAGGAAACCAAGTGTAAGTCATTTGAAAGTATTTGGTTGTGTATGTTATGTACATGTACCTAGTGAAGTGAGATCAAAACTTGATGTGAAATCAGAAAAGTGTATATTTACTGGTTATGCAGATACTCAAAGAGGATATAGATGTTATAATCCGCATACCAATAAGGTGGTTGTTTCAAGAGATGTAAACTTTGATGAACCACTTTTATGGTATGTAGATAAGAAAAGTTTGCAGGTCATAAATGGAGATGAAGAAGATACAGGTGAAGGAGATGAGTGCTCACCTTAGCCCACAAGAAGTTTAAGTGATGAGAAAAGTGGTTTGGATGAAGAAAGAGAGCTACCTTTCAATGGAAGATTAAGGCAAGAGTCACCTCCAAGTGTTAAAAGTAAAGGTAAACTCAAACTTATTGAAGTTAATGATGAAGGAGAAGAAATTAGTGATGTATGTGAGTATGGAGAATCATCAAAGGTTCCTAATAAGAAAGGAAGAGCATCTACATTGGAGGTAAGAAGAACTTCAAGAGTGAGTAAGCAACCTCAAAGGTATACTTATGAATCTTTTATGAATACTCATTATGCTTTTATGACAAAAGTTGAGTAGGAAAATGAACCCACATGTTATCATGACGAAAAAGGAGATGAAAAGTGGGAGAAAGCAATGAGAGAAGAAATGGAAGCACTACAGGATAACAAGACTTGGAATTTAGTTCCAAAGACACCAAAACAAAAGGTAATTGGTTGCAAGTGGGTTTTTAAGATTAAAAGAAATAGTGATGGTAGTGTGCCAAGATATAAGGCTAGACTTGTAGCAAAAGGATATAATCAGACTCAAGGATTGGACTATGAGGAAACATTTAGTCCAGTAGCAAACATGGCAACGATGAGAACTTTGTTGGCTTCAGCTAAAAGTAAAAGATGGAATATATATCAACTCGATATAAAGAATGCCTTTCTTAATGGTGATTTAAGTAAAGAAGTGTATATGTCACAACCAGATGGTTATATGGATGCAAAATGTCCTAATCATGTATGCAGGTTAAAGAAGGCATTGTATGGTCTTAAACAGGCACCAAGGGCATGGAATGCAAGGTTGGTAAAGTATCTTATGCTGCAAGGATACATAGCGAGTCATGCTGATCCTTCACTTTATGTAAAACATGTAAATGACATGTGTGTCTACGTATGCATTTATGTGTATGACTTGTTAATTACAGGTAATGATGCAAAAGCAATTGAAGAGATAAAAGGTAATTTGGGAAAGGAATTCAAAATTTATATCTTGGTTTGCTTAGATACTTTCTTGGGATTGAAATTGTGTATGGCGATGAGGGTATGTGGTTGATACAGAGAAAGTATATATATGATATGCTGAAAAGGTTTGGTATGCAGGAATGTAAATTTGTTTGTACTCCAATGGAATGTAATGTAAAGTTGAGTGCAAAGGAAGGTGATGAGTTGCATGATATGAATGCATATAGATCCATGGTAGGATCTTTGATTTATGCAACAAAAGCTAGACTCGATATATGCTATGCAGTGGGAGTATTCAATTTATGCATGAACCTAGAGTACCTCATATGCATGTAGCGAAAAGAGTGCTTAGGTATTTCAAAGGTACCATGAACGAAGGATTATTTTATAGTCATGATGCTGATCTAACTCTTAAAGTCTTTAGTGATGTAGATTGGGCTGGAAGCAAAGATGATAGAAGATCCACAAGTGGATATGTGGTAATAGCAGGAAACAAGACATTAACATGGAGTTCAAAGAAACAACCTACAGTTGCTTTATCTCCTACAGAGGCTGAGTATAGAGGTTTAGCATTGGCTACTACTGAGATTATGTGGTTTAAAAAGTTGTTTCATGACTTGAATGTGCAGGTTGATGTACCATTGATATATGGGGATAACTTGATTGAGTTCTAGAACATGGTCAGTCAAATTAGTTGATTACTTTGCTTATTTTAGCACTTGAGTCATGTAATACCGGAAGGTTTTAGATTAGTTCCCCATGCTATAAAAAGAGGAGAGAAGTTGTGATCTTGTGGGAAGTCCAAGAGAGTCATATGTGTATCTCTATGCTGCTGTAGTTTTGTATGCAGAGATTGCAAAGCTTGTATCTCCCTCATTATATATTCACATTATATGTTTGATAGCTCATTTGAAAGCTCTTACTATCTAATTTCATACTATTAAGTTTCATAATAATTGAATGTCTAAATTGAGAGCAGTTTTCTCTGCAAGTAGTGTGTATTCTCAGGTTCACCCCTGCTGAAGGTCTCCATTAAACCTCAAACTTGCAGAGGTCATATCGCCTTGTATATTTATCCAAATTGAGTGTTGTTTGGCTCATTGGAAAGTTCTTGGTCTCTAATATATGTGGTTAAAAGAGTTTTACAAATTTTTGAGTGAGTAGAGAACAATAAGCTCTGCAAGCATGATTGGTTTTCTGTGATGAAGTTTGTGAGAAGGTCAACTTGTTCCTAGGGGGTTCCACCTACTTCTATCTATATTTTGGAGGTCAATAAACTCCAACACATGTGCTCACTCTCCAACTGTTTTTGGAGGTAAGCGACACGAGCCTCATTCCTAGCTTGGTACAATGTGGTAAGTGTATCCGAAGCATCCTTAGCTATTCTGCAAGAGCGTATGTGAGGAATAATGGCATGTTTGATAGACAAAGCTATCAATGCATGTGCCTGGGAATCTCCCAATGAATTTGCTCTGTAGTAGGTGCAGCACAAATCGTAGCACGAATAGGAATATGAAGAATATCATCATCTTTGACACCTTTTGCTTCAGCTTCAGTACCTACAGTTGTAACAGTTGCAGGTGTGATAGGACGTTTTTCGACACTCTGCATAATGTTCCACAGTCCTTTTGCAACCAATACATGTTGCATCATATAAGCCCATAACGGGTAGTTGGTACCATCCAACTTATCCTCAATAGCCAACATACGGAATACATCACTTCTTTCAGTGGTCGGTGACTAAAATACCTTGATGCGCAAGAAAATTGATTGTATCTCAAAAAGTTGAACAGAACTACCCAGACAAATTCTGCTAGACTTGTAGCAGACTTTGAGACGCTTATACTAGCGAACCAAAACTAGTATATAGCTTTGGCACAAAAAGATGAAATAGCCTGCATAAGCACTATGATAGTGCGTTCGGAGGCCGAAACAAGCTCAAATCGCAATTTTGGCACCACAAAAAGAAGCTGTTTTGATCTCAGAAACACGCTGGGTATGCTCACCAAAATTCGTGTGATTCTGAGACTATGACCGGAGAGGTGTCAATGACGCCCTAGATGAAGCGGCGACCTGCTCTGATACCAATTATTGGAGTTAGACATTTGCGGAAGCACACAAACAGCACAAGGAAGAAGAAGAAGCTTGGAGCACAACACACAATACTGAATGTATTACTAGAGAATGTATAAAGATAAGTAGCCCGTTAGGGCAATAGGCGTATATACAAGTCGGGGGAAAAAAGCCTCCTAAAGAGGAAAAAAAGTGCCCCGGCAGTCCTAGTGTGTTCACACACATCACTAGCTAAATATATCAACACTCCTAAATAATGTTTTCAGTTGTGTTCCCTTGTTGTAACTATGTCCTAAATGCTTCCTTCATCAAGTCCCATGTGGAGAAATGGTTGTCAGCAAACTAACTAAACCATTTGTCTGCTAGCCCTTATAATGTTGCAAGGAAAAGAACAAAAAATGCATCTTCTCTTCCCATCAGAACCCTTTTCTTACATAATGCTAAAAATCTCCTAATGTGTTCATCTGGGTCTTTTTGTGCTAATCCCTTGACATATGGAAATTTGATATTTAATCGAGAGAGTCAAGTTTCCAAGTCTACCTAGGATGCCATATTCTTTATTGATGATGTCGATGATAGTGGGCTGGTTGATCTTCGAATAACCTTCCTTCTTGTTGCTTTGCAAGGGACTCTCAAGGTTTGAGACCAAGTTGCGGTTATGAGTTGCTCATACTCGTCTTAGAAGGAGATAATTCCAATAGAAGAAAGATTACCTCTTAAGCTAGTATAGTACTATCGGTACCCTTGCACTCTTCTACACTTTGCAAATATTGCTTCTCCTATGCTCAAGCCTCCTTTTCGTCCCATCGAGCGTGGCAAATTTTGTTGGGGGATTCTTGTGCAGAAAGGGACTTGAGTGTTTGTAGGAGAAGGAGAAGAAGAGAAATATAGACATTGGAAGCTTCTGTAAATTGATTATGAAGAGGAAAGTACAATGATGATGTATAGCACAAAGCCAAATGCTCTCGGTGCGAAATGCATAATCCCAAATATTACACAAACAAACAAGGTTACAAAATACCCAAGGTTCTTTTTGCCGCCGACCTTCTCTGCACCAGACCTCCACCTTCTCTAAGAGCTTGCACTTGTGCACACCTTGCACTCAAGCTTCCAATAGGGGGAGGAGAGATGGACACCTTCTATCGATGCACACACAACTTCAATGGGACCTTGTGACCCGTGATTGCCTTGCTTAGCGCTCCTCTACACACACCTAAGTCACACTTCTTGCACACTTTGCACTTGCTTCTCTGCATCGCACACTCTTGAATGTCTCTTGCTCTTCTCTCTCATAATGTAGACTATGCTCACCTTGCTTAGTCTAACCAAGAATAATGCATGCCTTGAGTTGAGTGTTGGTTCATGTACGTACACTCCTAACTGATAGAGTATCTCGGAGCTCACGTTTATGTCCCAAGATTGTCTCCAAATGGGTGCAGCCAACGAATCCCTGTTTTGTCATGTAGTGACTTTAGGACAATGACAAAATTTTAAGGGGGGGCATACTTTCACTTTTTCATACCGCTTCCACTTCACACTTTTTGCCCTTTAATTCTTCAAATGTGTACCTAAGGGAGGGTTCACCTGAACCTTCCAAACACTTAAAAAACCCTTTGAACCTTAGAGAATTTACAGAAAATCTACAACCTGCATCCAACTTTTTGCAAAACATAACTTTTGTGAACAATTGATTGTGCACTACCTCTACACCTTGACAATTGAACTTTGAAACCTTTGACTTTGACCATGGTGATCGTAGACCACGTTGAATTTATTTTTTTGACTTTGACCATATTGACTTTAACCAATATGACTCTGATGGGCTCAACAGACCTTGAAAACTTCAACATCTGATCATGAGGACAATGATCATACTAAAAGGGGGAAGAAAATATCCTAAAATGACATGTTAGGGTAAAAAAGGGTCAAAACATTTCACCCTTTCAAAGTATTCACTTTCACCCCAATAAAGTTCTTCCTTTATTGACAAGAGGTATGATCCATTTCGAGCTTTGAGAAAATTGCTTCAAGAGTGAAGAGATGTAACTCATTAGAGCATATCTAGAGAAGAGGAAAACTAAAGGCTTAAGAGAAACTCTAAATACCACTACTCTAAAATGTGCTCTATGAATAAGAAGAAAATTTCCAATAAGGTTAAAAAGCTAACTATTCAGAAAATCTTATGATTGACTATATCCTTTGAGACACACACCTAGTTATGTCATAGATAATATCTAGTATGAAAATACTAGCTCTATTATCAAATATCATAAATATTGATACCATTGAATGCATCTAATCAAAGAAATAGTACAATGAAGGCTCAATCTGTAGATTCTTCTCAAGAATAAATCGAAACTTAGTAAGGGTACAACTAACAAAGATTTTATTAGACTTTAAGGAACCAATTTTCCATGAGAAGACTAAGACCGACAAAGCCCTCTTAGTAAGTAATCTCAGTGTAAGAACTAAAGTTTTTTGCACTATGGTGAGATTGGCAACCAGACGTTATGGGACGTCTAGGTTTACAATATCACTTATGTGGGTCGAGTGGTATGGGACACTAAACTTCAAGATAATGAAAGCTTAAGCTCAAGGATATTTGATAGCTTGTTCAGTGAAGGATTCAACATAACTGAACCTCCAATTTGGATAGGAAATTAAATGAACATCAATTTTGTACAATTTTCAAGGACAAAAACTCTTTAAAGGTGGGAAGAAAGGTATCATAAATATGATACTTCTAAGGAAAAGATGCATTCCTTAACTCTTTCATAAAAAAAGTTAAGGAGTACATTTGTTATTAGGTACCTAAGTGTGTTTGCATTAAACCTCAAACAAAGTAAGACCTAGATGTGCAAGAAGGGAATTCATTGAAGAATTCCAATTCGGCAAGTAAACTAAGGTAAGCTAAGTCAAGTGGCCTACATTGGTCAAAGAGATCAAACCCTTCTATAGTTTCACAAATCATACCAAGGAAAGCTTAAAGTTAAACCAAAAGAGATCTTTGAATTAATTGGCTTGAAATTTAGAGACCTTAGCTTTTGCTCTCTTGAATATGATGCCAACGAGTTCCAAGGTGGAATTCATGTTCATAGGAAAATAATCAGAGAGCATGAAAAGGACTGCAAAGGCATATGGAATTATTAAGGATGTTATTCTATGGATTGGAGAAAGAACGCATTGGTATGGGACACTGGGAACTAACTCCGTTGAGGATTTTCTTTGATAGCCAAAGAGAAAAATTGACTTAGGATCTGATAGGAAAGATCAGGATAAGCCTTAAAGATAAAACCATTAAGAATAAGGTCTTAGGTTCATATAGAGGTAAAGAAATTTGCCTATTTGAACTATATAAATACACTTGCTAGTATTCACAAGAGAATCAGTGGAATAAGGTTAACCTTTACCTTAGGAAAATTCTATCTTTTATCCTCTTTAAAAAAGATGGATTCTTTTTAATAGAATACATGATCAACTTGAAGATGATGAGGATAAAGACTTGAGGCATTTCTAGAGTTAAACTCCAAAAATAAAGAGTTGGCTTAAATTCAAGCACGTTCAAGTATAATGATGAGAATAAGTGGTTTAAAAAAAAGCTCACTAAGTTCCTAGAGGAGTCTCGGATATGATGCCTAAAGAAAAGTATCTTTCTTATAAGAATTTGGGACTTAAAACTTGAATCATTCAATTCCACTCAATAGATAGAAGAGTTAGGAAGAAGGTATCTTGATGGCTTGATAGGTATTGTTCCTGAATTATTTTAAGGACTTGAAGGAATTGGTAAGAAAAATGATTTGTTTCTCTTTGCAAAGCTTTGGCGACCTTTGAAGTTAGTATACATAACTATGTGGGGTATGAACCAAAGTGAGTTCAAGATAGTTAGTACTAATTCTCTTTGGAAGAACCTACAAAGATAAGACAAACAAAGAATTTAGGTAAAGACCCTAGGAGAATTGTCTACAAAATAAATCCAATTCCTAAAAAATCATGATTGTATTCTTTGGATGAACATAGTCTTGAAAACCAAAGATTTTCCAAAAAGGAACAAGGATATGATTTAAGGATTCATCCGTGGAAAATCAATGATGTTCAAGATAAGGATCCACTAGTAGAAATGAACTCAAATTCGTTGTATTATCTATCATTTAGAATACTTGAAAATTATGTTTCAAGAAAAGTTGGATGATTGATATAGTCCTCCTAACTTTCCAAATAATGAGAAGATAGTATTTCTTCTCATTTATTAAGCATGTTTTGGTAGCGGCTTAATAGAACCACTTTGTTAAGTTCATACTTTTCACATAGTCCTACCATATACAAATAAATTATATTGGTATTTGAAAAGGTCTACAAAAGAATAAAGTATATGACATCTAGAGATTTCTCTCCTTTCTATTGAAAATGGAAGATGAATTTAGTTTTTGGCCCTTTCAAATTAGAGATAGGATCTCTATCGTAGACTCCTAAAATTATACATTTCTAAGAAGGTTCAAAATCTACAAGAAATGTAAAGTCTCAAAGTGTACAAGAAATGTAAGACTTTTAGAAACTCGAGCGCAGAATATAAAGATGTATCTCTTCTATAAGCTCCCTGCGTACGAAAGCTCCATCCTAACTGGATGAAAAATGCATTAACGTCGTAATTTCTCGTGAATAAAAGGATCGAATATTGATAGGATCGCCATGTCCAGAATAACTGCGTAATTTGCGAAGAGAATGAATGTGTGCGTACGCACGCGCGTGTGCGTGTTTAGCCATGTCTGTCGTATTCATATCAGAGAATGAGTGATCAAGTTTCATCTGAAGTCAATGTTACATAAAACCTATTCGTGTAATCACATGCCGAAGCTACAATATGGAGGAAAAACACAACTTCGCGGAACTGATTAAGTGAAAACGATCAGGTTGGTACTCTACTGTATCTATATATTGAAATGAAATAAGTTATCGAGGACATCTCAATATTTGGAACATATAGAGGCGATATTGTGCGCAAGAAGTCAGCTGAATTTTCTTGTCATCAGAAAGTCTTCCTCCTTCCCAAATGCATCTCCGCTGTCTTCAGCTTCTTATAGAATGATCCGCGTTGCATCCGACAGCTAGATTTCCGTAAATCATGGCATAACAAATGATAGTAATCAATTCCTGTATTGTGGCGCACGAAAAATTTCAGGCCGATAGGAAGCCGAGTTGTTGGATTTCCCAGCTTTGACGGGAAGCCACTTTATCATGAACAGGTACATAATCCTGCGTTAAAATTGCAATTAAGGACGTAAAACACAGTTTTTAATTTTTGTTTCGGTTGGAAGTTGGATCATCGACCTACTGATCTTTCATTACGTTTAATATTTTCATTGAAACAAATCACCCACGCACGACCAACTCAAAAAAATACCAACAATTTTAAATATTATGGATTGTTTGTATAATCCACTGATCTTCACATGTGATTTCTTGATGGTTTAATTAGTACTGCATTATGATGGAGCACAATTTTTATAGTCCACTGATGTTCACATGTGATTTTTTAATAGTTTTAGTACTCCATTTTTTATGGAGCGCATGCAATGAACCGTTCATACATGCTAGCCTTCGAATAACCACACCATGCGCAAAGAATTCTCGTTCTTTATTATACAATGTGGTAAGAAGTAGGCATGGATTATGTTAAAAAAAAAACATGTCCAATGTACCTGCATCTTTGTAAGCAGCTCCTTTGGCGTTGACGCAGCAAGAACGATCTGACGAGCTCCAGTTTTCATGAATCCTTCCTCCACGGACTTGTCGAAGAGCTTCAGGAGAGGATCATAGTAGCCATCCACGTTTAAGAGCCCAACCTGACGGTGCGAATGTATTTGATCCACTCATCAGAAAATTTGTATTTGCGTCTGTGTTTGTGTGTGCGCTTGTGTGTGTGTGTGTGTGTGTGTGTGAGAGAGAGAGAGAGAGAGAGAGAGAGAGAGAGAGAGGCTGTCTGTTTGTGTACCGGTTTGTCATGAATTCCAAGCTGCGCCCATGTGATCATCTCCAGTACCTCTTCCATTGTGCCGAAGCCACCTTCAATCCATTCATCCCATCATTAATACAATTTCATTAATTCCTCTCACGCACTTAATGCATCTATAAGTTGACTTACTTGTCATCACATCATCGCCATATCTTTTTTATGGACTATACCTTTTGGGCGCCATTAAACCGATCACTCCATGTCCATGCATAATGCATGTTTGTACAGAGCTCCTCATTTAATATGGCTATGAAGCTTCGCCACAACTTCACGCATGCACATCTCATGAAGTATATCATTTTTTCTTTAACTCTATGTCAATGGGCATTGATTCTACCGCTACGAAAGTGATTTTTTATCACCATTTTACGAAATCTCATAAGTAGAATAAGATCATATTATATCAAATTTTCAGAAGAAAAGCACAAAGTTTATTGGACTCTCCCGATACTATCGGTGACATCGGAAGTTAATTGTGATTAGAAATCCAAACTGTGTGCTGAAGTGTGTGCGTGCGTGTGTATGTGTATTTGAGATGCGCTTGCACATGTTTTCGCGCGTGCCCATACGCGTGTGTGTGCGTGTGAATGAGTGTTTGTTCCGAGTTAAATCGTATGCGTTTTTCTTCGTGATCACTACGCACATTCTCTGCCTGGCTGGATCAGGAAGTGTGTCCGCGATACGATTGCAAGATAGAACAAGTCAAGAAAGAGCGCAATTCAACAGAATTTGATTTTCTATTATAAAGTCCTGAAGAAAGATGTCAAAGAATTTGTCCACTAATATATTACAGCACTCCATGCGATCTGACAATTGATTGACCGTACATCAAGAAACGCAGCGCAGATAAATTTAATCGCACCTCCGCAGTTCGAACCGTCCGTTACAAAGTGAAGATATGATTCTTCGGTCGTCTTTACAGTAAAGCGATTTTCTCCAATTTTTTATGCTTAGGACAAGTTTATAGAGCTATGAATTTTCTTGTGACACACTACCTAAACCTCTGAACAGCTGCAATGGAGACGCTACTTCGTCTGTGCAAATCCATAGCTGTAGGTTCTGCGCAAATGGCGCTCTTACGAGTTACGTGTTGGAGTGACTTACAGATTGGACAATAGAATTACTCCGCCGAGTATGTAATTTCAAATAAAGCGCATACATAGGTGTATTGGCTATTACAATAAATCAAAGAGTAAAGTCAAAATTTAACAAAACAACCATTAACCCGACAGGATTTTCAAATGTCTGCCATTATGTAACAGCACCACTTCATATACATAGAAAATTCGTCCGACAGACATGGAATTCTATCTCTCTCAGGCCGAAATCATAATGGTGACGGTCTTGCACACGTTTAAATATAGATTAATTCTTGATATCGCCTGGAACTTATTCCGTAAATGCAGAAATATTCATTCGGAAAGTTGAAAAAATTCGTCCGACAGATATTGAATTCTATCTCTTTCAGGCCGAAATCATAATGGTGACGGTCTTGCACAAGTTTAAATATAGATTAATTCTTGGTATCACTTGGAACTTAATCCGTAAATGCAGAAATGTTGATTCGGAAAGTTGAAAAAAATTCGTCCGACAGATATTGAATTCTATCTATTTCAGGCCGAAATCATAATGGTGACGGTCTTGTAAAAGTTTAAATATAGATTAATTCTTGGTATCACTTGGAACTTATTCCGTAAATGCAGAAATATTCATTCGGAAAGTTGAACATATTCTGATTCGGCAAAGGACTAGGCGAGTTGCACTACAAAAGCCTAAAATCAGAGATCATTTTTCAATTTGTAATCAAGAATAGACCCATTTCTATCAGACAAGCAGTGTACATTCGAGCTCCGCCATCTTCTGAACATTAACAATGCTCTGAAAGCAAGGTTGTTCTTTTCGTCTTGTAACAGAAGACTTCAGATTATATTAAAGAAAGAAGATTATGTCTAAACAAAGAGATTATATAATCGATTCATCATTACGCTGGCTATTAGATACTCGCTCGAACATCAACATGTTCAAAGGTGATTGACCACATGATTTCAGTCCCCAAAAACTCCATGCAAAAAAGCAGAGTGCTTCTTCACTTTTGCCACTTACAAAAGATTCTTTAAAGCTCTCTCTCTCTCTCTCTCTCTCTCTCTCTCTCTCTCTCTCTCTCTCTCTCTCTCTCTCTCTCACACACACACACACACACACACACACATGTGATCAAAGTTGGAAATCTCTTTAGAAATTTGCACCCTTCCCCCTTTTTGGGGGAATGTTTGGCCGACTGCCGCCCACTCTCTTTGTCTTGGAAACACAAAGACAACCAGATTTTGCTACTCTTTCTTTTGAATGATAAAATCAATGTATCTCGGGTCCACCTTTTGTTGTCTTTTAATAGTGAGTGTCTCCTTTGATACCAAGGCATCAATTTAGAGAAATAATGCCTGTTGGCAATTGAGAATAGTACATAGAGATCTCTCTCGGTTTACTTGGTAGAAAGGAGAAAGATCTGATTCCACATATCACTGTGGATTTCCGTGATGCCTATATGTCCAAGGTGAGCTTTCGTTTAGCAGCTAAAATCTAATTTGCGCTAAAAATGGTCGCAAAAGGAACAAATAGATCTATCAATTTGTACGTTGAATCCATACATATATACATGAACCATGGATACTTTGATATTCCAGGAAAGTATTTCTAAATATACACACATAAACAGTATTCACTCACACGTCCAGACGGTTGTTATTCATGAGTACAAGATGGTGTGAATGTAAATCTTCGACATACATAATTAGACTAACTATAAGCACCCAAAGTGCTCTCTTTTAACTTTAAACTTTCCTTGGGCTAAGAGCTAGTACTCTAGATTCCCAAGGATAGTTGATGTTGGCATCATTCATTTGCCCTTTTGATTCCCAAGGATAGTTGATGTTGGCATCATTCATTTGCCCTTTTTATAGTTTAATCACTTTGATTTCAATGTCCAGCACCGAAAGTTGTAGGAAATTGGATGTCACTTTAATGGAGGGTACACGGAGATCAAACATCCTAGCTACTTAATTCAAATACTACTTAGCAGGAAGGAGGAAGCCAGCTGTGAAGCTCGGTCTTCACTAAAAATGTTACTGCTGATGGTTAAATAATGCGTTGCATAATACAACTAAAAGCGGTTCACTAATCACAATTATTTAGCACCTTTGCAGACAGCAAACATAGAATCGAACAAGTGAATAAGCGTCAAAACCAGCAAGATCTTGGAGCACATTAGGAAGCCTCCCCACTCTCCAGAACTGCCTCAGGTTTCCTTGTGTGAAAGTGAAATGTGCAGTCCAAACCCGCATAGCATAGTGGTTTGATGCCTTGAGTCTCTGGGAGGAAGTCTTGAGTAAAGTCTTGGTTGGATATATCTATGAGTTCCTCAAAGATGGGTGCTTCTACCTTACGAGGTCGGGTGTGTGATGTGTGAGTGTGTTTCCAAATCATTGTACTCTCAAAAAAAAAAGTGAAATGTGCATGTCACTCAACATCAATGCTACCTCGGAATCTTGTCTCCTTACTGATCATGAGGGCCCATTCTCGCATTGGGTAACAAAGAGCTTCAATTGAACTCCTTTGATCATTTTCACTTTTTCTTCGTTTGATTGAGCCGGTGATTGAATGACAAATAAGTCACAGGTGTCGGTGTGTGTGTGTGTTATGAGGTGTTCATGAGAGAGAGAAGGGGAGAGAGAGAGAGGGATAGAGAGGGCACATGGCTGATCGGGGATCCGAAGTTCGGTCATATATGCGTGTCTTTTTGTCAGAGTGGAAAGTGCGGCTGCAGAGCTCTACGGTGAAAGAAGGGGTGACCCGAACAGATTAAAAAAGAAAAAGAATTGATCATTATTCTATACAAAGCATCAAACGAGAGTTTGAGATGGCATGTGCCCCTAAATCAGGGGTCATTGGAGCATTTGCTATACCCATCATGCATGTGCCCACAAATCTCTCTTCGATCACCAAAAAGTGTAATTGGGTGAAGGGATGAAAGATGCATGTGCCCCCGCTAGGAGAGACTCCCATTGAATGCGAAATATATAGGCCGTTATGCGCATCAATATCATAGAGACCGTTGGTATAACAAAGAATTCGGGAGCAACTTTTTGGAAGAAACATGTTTGTCAGCTATGGAGTCTGGACGTCTTCATCAAATATTTTGCATCGCTGTGTAGCTATTTTGCCGATTAAATATAACAGCCCTTTTCTTATTAAAAAATTCAATGTCTTGTTTTGAACATCGTTAAGGAGGCTTCTTACATTTGTACAGGGAGTTCCACTTCAAAATTTTCACCCCTTGGCGACCAACAGAATCATCGATCTTCATTAAGACACATAGCATTCAAAACTACATAATCGAATGAAAATTTTACTGCTGTATCTATCTTGATTAATTACATAATTACATCTACACTAAATAAGCAAGGTAAACGATACCTGGCAGAGCGATGAATGCATCAGCTTGGCGCGCCATTTCTGCTTTTCGCTCGTGCATGTCTGCAACCACCATCATCTCACCTATGGCTTTGTCTGCCATCTATAAATGAAATTTATAATTAATTATCGATTAAATGTTAACCACATTTTCCTGTAAATTTCCGCTGATAAGCAAAAATCCAAACATAAAAGAGTGCAGATTACAGGAATCTATGCGAAAACTTAAGCAACAGCGCTCATAAGTGATTATGGGCTACGCATATTATTTGTGCAGTACAGAAATGAGCTGCATGCTTCATACCTGATGAGAAGTGAGAGCGCGTGGGATCACCCTACAATCAACAAAACGGCGAAGGATGATTAGTAACAAAGTATGATGCAGTCCACTTTTATGACACTGTAAGAGATCTGATATGGGTGCAAATCACATGAGTATGAAATATTTTCACTACCTTAAGATAACTTTACAGCCTCTAGAATGTGGTTCCAAAAATTGTGCTTCTAGATCAGATATAGTCTCTAGTTTTGACTAAAAATTTTGATCAGATAATCTAGTGCAATGTATATTTTCTGCTGTAAACGAGCTTGAAGCAAGGCGAAATTGGGAACCGTGTGGATATTCATTGATCGAACATGGTATGTATGTAACCAGCTTTTACAGCATTAATGTATATGTATGCATCTATCATAGCGCACATGCATACTCGAATGAAGAAAAAAAATACTCTTTATAAGGCAAACTGAGATCAAAATTGTTACTGAGGCGAACTCACCTTCATGTGAATCAGCTTTGAAATATAAAATGTCGAAGTTAAACGTTAGTCATGAAAATCCATCAAGCAAATGCTGCAAATATCTTTAAGACAGTACAGTTGTACTTCCTCGTATTCTTCATCACAATCTTAAGTAATGGATTCCAATATCAGATACTCTTCTAGTACCAACAAGCCAAGTTATCAGTTAACGAGTTTCGCAAACGCTATTAATCAAACAAGTTGAAAGTAATAAGAGAAATGCCGTACTTTCTTCCGCGAGATTAACATCTTTTAGGATTAAAAACTTAGAGTAATTACATTCGATCAAAAAACCATGAGTAATCACATTACATGTACCGCATTTCTGGGAGCAAGTCTTTGATCGTCTTGACTGCGTGCGAGAAGAAGGGCAAAAAGAAACAGAAGCGGAGAAACAGAAGGAAACAGAAGGGGAGAAGGACGCATTAAGCTATAGAAAAGAAAACTGAGACATTTGAGAAGTGTATCCCACCCTATAACACGGCACCCCCCTTCGAATACAGTTTTGGAAATCAGCCCCATCAAACCGATGCTTCCGCCTCCATATACCAGCTCGATTTTCCTGTCGACCTATCATCAGATTTAAATAGAAACAGTTTTGAGCTTAGTCCCATACATATGCATTACATACGCATTATTAAACATCGCATGCTCCCGTCATGTTGTTACTAATCTGGTGGCTTGCGATGATTAATTTTCAAAGCCAAAATGGTTAACTTGCTGATATATGAGGGAGCATAAAACAAGGATCAGATGTGTGCATATCTGTGTGTGTGTGTGTGTGTGCGCTCACACATGTATGTGTATTTGTGCACATGTGCTTAGGCGCGACTGTGTCTATACAAGCGAGAGAGATCGGATTAGAGAGAGAGAGAGAGAGAGAGAGAGAGAGAGAGAGAAGGAAGAAAACGAGTGGGATTTTACCAGCTCTTGGCCAAGCTGCGTCGCTGCTTGGCTAAACACGGACTTATTTCCAGCCTTACTGCCGCAAAATACACAGATCCTCTTAAACCTTTTCGCGAGGTTGTGATCGTGATTTCCAAAGGAGGTGCCAGTCCTCGTCTCGTTATGGTCCCCATTCATGTGGTTGTCCATGACACTGATGCGAGCTCCTCCTATGTGAAGCTGACAGTGATCCACAGGTGAATTTGAGTGATTGGAGAAAGAGAGGTGCTCCATGCGATCCCAGTGGCCGAATACCCCCGGTTAACTCAGGCACAGCAATTCTGTTAAGGCCCGAAGGAGACGAGTACTCAGAATATAATTTGTCCACCAGAAACTGCGTGAACCGATCTGTGTGGTCTCGTAAGTTCGTGCGAGAGTCTCCCGAGTGAAAGAGGACGAAGGAAAGTGGGTGCACCGTGCAGCGATCTTATAGAAATAACTAAGTTACCACTCTAAGGACAGTCGTGCGAAGATAGTTAACTGAAAGCTGCCTCAACTCTGTCTGTCTTTTTACCTCTCATTATTTTTTATCAAGCTGAGGATCAATCTCGAAGTCTATGCATGGACCTTTTAAATAAATGCTGCGAGAAATGACAGAGACCCCTACAGTTCTATGTGTGAGATAAAATAGAGATACATAAAGAAGAAAGCATATAGGTCGCTGCCCAGTGCACGGCTGATTAAGCTGTCTTCTCCAGTGTCCACGCAAAAGAGGAGTTACAACTTACGAAGGAATCCATTTCTTTTTAAGAGGAAGTTCGGCCGCAAGCCTAATCTCCCGTTCGGCTGAAGGATCCATTTCTTACTTTCTCTGAAAGTTCGAACTTATCCCCGCCATGCCATGCCCCCCTCTCCCGCCGGTGTCTCTCTCTCTCTCGCTGTCTCTCACTCTCAAAATCTCACATTTCGACCCATTACTGTGCCTAGTGAAGCCGTTGACTTGACACTCATAGTAAGTCAAACGAGTGACAGCACTTGACAAGTTGACTCCAGCTACACAGAAAGCCGGCGGAATTTTCTCGAGCCCCTTCTGGAGAGTGGGATCCGCCGTTTGAACTTTAAATTTGCCTAGCGATCCGAGCGAAAGAGAAAGATGTGTGTAAGCACGGTTAATTAATCCACTGACTCATCTTCTGTGCGGAAGATGAAGACGACGTTGGAACCAGATCTTTTGTGTTGCTTGTCAGAAGATCTCGACGATTATCTCAGCGTACCTGGAAACTTCTCAAGTGATCTCAACTTCATTCATGCACTACTTTCTCAAACACTTAAAAGAATCTCTGCATTTTTCTTGACGGAACTTCGGCCTCAGGCTTAATCTTTTCGGATTGGATTAATCCAAGTGAAGGGCTTAATACCATGGGACTTCGAGTATCCCACAAAGCTCTAAACTAGTTTAGAGAGCCCAAAGGCCCACCAAGGTAGAGTTTGAGAAGCAACGGCCCTAAGGCTCAACATAGATATTTGTTTTTGATGGGTCCAAAGGTTGGAGACACAATCCACCTAGCCTAGACGGTCGCAATTGAAGGAGCTGGAAGACCAAAGTCTACGGACTCGAAAGCCTTTGATTCATCCTACCCATCAGGTATTGGGGGGGGTGTCCTCAGCAATGCTTAGGGATTGAAACATCGGTCCCCACCTTGGAGGTAGCTAGCTAATCCACATTTTTGAATGAAAAAATTTTGAACGATAGCTTGGAATCTAAGGGCCCAATTTGAATGAGCAAATTCAAATGGCACCTTTTATCCTCCTTCCTTGGATGAACTCCTAATCGGACGACTGAGGAATGCACGTGAGACAAGATCAGACCCAATCGCGGACAAACCTCGGATTGAGCCTCCATCTAATGGCCTAAAACTCTGTAGAGGGTGACCAAAAAGCCTGCGCACAAGAAGACAAAACTCCCACGAACTTCATGACACTCTCTCTCTAGAGAAGCATGCGCATTAATCTTAACCATCCATTTAAAGCATCCAAAGGCTCAGAAAATTCTCATTTTAGAGTTCAAAATACAAAAGGTTCTGTTGAGCCCTGGCAAGATCGAAACCGGAAAGTCAAGGTCAAAGTTAAATTCAAGGGTCAAAGTGCACGGTAGTGCACCCTCAATTGTCATAAAAAGAGGACTTTTAATTGTTCATTTGGCAATATTGCAGAAGCATTTTCTAAATTCCCTTAAGGTCAAAGGGTGTTTTTAAAGTAATGTGGAGGGTCCAGGTGAACCCCTCTTGGGTACAAAAGTGACGAATTAAAAGGGAAAAGGTAAAGGTACGTGAAGTGTACGTGGGAATATGGCCCGGAATATGGCCACCCAATCAAATTTTTGTTTTTGGTTCAAAGTCACAAAAGGACAAATTAGTGAGTCGTTGGCTGCCAGTTAAAAAGGCAATCTTGGGACATCGAAAGGGTACCAAGATCGTATTACAGTTAGAGTGCACGAAACCGGCGCGCTCAACAAAGAAAGGAAAAGGCTATTCTTGGGGACACACTTGAAGTAAGAGAGAGAGAGAAGTGTAAGAGTCACGGGTGTGCGACGACACGAGGAGGTGGAAGTGAAGAGTGCAAGAAAGGTGGCTAAGGAAGAAGGCAGAGAGTGCGAAGCTAGACCCCAAGGACCTCAAGGTCTCTATGCAGTGTGCATGCCGACAGAAGATACTCATTCCTCATCTTGGTGGAAGCTTGGTGCAAGGTGTGCACAAGGATAAGCTTGAAGCAAGTAGAGGACTGGTGCAGAGGAGGCCGACTGCAAGAAGACTTCGGGATAATTGGTATTATGTAATTAAGCACCCTCTGTAGTGCGCACAGAAGTATTGACTCGGATTGTACTCAAACATTGTAATTGTTTTACTGTAATCAAACTCAAGATTCCAAGGTGTGCTTCTGCAGAAGCCTCCAAGGTTATTTCCTCTGTGAAGTTTCCCAGCTCATTTCTCTCTTTATTCTTTCCTTTTTCTCCTACAAACCCTCAAACTCCTTCTCGTCCAAGATTTCCCCCAACAAATTTGGCACGCCCGGTGGGACTCCAAGGAGATTTGAGCTTAGGAGAAATCAAGTGCAAGGCATAGAAGAGAGCAAGGGTCGACAGAACCACAACCACAGTGCTAGTTCATCAATCAAAAGACAAGAAGGAAGGTTGCTAGAAGGTCCTCCAGCCCACTATCTTCAACATCATCAGTCAAGATCATGGCGGGACAGGTAGACCTAGAAACCTTACTCTCCAGATTAAACATAAAGTTTCCCTCTTTCAGAGGTTTAGCTCATGAAGATCCAGATGAGCACATTCGAAGATTCTTAGCATTATGCAAGACTAGAGGTCTAATGGGTAGGGAAGATGCCTTCTTGATACTCTTTCCGGCCACATTGGAAGGATTGGTAGACAAGTGGTTTAGCCAGTTTGCTGAAAACCACTTTACTTCTTGGGATTTGATGAAAGAGGCCTTCAAAAATCAGTTTCAGCATGGCAACACTGCGGAGATCATTATAGAAGAGCTAGAAAACTTGAGATTGGGTCCAGGAGAAAAATTCCCAGAGTTTGTGACCAGGGCCAAAGCACTAATGGCTAAACTACCAGATCCACCGCATGATTTCTTTGTCAAGAAGTGGTTAGCCAAACCCCTACCTGTGGTCACCCAATGCAAAATAAAAGAGTTAGTGTTACCTACTGCCTCTGTTGAGGAGTTCATCAATACGGCCACACGCTTGGAGCAGATAAGGCACCAGTATGGTGCAACGTCTTCCCAACCAACCTATGGTACAGAATTAGAGGACCCAGTGATCCAGTTAAGAAGGGAGCTGGAGGGCTTGAAAAGGACTAAGCCTTACACAGAGGAGGAGACTGCTGTGGCTCAGCTGAGAAGAGAGATTGAAGCACTCAAGCTCCAAAAGGAAGAAGAGGCCCAAGCAGAAGAATTAGCTCAGCTGAGACAGGAATTGCAAGAACTCAAAGGAAGTGGTATCAAGAGTGGACTCTGGTGCTCCATGTGCAGCAAGCAAGGGCACATAGTAAGTGAATGTCCTCTGCTAAACGTGACTTGTCAATTATGCAGGAAAGTTGGCCATGAGGCCCACGAATGCCAATCCAGGGGAATGCCGGCAACGACATTTTGGACACAGGGGGGACTACTGCCACCAACAAATGTAATGGCAGCCACAGCAAACCCAGGTAACAACTATAATCCTAGACCAAGGAATAATTTTGCAAACGGGCCTAGAAGGCCCATCATTTGTTTAAGATGTGGAGATTGCGGGCACTACCAATCTAGGTGCACTCTCCCAGAGAATGCCCCTCCTTGCAGAAACTGTCCAGAGGCCAGAGATCACTATACAAACTGTTGTCCTAAGAATCAAGCCTCTACATCCGGACCCCATATCCAAATGATCTCTGTACACAAGGAGGAAACATTACCTCAGGTCAATGAGCCTTCACCGTCGACCAAGGTGGTACAGTTAGAAGAACTTGAATCTTATACAGTGCAGACAAGGAGCAAGGGGAAGGCTCAAATGGACGTAAGTCAAGAATCAATGATTAGGGGATCCAACAAAGAAAAAGTTGCAGCTGAAGACAAAGCAACCACAAGTGCAACCACAGGTGCAGACCCAAACAAAAGGAAAACTTCATAGGCACCAGTGATGTCATTGGGCATGCTTTCATCAGGGCTCAGGAAGAGTTGGATAAGTCAAGTGGAGCCCATTCCTTTAAAGAGTCGGAAGCTTCAAAACTACTCAAGTCTATGAAGAAGGAGGTTAGTATTTTTGAGCTAATAAAGATGGATGGAAAATTCAGGTCAGAATTATTGCAGATAATTGATGAGGCTTCTACTACAAGTTTAGTGGCAAAGACTGCCGTTTTACATAAAGGGATGATTATAGGGGAAGCACCCCTTACAGATTATAAAAGTCCTCGACTGACAGTATCTATTAAAGGTCATGAATTTCAGGGAGTTATTGTGGACGGTGGTTCTGGCATCAACTTGATGCCTGAACATACTATGAAAAAAATTGGACTCCATCCTTCCAGGCCTGCAAATTTCACCGTTACTCTGGCAGATCAGAGCAAAGTAAGGCGTGTCGGAGTGATTCCAAAAGTCCCACTTGAACTACAAGGTAATGTGTTCATACTGGATTTTGTTGTTTTAAGATTGCCCCAGGTTGAAGGAGGATTTCCCCTCTTAATTGGGAGACCATGGTTGAGACACGCAAGTGTCATTCATAATTGGGGCAAAGACACCATGTGGGTACAAAAGAAAGGGCAAGAGCTGACACAGATTCATTTGGAAGAAGGCCCAGATAATCAAGGAAACACTAGCATCATGCAAAAGGTGGGCATTTGCATGGAACCAGAACCAGAAGAGCAACCCCACATGGATTTTGAGGAAGAAGAGGATATTCTAAAGTGGCTGCATGCAGGCAACTCTTCTTCTTGCTTTGGAATTTTTCTCCATAATTCTTGCACTACTGAAGGTTATAATGAAGATAACAAACAAGTCCAAGTTGATGGATTGGGAGAGCCCATCACAGACCACAGAAGGGGCAGAAAGACACCACTCAATTACAACTCAGAGGAGAATATCAAATCCACAGATAAGGCATATGCCAAGACTAAGTGCAAGGTAAGAGACTCTAGTGAAGACTGCTCTTTTCCTATTCAAGAAATACCTGCAGGATGGATGCAGGAAAAAGAGGAAAACATTGAAATTCAAGAGACACCTGCTTATGAAGCAATGCACAAAAGGCTAGTGCAAGAAGACAAGGAAGGAGCTGAGCACAAAGAGAGTATGGTAGAGAGAGATCCTGTCAAAGAAATACATTTAGATACTCAAAACAATAACCGGCCAGTCTTGGTGGCCACCTGGTTGTGGAACTACCCAGAACTTCTAGAAAAGGTGAGAGCATTCTTGAAACACTACACAGATGTCTTTGCATGGCACTATAAGGATCTAGAAGGAGTACCACCCATTTATGGGGAACATAGAATTCCCTTGATCGAAGGAGCAAAGCCGGTGAGAGGAAAAAGTTATAGATTAAATCCCAAGTATGCTGAGGTTGTCTATTCAGAAATCCAGAAAATGGAAGATGCACGAATTATCATTCCTGTGGAACATTCGGAGTGGTTATCTCCCATGGTGATTGTGCCAAAGAAAAACACTAACAAGATCAAAATCTGTGTGGATTTTAGGGCATTGAACAAGGTCACGATTCCAGACGGATTTCCAATGCCATTTGCTGAGCAGGTCATAGAAGAAGTAGTTGGTCATTCCATTTATAGCTTCATGGATGGATTCAGCGGATATAATCAGATATCCATTCACCCCGGGGATAGGGAGAAAACAGCATTCATCACTCCTTGGGGAACTTATGTATATCTGAAGATGCCTTTTGGGTTGAGAAATGCCCCGGCTACCTTCAATCGAACAGTTAATCTAATTTTTGGACCATTGTTACTGGAATCGTTAAGAATCTTCATGGATGACTTTTCATCTTTTTCAGGTACTAGCACAGAGACTCCATTGGATTGTTTAGAGAAGCATCTACTTCAATTAAAACAAGTTTTTGAGAGGTGTAGAGACACAAAGTTGAAACTGAATCCAAACAAATGCCACTTTTTGGTGACTGAAGGTACTTTGTTAGGCCATGTGGTATCTTCCAAAGGTATGGCACCTGACCCAGACAAAATCATAGCTATCTTAAAATTACCCAGGCCTAAATCTTCAAAGGAGATTCAAAGTTTTCTAGGCCATACAGGATACCACCACAGATTTATTAAGATGTATGCAGATATAGCCAGACCTTTGGCTAGGCTCACAGGCAAGGAGGTTCCTTTTAAATGGGAAGAAGAGGAGGAAACAGCATATCAAACACTAAGGGCAAGGTTAGTGTCTGCTCCTATTTTGATCACACCGGAGTGGTCAAAAATATTTCATTTACACGTGGATGCCAGTGCGTATGCAGTCGGGGCGGTCCTAACACAACCTAGTGAAGAATTTAAGATGGACAGACCAATTCAATACGCCAGTAGAATTTTAACTAAGGCTGAAAGAAACTACAGCACCACAAAAAGAGAAGCCTTAGCCATGGTTTTTGCTGTCCAAAAATTTCGGCACTACTTATTGGGAGTGAAATTCGTCATCATAACTGATCACCAGCCTCTAAAGTACTTACTCAACAAACCACATGCTACTGGTAGAATATGGAGGTGGTTATTGTTATTCCAGGAATTTGATTTCTCGGTAATCCATAAACCAGGAAGAGAGAATGTTATGGCGGATCACTTGTCCAGAATAAGTATGATGGATCAAACCAGTGGAATCAATGATGATTTTCTCGATGCCCATCTGTTTGCTGTACAAGCTCAAGGATGGTATGATGATATTAAGCAGTTCATTAAGACTGGGCTGTATCCAGAAAAGACTAGTGCTGTACATAGGAAGAGACTGCTTATCAAGAGTAGACCATATACTTTCGTTGATGGTAAATTATATAGACAGGGCAAAGATGACAGGGTTAGGAAATGCTTGGACGAAGATGAAGCGAGGGAAGTACTGCACTCTGCACATGAAGGAACAGGTGGTGGGCACCTTCCAGGGCATATCATGAGCCAAAGGATACTGGATGCTGGTCTATGGTGGCCTACACTATTTAAGGATGCAGATGATTGGAGAAGAACATGTGATGTGTGCCAGCGGTGTGGCCCTAAGCTCACCAAGCAAAGGCATAATCCTTTGATGATTTCCACTTCTTGGCAACCTTTTGAGAAGTGGAGACTAGACTTTGTCGGGCCTATATACCCTGTGGCGGTTCCTAAAAGAGAAAAGTTCTTACTGATAGCCACCGACTATGCGACAAAATGGGCTGAAGCTATTGCATCCACTGACTGCACTGCACAAACAGTGGCTGACTTCTTGTATAGCAATATCATTTGCAGGTTTGGATGTCCGCTTGAAATCTGTACCGATCAGGGTACTCATTTTGTTAACAAAGTACTGCAGGAAATTTCCAACAGGTATCGCATTTTACATAGGACTTCTTGTGCATACTACCCACGAGCTAATGGTCAAGCCGAATCAACCAACAAAGTATTGATTTCAATGCTACGGAAGGAATGCATGTTACAGCCTACTTCTTGGGGACAAGCTTATCTTGGTACATTATGGGCATATCGATTGGCCTATAAAGAGACAGGTTATTCTCCTTTTCAATTAGTTTATGGCCTGGTTCCCATCGAACCATTTGAGCTCATCAAGGGCTCTATCCGAACGGAAGGAATTGAGAAAAATGGGATAGAAGTTCCAGCTCGACTAACTGCTCTGCATAAACTGGAAGAATCAAGGATTTTAGCCTCCAAACAGTTAGAGGAGATTCAGATAAAGAGGAAGGAGAACCACGACAAAAATTTATGGCACATCAACTTGCAGCCTGGTGATTTAGCTCTATTACACAGACCACAATTTTCTACTCAAGCCAAAGGAAAATGGATCCCTCACTGGGAAGGCCCTTTTCGCATTACGAAGATGCTGCAGTGGGGTGCTGTGCAATTGGAAACACTCGATGGCGACACCCTACCCTTGGTAAACATTTCCAGACTCAAGGGTTATCACCAAAAGTCATAACCATTGCATTTTCATTAATGTTGTTTTCTAATTGTTTTAGATTGATTTAATAAATCGTATCAATTAGCCAAATGTTCACGCATTTTTTGGGTGCTTATAAAAATAGGCACCCAACTTAATAATTAATGGCTAAATTAAAAAATAGGCGTCAATTTTTTGTAGGGCTCGTAGTTTTGCTCAATAACTTTCAATTATGCCCTTTCCTTTGTTTATCTCTTTAAGGGATGAGATTAGAAATTGCTTCTCCTCTTTTTTGAGTCCTCTTTTAAGATGAACCATCCCTTTCTGTGAGGTGATCCCTCCTTCCTCCTTGCTATAAAATGAACCCTTTCATTCATTCTTGCTGCCTCAGTTTCAGCAAACACCCCTCCATATCCTCATCGATTTCCATTGCCAATTGTTGCAACTCCTTCCGGTCAAAATTTTCGTGGATTTTTCCCCCTCAACTCCACCCCCCACCGGAGCGGTACTCCTCCGCCCCTCCTCCATTTGACCCCGCAGCACCACCCCCGCCCCCCGCCTACCCCATCCAACCCCCTCCAACCCCGCCCCCATCTCTTCCCCCGCCTACCCCATCCAATACCCCCTCCACCCCCCGCTAGCGCCAACCCCGTCCACCTCTCTCCCTCTGCATACGCCATCTAACCCCCTCCAACCCCGCCCCCATCTCTTCCCCCGCCTACCCCATCCAATACCCCCTCCACCCCCCGCTAGCGCCACCCCCGCCCACCTCTCTCCCTCTGCATACGCCATCCAACCCCCCCTCCACCCCCCGCAAGCACCACCCCCGCCCCCCGCCTACCCCATCCAACCCCCTCCAACCCCGCCCCCTCTCTCCCCCTGCCTACCCATCCAACCCCCCTCCACCACCCGCAGCGCCCACCCCAGCTCTCCCCCCGCCTAACCCATCCAACCCCCCCTCCACCCCCGCAAGCGCCAACCCCGCCCCTCGCCTACCCCATCCAACCCCCTCCAACCCCGCCCCCATCTCTCCCCCCGCCTACCCCGTCCAACCCCCCCTCCACCACACACAGCGCCCACCCCAGCTCTCCCCCCGCCTACCCCATCTAACCCCCCTTCACCCCCCGCAGCGCCCACCCCAGCTCTCCCCCTGCCTACCCCACTTAACCCCCCTCCACCCCCCCGCAAGCGCCACCCCCGCCCCCCTCTCTCCCTCTGCCTACCCCATCCAACCCCCCTCCACCCCCCGCAAGCGCCCCACCCCCCTCTCTCCCTCTGCATACCACATCCAACCCCCCCTCCATCCCCCGCAAGCACCACCCCCGCCCCCCGCCTACCCCATCCAACCCCCTCCAACCCCGCCTCCTCTCTCCCCCTGCCTACCCATCCAACCCCCCTCCACCACCCGCAGCGCCCACCCCAGCTCTCCCCCCGCCTAACCCATCCAACCCCCCCTCCACCCCCCGCAAGCGCCACCCCCGCCCCCCACCTACCCCATCCAACCCCCTCCAACCCCGCCACCATCTCTCCCCCCGCCTACCCCGTCCAACCCCCCCCTCCACCACCCGCAGCGCCCACCCCAGCTCGCCCCCCGCCTACCCCATCCAACCCCCTCCAACCCCGCCTACCCCGTCCAACCCCCCCCCTCCACCACCCGCAGTGCCCACCCCAGCTCTCCCCCCGCCTAACCCATCCAACCCCCCCTCCACCCCCCGCAAGCGCCACCCCCGCCCCCCGCCTACCCCATCCAACCCCCTCCAACCCCGCCCCCATCTCTCCCCCCGCCTACCCCGTCCAACCCCCCCCTCCACCCCCGCAAGCGCCCACCCATCTCTTCCCCCCCTCCTTCTCCAGCAGCGCCTCGCACCCCCAACACTCCCCCCCCTCACCCATCCAATCCCCCTCCACCCCCCGCCCCCGCCTAATCCCTCAACCCCTCTCCATCCCCTCTCTCTTTCCCCGCCCACCCCCCACACAACCGTCCCTCCCCGATAGCACCCCCCCATTCCTATCAGCAGCGCTCTCAAACGCTCTCAATTCTTGCCCCCCTACCTCTCTCCATCCCCCGAACCGCCCACCCACCCCCCATCTCTTCCCCGCCTACCCCTCCACCCCCACCTACCCCCTCCACCCCCCCTCCACCTCCCTCGAACTCTGGGGCCTGCCCACACATTCAACTCCATCCGGGGTATTTCCAGCTCTTCGGGATCTCCGATTGCTCGCAGTCCTCCATGGCCGATCCTTCTGTGCAAGATGATCTTTCGACGCTACAAACGCCCAATCTCACTTACCCTCATTCAGAGTCTGCTCAACCCTCGTGTACCCAAACTATTACCACCCTCGTCTACCCGATCCCGGCATTGCCCGTTTCACTTACCCCACCGCTTCCTACATCTCCCGACTCCAATTTTCCCCCAGCAAATGCCTCGACTTCCGCTCATCCTCCTCCACTTCATCCTCCACTTATAAATATTCCTACTTATTCCGTTCGCTCTGATTCCACCAACATTTATTCTCCCCCTTCCCTACCTCGCCCCCCTTCCCCCTCTCCCTCTCCTTCTGCTTCCCAGATCTCGCAAACTAATTCGCCTTCTGGTGATTACATGCGTCTTTTTCTTCCAACTGATTTAAATCTCCAAATCCGTATTCACTTATCCCTTCCCCCCATTGAGCTCCGTCATCTTTTCTCGGTCGACAACCTTCAGTATGCAGGTCTTTTGGGCTTGGCGAATGTTCTCTTGCAGGATCCCTCCAACCATAATGAAGTCTATGAAGCTCTCCGGCTGTTCCCCACTTTTCGCACCGGCACTCTCACCATCTCTCACCTGGCTGCCACGATAGGCTCCTCCCTCATCCACTTCCGCAGTCCTCCATTCTTGTATTCTGGCGTGTCCTCCTCTGAAACCATTGCTTTTTGTACAGCTCGCTTTGAAGATCACACAAATTTTTCCCTCCGCATGCAATCCATACTTAATTCATTTGTTTTTTTCTTTTTACTTCATAGCCCAACCTCTCCGCTTCCAATGTCAGATATCCGCATTGCTGATCCACTTTACTGCTTCCTCACCAGCCGCCCATACCCTTACGCCGCCCTCCTCTATAGTTCCGTAAACGTGCGCTCCCGTAGACTTCGTGCAGCTATCAATCGCAAATCTCGTGCCTTTTCCATATATTCTGCTCCATTGCTCGCTTGGTTATATCATCTCCCTGCGGAATTTACTATTCGCTCAGCTATACCCCAATCCCCTCATCTCCATGTTAGATCCCATCTCATCGATCACATTATGCCTTCCATATCCCGACCTCCCCCCTCCCCTACACTCTCCATTGGCTCGACTTCCGCTCCCACCCCGCCCTCCGCACCTCTTGATATCCCTCCCCTTCATCCAACATCTTCTTTCCCTATCCTCACCACGTCTCCTGCTACTGCCACCGTTCATACTCCTGATCCTATTCCCCCGCTTGGCTCTTCTTCGGCAGCATCTTTCCGCCCGCTCATTCAAACCCAACTCAACCCGCACAACCCCACCTGTACACCCCCTCGTCCTCCTAATTCCGTTTTTTCACCTACCGGTGATCCTTCTCCAACTCCAACACATCCTCCTAATCCGCCTGTACACCCTCCTCCCCATCCCCCTTCCAGTCCGCCTGCCACCCCTGCTCCAACATTTGATCTTCCATCGACCCCTTCCTTTTTACAATTACTCCGCGAAGGAAGTGCAGTTGCTCTTGGCAGTGCTCAGGCCTCCCAAATGTCACTGGATTCTGTCTCAGCCACAGCTTCTGTTCATCAGCAGTATATATCGACAATAGACAACATCAATCGCATGGCAAATTCTCAGTGGCAATCGCTTAATGAAACGGCTTGATTACTCAAAGAAGAGAGAGATCACTATCGGGATATGGCCGACTCTGCGTTGAAGGCCTTAGAAGATCTTCAAAATCGCTCTACCTTAGGGCTATGCGATAATGCTGCATGCCGTCGGATCAAACGTGAACGGGACCAACTTCGCCAGTGCCTTAGCTCTCTACAGCTTCTGATTGAGCAAGCTTCCACTCCACTGCCATCCTCTCCGCAACCCCCGCCCCCTTCTCAATAATCTCAGTTCTCATCTCAATAATTGATAGCCACTTTCTCAATAACTTAGATCGGCTTCAGTGTAAATTTTAGATTTCACTAAATATTTCATACCGCTGATTTTGTCCTAATCAGGGTTCAATAAATATTGTAGCGTGCTTTCCATTTTCTTTCTCTTACTCAAAAATAGCATTTTTTTTTTCAATTCTGCTTCCATTCACTCTATGTTGTTCTATTCTATTCCTGAGTTCTACCTGTGTAGTGTTGTTGTCTCTCCGGGTCGGAGAGTACATTAGGTGGTGGGCATCTGTTGAGCCCTGGCAAGATCGAAACCGGAAAGTCAAGGTCAAAGTTAAATTCAAGGGTCAAAGTGCACGGTAGTGCACCCTCAATTGTCATAAAAAGAGGACTTTTAATTGTTCATTTGGCAATATTGCAGAAGTATTTTCTAAATTCCCTTAAGGTCAAAGGGTGTTTTTAAAGTAATGTGGAGGGTCCAGGTGAACCCCTCTTGGGTACAAAAGTGACGAATTAAAAGGGAAAAGGTAAAGGTACGTGAAGTGTACGTGGGAATATGGCCCGGAATATGGCCACCCAATCAAATTTTTGTTTTTGGTTCAAAGTCACAAAAGGACAAAGGAGTGAGTCGTTGGCTGCCACTTAAAAAGGCAATCTTGGGACATCGAAAGGGTACCAAGATTGTATTACAGTTAGAGTGCACGGAACCGGCGCGCTCAACAAAGAAAGAAAAAGGCTATTCTTGGGGACACACTTGAAGTAAGAGAGAGAGAGAGAAGTGTAAGAGTCACGGGTGTGCGACGACACGAGGAGGTGGAAGTGAAGAGTGCAAGAAAGGTGGCTAAGGAAGAAGGCAGAGAGTGCGAAGCTAGACCCCAAGGACCTCAAGGTCTCTATGCAGTGTGCATGCCGACAGAAGATACTCATTCCTCATCTTGGTGGAAGCTTGGTGCAAGGTGTGCACAAGGATAAGCTTGAAGCAAGTAGAGGATTGGTGCAGAGGAGGCCGACTGCAAGAAGACTTCGGGATAATTGGTATTATGTAATTAAGCACCCTCTGTAGTGCGCACAGAAGTATTGACTCGGATTGTACTCAAACATTGTAATTGTTTTACTCTAATCAAACTCAAGATTCCAAGGTGTGCTTCTGCAGAAGCCTCCAAGCTCATTTCTCTCTTTATTCTTTCCTTTTTCTCCTACAAACCCTCAAACTCCTTCTCGTCCAAGAATCCCCCAACAGGTTCCAAATACTATTTTATTTGAAAATACCACTGGTGGTTTTGTGTGCCTCCCTAATCCACTAGATTAAGCATTTTAGTCCCTAAAAATTAGGAATCCTTACAAGGCCCATGCAAGGCTCATATTTTTCCTAATGTCTACCAACCCATTTTGTTGAGGTGTATACCTGCAAGAGAATTGCCTTTTGATGCCATATTCATGTAGCGAATCTACAAATTCATTTGAAAAATACTCTCTACTTCCATTTGATATGAGAGCCTTTATATAATTCCCTATCTCCTTCTCCACTACGTTTCTGAACCTCTTGAAATGGTAAAACACCTCTGACTTTGAATTTATGCAATACATCCAAAAACACTTTGAATGATGATCTATAAATGTGACAAAACGTCTATTACCTCCAATGGATGGATCCCTAATACAACATGACCCACATGTGTAATCTTGTGCTCAATGGAATCCCCTGTCTCTACACGTTCTTCAGTGATGGGTGACTATAAATTAAAGAAAACATCTTTATTGCAACTCATATAGTTTCCACAACCACTCTCTATGTACCATGTAAAATCAAAATTGACTATTTCATTTGAGCCATACATCATAAGGAAGTTTGCATTTTTTGAATTTGTTGAGGTATTAGAATAATTACCTTGGTTCATTTTGTATTCTTGATTGCCTCCTCCTTGGGGCCAAAAATCTCTTGACCTATTTTTCCACAATTGTAGGATTCTCCATTGGATGCTTCTCTTCCATGTGATCTTCCTCGTCTTCCTTTGCTCCTTCCTCTTCCTCTTGATCCATAGCTTTGGTTGGAGCCTTCTTGGCTGCTTGAGCTTGTAGTGGACCTTCCTTTCCCTCTAGCTTGGGATTTTTGTTCACCTCTTTTGCCTTTGTCTCTACTTTCATACAATATTTGAGCTTCACTACCTTTTGATTGTGAACCCTTGATTCATCTCCTCAGTCACCATCAATGTGAATTATTGATTAAATTATGGTAGGGATTCCCTCACATACACTGATGTTGTTAATGCTTTCCACTTTTTTCATCATCTCTCAAGCCATTGAGAGTGTGCATTACAAGACTTCATCTTTGATTGGGATCCCAATTTAGCCTAGGGCATTTAGAAGATCCTTAACCTTCAAAATGTACTCATTTATGTTACAGATTGGTTCTTTCCTAAGATTTTTTAGCTCATTCTTGAGCTGAATCTTCCTTACCTTGGTTGATAAAGAGTAAAATCTCTCAAAGTTCTCTCAAAGTTCTCTCAAACCTTCTTGGATGTGTCCAAGTCTTGTATATGCCCTCTCATTCTATTGCTTGTGTGTAGGGATATAATGAATATGACTCTCCTATCCATTTCTATCCATTCACTAAGTGCTTTGATAGGTCCTTCAAGTGTTTGATCATGCACATGAGGAATTGGCTTTGTGCCACTCATTACACCCCATAATCCTTTGCCCATAAGGTAGTTGTTAACTCTAAATTCCCATGCTTGATAATTGACTTTCTCTGACTTTTATATTTGTGCACTATAGTCAGCCATATTGAGCTCTAAGATGCTCCTCTAACTTCTTCTAAAGTGATTGTATGCTTTATATAAGGTGTAGATGTTACCGTTTGATAGATTCTCCCTTGCTAACCTTCAACTAGTTGAGCTATTGATTGAAGTAGCCCCCTTTTGATGTCTTCTTGGCTTGATAAGTCCTCCTTGTGCTTCCATGAGTTGTCTTGATCCTTCCAAGTCTTCAGTATGAGGTCCTCTAATGTCTCCAAGCCTCCCAAACGGATCTGATACCACTAATGGGGGATGCTTCTAACATCCCAATGCAACAATGGAAGGTGGCTGCCCCCTACTAGGTTCACAAAGAGTGATATATGCTCATGTTTTGCACTTTTCTCCGTAGATATACAAAGACTTAAAATGAAACTTGTGGGGATTAGAATAAACATTGAGAGCAATCTAAAAGGATTTGAATCATGCCAAATGCATATTCCAATTGAGAGAACCATCCACTACAATTGCAGTATTGTGTCTATGTGCAAAGATATAGCTTCAAAAACTTGGCAATTTCTCATAATTCACTGAGTAAAAGAACTTGAAACTTTGGCACACTTTGGGGCATCGTATGAAAGACTAAATAAATCTTGAAATCAATAAAAATAAGTACAATGATAGAGAAAACATTTCTCTACAATCTGGTACAATTAGATTTGTGAAAGCCTAACTACACCTCTAGATATAAAGAGTAAAATCATGAGAAAATGAGATAAGAAAGAAATGGATTTTCTTGCTTGACTTTAGTACTTCTTAATGCTAAGTAGGAAACTTGTAAAATGCATAGAAATCAAGCAAAAAAAAAAAACAAAGTGGTGCTTATATAGAGCTTTTACATTTCTACAATCTAACTAACCACCCACCAATTAGTGTAGGTGCACTTTTGGTACATGATTGATGACATTTGAATTTGATTGAGTTTGGTGGAGCTCCTAACTTGATTCCATGATTTTGGGTCTTCCTTTTTTTTACTGGTCCACTTGGGAAACTCCTAGATTACAGCTTTTACATGGTTGAGACTTCATTTTCAACACAATTGAGGAAATGTTTCCATATTTCCTAGGCCTTATCTTATTTGTTTCTATAATGCAATATTTCTTGCAATTTAAAAAAAAAAAATTGGAGCAATAAAAAAATCTAAATTTATAGACATGTATACACACACATACACATACATTTACACATACTTACATACACATGCACATGCATACACATGCACATGCATACACATGCACATGCATACACATGCACATGCATACACATGCACATGCATACACATGCACATGCATACACATGCACATGCATACACATGCACACACGTACATGCACACACATACACACACACATGTACATACACACACATAAACACACATACATACACACACACATACACCTATACACACACATACACATACATAACACACATATACATACACACACATATGCACATATAGACACACATATACATACACATACACACACATAAACATACACATACACATACACATACACACATAAGCACACATACATAACACACACACACATTCACATACACAAACACATACACAAACACATACACATGGATACACATACACAGATGTACACATACATACACATACAAATACACATACACATACACACACATACACAAACACACACACATACATACACACATAGAGACACATACGATACATTCATACACACATATAAATACAAATACACATACACATGCACATACACACATACACATAAACACACATACACACAAAGACACATACACATACATACACACATACATACATACACACACATATACATACATGCATACACATACACACATACACATGCATGGAAACATACACACACATACACATGCATAGAAACATACAGGGACATACACATGCCCACACATACATGAACATAAACATACATATGCACCCATATACACATACACATACATACAAATACACACACATATGCTGAAAGTTTTCCAAGCTCAAGAGTGTGGGAACATGCCCCAAATTGAACCTTCCACATCATCCACAATCAAAGGAGGTTGATTTCCACAAGTTAGAGGCATCAAATCATGCCTATAATGGAAAGAAGTTGATTAGAGAAGATTTAGCTCGCCTCTTGATGTGATTGGACTCACTTTTTGACATGTATATGTTGATTGGTTGAAGAGGTTGGTATGTGACTTTTAAAGCCTCTAATGAGTTGTATTATGACTTAGAGTCCTGGAAATATGTGCTCAAGCTGCCCCCTTGCTTAAGCACACCCCCTACTAGCTGTTCTATGCATATTCTGCAGAGATTTCACTTTTTCATACTCTTTCTCTCTACATGATCTTGGCAGACCCCCCCCCCAGTCTTGTAATTGTTGTTTATCCTTCATCCCGAATCCATTTGCAATGAGGTTTGTCTTGTTTGAATGCTTATAAGTCCTACTTTAAGTGGTATAAATATCGATTTTAGTGCTTCCACATGTGCAAAGAAATGACAAGAATAGTGTCTCTGTAGTTAGCTAATACTCTGTGAAGAGATCAAGTTATCTGTTTTGTTGCAGCTGATTTGTTGATATATTTAGGTAGTGATGTGTGTGCACATTCTAGGACTGTCGGGGCACTTTATTCCCTCTTTAGGAGGTTTTTTTCCCCCGGCTTGTATATAGGCCTATTTCCCTAACATGCTACTTATCTTTGTACATTCTAGTGGTAATACATTCAGTGTTGTGTGTTGTGCTCCAAGCTTCTTCTTCTTCCTTGTGTTAATGTCATGCTTCTACAGACCTCTAACTCCAACAATTGGTATCAGAGCAAGTTGCCACTTCATCTAGGGCATCATCAACACCTCTCCGGTTGCACTCTCAAAATCACACAAATTTTGGTGAGCATACTCAAGGTGTTTCTGAGATCAAAACCGCTTCGCTCTGTGGTGCCGAAATCCCAATCTGAGCTCATTTCGACCTTCGAACACACTATCGGAGTGCTTGTGCAGGCTTTTTTGTCTTTTTGTGCCAAATGTATATACCAGTTTCGGTTCGCCAGTATGAGCATCTCAAAATCTGCTACAGGTCTAGCAAAATTCATCTGGGTAGTTCTATTCAACTTTTTGAGATATAGTCAATTTTTTGCATCAAGGTATTTTAGTCACCAGCCATGGTTGAAAGCAGTGATGTATTCTGTATGTTGGTTGTTGAGGATAAGTTGGATGGTACCAACTACCCATATGGGCTTATATGATGCGACATGTATTAGTTGCAAAAGGACTGTGGAACATTGTTTAGGGTGTTAAAAAACATCCCATCACACCTACAAGTGTTACAACTGTAGGTATCGAAGCTGATGTAGAAGGTGTCGAAGATGGTGATATTTTGCATATTCCTCTTTGTGATGCAATTTCTGTTGCACCTACTGTAGAGCAAATTTGTTGGGATGGCAGAGATGCCCATGCACATGCATTGATAGCTTTGTCTGTCAAACGTGCCATTAGTCTCACATTATGCTTGGGATACACTTACCACATTGTACCAAGCTAGGAATGAGGCTCATGTTGCTTACCTCCGAAAACAGTTGGAGAGTGAGCACATGAATGACGGTGATTCTATGGACAATTTTCTAACAAAGATCAAAGAATTGAAGGAATAGTTGATTTCTGCTGATGAAGTTATACTAGTGTCTACATGAGCCAACCTCAAGGATTTGCTAGTATGAGGTACCCAAATCATGTTTTCAAGCTAAGGAAAGCATTATATGGACTAAAGCAAGCCCCAAGGGCCTAGAATCAGAGGTTAGTGGATTATTTATCAAGTTGTGGATACAAAAAAGTGTTGTAGATCCATCACTTTACATGAAGAAGCAAGGAGACAAGACGGTATACGTATGCATCTATGTGGACGATTTGATCATCACAGGAAGTAATATTCCAGGTATTAAAGATATCAAATCAAAGCTAGGAAAGGAGTTCAAGATATCTAATCTTGGAACACTAAAGTACTTCTTGGGAATAGAGATAATCTATGCACATAATAACATCTTCTTGATTCAAAGAAAATACTTGTTGGATGTGCTATATAGGTTTGGTATGAGTGGTTGTAAGCCACTTTCTTAGCCCATGGAGCCCAATACAAAGTTCGTTGTAGGTCAAGGAGAGGTTATACAAGATATTATACTATATAGAAACATTATTGGTTCATTAATTTATGCCACATTCACTAGACCTGATCTTGCATATGTAGTAGGTGTTCTCTCTCAATTTTTGCATGCACCCACTCATGATCATCTTATGGCAGCAAGAAAGGTGCTTAGACACATCAAGCACACCATCAACCAAGGTCTATTTTACTCATATGATGTTGATCTAAGTTTCAAAGGATATAGTGATGCTAATTGGGCAGGTAGCAAGGATGATCAAAAGAGTACATTGGTTTATGTTTTCATGATAGGTACAAAAGTGATCTCTTGGAGCTCTAAGAAGCAACCCACTATTGCTCTTTCATCCACAGAGGCTGAGTTAGAGGCTTAGCATTGACTACATGTGAGATATTATGGCTTAATAAGCTACTTAAGGACTTGGAAGTGGAAAAGGAGGAGTTTCCTCTTTATGGAGGCAACATTTCAAGCATCTACTTAGCTAACAATCCCATGTTTCATGCAAGGAGCATGCACATAGAGGTTCATTACCACTTCATTAGAGAAAATTTGATCGCAAAGGAGCTAGATATAAGGTATGTGAAAAATAAAGTGCAGGTTGCAGAAATGATGACAAAGTTTCTTGAAGGTACAAAGCTTGGAGGATTCAAGGAAGCAATCAACATAAGAGACGTAGGCTGAAGCAACGAAAGAAAAAGACTTGAGCTTGAGGGGGAGTGTTGAAAGTTTTCCAAGCTCAAGAGTGTGGGAACATGCCCCAAATTGAACCTTCCACATCATCCACAATCAAAGTAGATTGATTTCCATGAGTTGGAGGCATCAAATCATGCATATAATGGAACAAAGTTGATTAGAGAAGATTCAACTCACCTCTTAATGTGATTGAACCTCACTTTTTGACATGTATATGTTTTTGATTGGTTAAAGAGGTTGATATGTGACTTTTAAAGCCTCTAATGAGTTTTATTATAACATAGACTCGTGGAAATATGTGCCCAAGCTGCCCCCTTGCTTAAGCACACCCCCTACTAGATGTTCTCTACATATTTTGCAATTGTTGTTTATCCTTCATCCCGAATCCATTTGCAATGCTTTTTGTCTTGTTGGAAAGATTATAAGTCATAATTTAAGTGTTATAAGTCTTGGGTTTAGTGCCTGCACATGTGCAAAGAAATGAGGAGAACAGTGTCTCTACAGTTAGCTAATACTCTGTGAAGAGATCAAGTTATCTGTTTGGTTGCAGCTAGTTGATGCATCATCCAGTATCCAAATGGAGTGACTTTACTTGCATTTGAAAGCTCTCTAAGTCTACTTTCAACATCCAAAATTTCATTTTCATTCTCTACATGTACTCAGAGAAACTCAAAAAAATACAGAGCCTATGTCTGAAAAATTTTAGGATCCTAGGAGGGTTCATTTGCTTTCGTTGTGCACATAGGAGTGTTTATCCTCCAACAACATATACATATACATATACACATACATACACATATGCATATGCATACACATATACATACACATACACACACATCCACACACATACACACACATACACATACATGCATACACACATACACACATACACACATACACACATACACATGCATACACACATACACACATACACATGCATACACACATACAAACACATACACATACACACACATACACATACACACATACACATACATGTACACATACAGGGTGCTCGCTCCGCCATGCCAAGGCTTACAACTAAGGCAAAGACCAAGGCACAAACCTTGGCATACCTTGTCATCTGAGTCAATGAAGTCACCATTGGCACCGTTGGCACCGTTGGTTACACACAATGATCAAGGAAGACAAAGGTTCTCGATACTTCTCTAGAGGTCACCCATCCTAGTTTGTTCCCCCCAGAGCTCGCTTAATCGACAATCTCTTTCCACTAAGCTACACTCTTTTCATGCTTGAGAAAGGGGAGATACTAAGCCTCACATTACCTTGAACATGTTTTGGGCTCTCAAAGCTTCATTCTTTCCTTTCAAATCCCATTTTGAAGCATTTTTTGGGTGATTTTTGGAATCATTTTGGGGTACTTTCCTGTATAGTTCTCATTACACAAGTTCAAGAACATTATGAAGTGCTCTTCTATACTTCTCTGACAAACATATTCATCTTGGGCCTGTGTTTTCAGCCACACCTGTAAATCTACAAGTTTCTTGAAATGTTTTCAGTTGTGGTGGGAGCAGCCACTGCAAACTTATGCAGGTTTTTCGAACCTAAAGAGAAAAAGTTAACAAACACTTGCAAATGTTGTTGGCTAGTGTTTGAGTTGTGAATCCAGCCTATCTCTACCATTACTGCATAAATTGAGCACATACACACTATGTACACTTGAATGGATATACTTATGTAGGTCCATGTGGCCATTGATATAGCAATTACGTGTTGATATATTTAGGTAGTGATGTGTGTGAACACACTAGGACCGCCGAGGCACTTTTTTCCCTCTTTAGGAGGTTTTTTCCCCCCTGCTTGTATATATGCCTATTGCCCTAATGGGCTACTTATCTTTGTACATTCTCTAGTAATACATTCAGTATTGTGTGTTTGTGCTCCAAGCTTCTTCTTCTTCCTTGTGTTGTTTGCGTGCTTCCGCAGGTGTCTATCTCCAACAATTGGTATCAGAGCAGGTCGTCGCTTCTTCTAGGGCACCATCGACACTCCTCCATTTGCAGTCTTGGATTTGCACGAAATTTGGTGAGCATACTCAGGGTGTTTTCGAGATCAAAACTGCTTCGCTCTGTGGTGCCGAAATCGCGATCTGAGCTCGTTTCAGCCTCCAAACGCACTATCGCAGTGCTTGTGTAGGCTATTTCGTCCTTTGTGCCAAAGGTATATACTAATTTCTGTTCGCCAGTTTAAGCGCATCGAAGTCTGCTACAGGTCTAGCAGAACTCACATGGGCAGTTCTGTTCAACTTTTTGAGATACAGTCAATTTTTTGCATCAAGGTATTTTAGTCACAGGCCATGGCTGAAAGCAGTCATGTATTTCGTATGTTGGTTGTTGAGGATAAGTTGGATGGTACCAACTACCCATTATGGGCTTGTATGATGCGACATGTTTTGGTTGCAAAAGGATTGTGGAACATTGCGCAGGGTGTTGAAAGACGTCCTGTTACACCTGTAACAACAGGTACTGCAAATAGAGGTGCTGGAGCTGATGAAGATGGTGTTGAAGATGATATTCCGTAGATTCCTGTTCGTGCTGTTGTTTCTGTTGCACCTACTGCAGAGCAGATTCGTTGGGATGGCAGAGATGCCCAGGCACATGCATTGATAGCTTTGTCTGTTAAACGTGCCATTATTCCTCACATACGCTCTTGCATAACAGCTAGGGATGCTTGGGATACACTTACCACATTGTACCAAGCTAGGAATGAGGCTCGTGTTGCTTATCTCCGAAAACAGTTGGAGAGTGAGCACATGAATGAAGGTGATTCCATGGACAATTTCCTAACAAAGATCAAAGACTTGAAGGAACAGTTGATTTCTGCTGATGAGGTTATACCAGATAGCTCACTTGTGCAGACCGTTCTGAATGGTCTTCCTGATTCATATCAGAGTTTTGCTTCTACTCTTCGGTTAATGATGAAAGGCAATCCAAATGCCTTGTCATTTGAGGAGTTAGTCTGTGTTCTGTTGCAGGAAGATCAGTCCAGGCAGAACAGGTCCATTATGCGTGTTGCAGATCAAGCTTTCCTGGCTAGTCAAAAGGGCAAAGGAAAATGGAGCTCTTCTACTGTAAGCAGAAATCTGCAAATGCTGCACATTCGAAGAACCAAGACAAAGATGAGAAAAAATCAGAAAAGCAAAAATTGTTTTGTAAGTACTGTAAAGGGAATGATCATATCATAAAGAACTGTCCAAAACTGGCTGCTAAAGAGGCAAAGAACAAAGAGGCTGGAATGGTTGTTACAGAGGCCTCTACACCAAAAACAGAGTCTGCAAATCTTGTGCAGGAAGAAGAATGGGCGTTTACTACTGTCTGCAGTTTTGACCCATCTTCTCATGAACAGTGCATGTCTGTTGTAGACTCAGATGTTTGGTACTTTGACAGTGGGGTGACCAAACATATTACCTCGCAGCGCAGTTGCTTCTCTTCACTCGAGCCTGCCCCTACAGGGAATACTGTCACATGCGCCAACAACTCCTCTTATCCTGTTATGGGAGTTGGTAAGATCATTCTGACTACTACTGATGGTAGTTCTTTCACTTTGTCAGATGCTTTATTTGTGCCAGGGATCATCTGTTATCAGTTTCTGCATTAGCCAAGATTGGCTTGGTTGTGAAATTTGTTGATGACAGGTGTACAGTTCATGATCTATCAAATGGCGACGTGATTATTGCTTCTGGCATTTTATGTCGTGGGCTGTATAAGCTCATAGACTATGAAAGATCTGTGAATGATTCGGCATGTGCAGTTCATGATTCTCAGGCTATGTCAGATGCAAAGCTTTGGCATGCACGCTTTGGTCATCTGAATTTTGCTAGTTTGCTACGCCTGCAGAAATCTAAAATGGTGTCCTCTTTGCCCAAACTTGAGGCACCTGGAAAACATGTTTGTGAAGGGTGTATTTTGGGCAAAATGCAGCGGTCATCCTTTCCAAAAGATGGTTCAGTTCGGGCTACGCAGAAATTGTAGCTTGTACACAGTGATGTCTGTGGTCCTATGCAGACACCCTCTTTTGGAAATTACCTTTATTTCGTGACTTTCATTGATGATTTTTCCAAGCATGCATGGGTATATCCACTCAAAGCAAAGTCCGAAGTGTTCATGTGCTTCAAACAGTTTTTAGTTTTGTCTGTCAGCATGTAAAATGGGCACCCTCGTTCTGATCGAGGGGGGGAATATATGTCTTCTGATTTTAATGCATTTCTGGTTGAACATGGAATAAAACACCAGTGTACAGTGCCGTATACACCTCAACAGAATGGATTTGCTGAACGAAAGAATAGGTCACTCATGGAGATGGCGAGGTGCATGGTCAAAGTCAAGCTTTACCACATAGTTTCTGGCTTGAGGCTGTTATGGGTGTAGCATATGTACTGAACAGGTGTCCCACTAAAGCGCTGCAGTCTATCACTCCATATGAGGCTTGGCATGACTGCAAGCCATCTGTTGCTCATCTGCGTGTTTTTTATTGTTTGGCATATGCACTAGTGCCTGAACAACATCACAGAAGATGAAAGTCGACCAAAGAAAGACGAACTTGATGCTTTAAAGCATTGGCAGAAGAAGGATGCCAAAAGCCTACATCTACAATACAATCTCTGATCATTTTCTACCACACATCAAAGGATTGGAATCATCTGAAGATATATGGAATGCATTGGAGTATCATTTCCAAAGCACTACTAAAGCACAGAAAGCAAGTCTATGGTCAGAGTTTACAACATTCAAGAAGAAGCCAAGTCAAAGTATTAGTGATTATGTCACTAAGATGAAGGATCTAGCAGATAGTCTTGGATCCATAGATGAAGATATTGAGGATCACAAGTTGATTGCTCAATTACTTACAGGTTTGAGAGGGGATGAAAGGTGGAAACCTTTTGTCTTATCAATAGAACTTTCATTAAATCATTATGTTCCAGATTTGAACCAGTTGCTTGGTTTGATGCTCACATTTGAGCAAGACTTGAAGGGAGATGGAGATAAAGGTCAAAGTTCTGCAATGTACATGAAGAATAAGAAGAAAGGAGATAAAGGTAAAGCAAAGGATGAAGAGGAGTCGAGTTCTCAAGTTTATTATGCAAGAGGTAAAGGCAGTGGCAGAGGAAGACCAAGAGCCTTTGGAAGAGGTAGAGGTAATCAGAATAACAATAAGAAGGCTTGTTGGATCTGTGGATTGAGTAATCATTTGGCTCATGACTGTTGGTATAATCAACAAGGATCAAATCAAAATCAGAATAACAATAGCAGAGGAAGAGGTGGAAGATATCAAAGTAATTTTCAAAGAGGTAGACAAAGTCAAAGAGGAGGCTATGGTAGAGGTGGAGGAAGAAGTTGGGGACAGAATCAATCTTACAACACCACCTATTACAATTATGCAAATGACACACAGAATGAAGGTCATACATCATTGATGATGAATTCGATCAGCACATCAGATAAGGAAGATCTAAAGGTATTTTTCATTGACTCTGGATGTTCTAATCATTTGTCAGGAAACAAAGAATTGATGTCAGAATTGGAAAAAGGCATTTCTAGTCATACAGTTCAAACAAGTGACAATACAAGACATAGTGTACATTCAATTGGAAAAGTGAAATGCAAGAGTGGAGCAGATTTGCTAACCAATTTTTTGTATGTTCCCAAAATACCTAAAAACTTGATTAGTGTGGGACAGATAGTTGAAAAAGGTTTTCAAGTCAGGTTTACAAATGAAGGAGTATTTGTTGAAGATCCAGAGAATGGATATAATCAGATTGTCTCTGGTAAGAAAGAAGGTAGACTCTTTACTTTAAGAGTACAAGGGAACATTGGTCAAGCTTTGCTCACACATGGTGAAGGAGTGATTACAGAACTTAATCTCTGGCATAAGAGATTAGGTCACTTCAATGAAAGAGGAATTAAAGCTATGGTTGCTAATCATTCTGTACTAGGATTACCAAATGTGCAAAGTCAACATATGGTTTATAAATGTGAAGCATGTCAAATGGGAAAAGCACACAGGTTACCATTTCAAAAGAAAGGATTCAAACATGATGGATTACTAGAGCTCATTCATACAGATGTATGGGGACCAACAAAAGAAGGATCTATCAGTGG
The DNA here is from genome assembly GCA_020310875.1 of Ceratopteris richardii. Lineage (NCBI taxonomy): Eukaryota > Viridiplantae > Streptophyta > Polypodiopsida > Polypodiales > Pteridaceae > Ceratopteris > Ceratopteris richardii. Next base: position 85,466,473 of record CM035429.1, read on the forward strand.
CTCAAGGTATTATGTTCTTTTCATTGAGGATGCAACAAGATGGATAACTCTCTATGTTTTGAATGTGGAGAAATTTCACTCCAATACACTCCAATACAGGCAGCGGAAGTTAGAGAACCTCTTCTAGAATCTGCCCTACAAGACACATGCTTACTAAAACCTGATTCTGTCACATCCCAGAGATCCAATGGCTCTGAAATTGTGTCCACACATAGTAGACTCTTTTAGCTTTCTAACAAGCTATAGAACACTCCATTTGGAGTTCATTTGACCAGGCAACCGACTGTCCAAAGTTAGACTACCTATCAACTCAGGTTTAGCAGAAAACTGAGGTTCACAAGAAATGTTCCCAGTCACTATTGGAGAACCATGTGACAGAGATATTTGAGATACAGAGAGTATGAGAGATAAGCTTTCCAACAAGATATAATATGCATTAATTGGATAAGTACATAGAGAGATGACCTTCACAAGGTGGCTGTGTACAAACAAGGTATGCAGTAGGAATACCTTTGTGCCTTCTAGCATCCAAATGAGGTACCTTCTAATATCCATTGGTGAGAGAATGACCAGCATATGCTTCTAAACCATCTCTTTTTCATCTCCACAAATTTTTACGTTCAAATGACCTCTAGATATAGAGGTATGGGCATGGGATTTTTGACCTACCCTTCATCTTCTCTCACCTCTTGACCTTTCCTTTCTTGTCCTTTGCCCTTCCATTTTCTTGGGTGATTTTTGGTGCTCCAAATCACTCCATGTCGATAAGGCCACGACTTTTATGAGCACTCTTTATCTCTAAACATATTTTGGATTTTATCCAAGCCATAAATACAATTTCCATTTTTAATTCAACACTCTACTCTAAGGTTAAGAGTGTAGGGTTTATGTTTTCAAGGCCTAGCTTCATTTTGGGCTTACAACAAATACATAATTGATGAAGAGGTACATAATGAAGGCTGAGTATGTGTCAAGCCTCACAATTGGAGCTTGCACATGTTCCATAATTTTCAATAGTCCCACCCAAGCTACAATTGGGAGTCCATGCTTCTCTCCAATTCTCCTCCTCTTCCTCTTTTATCTATCTCCCTTTACTTGATAGGTTGGTGATCTCCCTCCTTTGCTTCCAAGTTTCTTTGGCTTCTGTTCAGCTTCATCCTTTCTTATTTGGCTCCTTGCAAGAGCTCTTCTTCAATCCCTATCAAGAACATGCTTCATACAACTCATAGAATGAAATGAGATCACCTTGTTGTACTTATCTTTGTTGCTTCGCTCTCTTTCTTGTTGTCCTCTCTTTGCATGTCTTCTATACCTTCATGGCTTCATGTCTTCTACGCTTGCATGCTTTGCTTTGATCCTGTTTCTCTTTGGATCATCTTTGTCTTTGTCAATGGTTGCAATTTCTTTTGCACCTCCTTTTGACATCATCATGGTTTTCATGCTTATTTCTAACTTCATGAATCTTTTGTGCATCATGGATGCTCCTTGCCTTCTTGGCACTCTTTCTCTATAGGTGGCTCCTCCTAGTGCTTTGAAATTGCCTTTAGTGGCTTCTCTTACTCCTTCTTTGGCTCTTCCAAATCTGAAATTTGGTTTGACTCCACTTTCTCTTCTTTGGACTCTTCTTGGATCTTCCAATCCTTGCAATCTAACTCCCCTTGCTTCATAATATTTGATTCATTCTTCATGGCTGATTTTAGACCTGCAAAATCAACAATGGGCTGATCATACATGAACTCTTTCATGAGTCCCTCTTCATGTGAAGCATTCATAGCTTCCACACCTTCCAAGCTTCCTTCATCACCTACAAAATAACACAAGGAATGTGAATGTGATCAATGGTGCCTCTTGCACCTAACAAGGGTTTCCATGCCTCTTGGGATGGTCTTACTTTCCCTCACATAGGCTTGCCATTCCTCTTTGAATGGTCTTACTTGCCATAGGCTTGCCACTCCTCTTGGGTGGTCTTACTTGCCTTTACCTTTCACTAGACCTTCACTTGGTCTTTGGTGCTTCTTGCACCTAGCATAGGCTTGCCACTCCTCTTGGGATGGTCTTACTTGCCTTCACATTGGCTTGCCACTCCTTTTGGAATGGTCTTACTTGCCATCGGCTTGCCACTCTCTTTGGTGGTCTTACTAGCCTCACACTTTCACAATACATTCACATGATATAAGCTTGGAACTTACCACCACATAATGTGGATTTTTCAAAACCTTTACATCAGCCCTTACCTTTGCAAATGAAGTCTTTTACCTTCTTTACCTTTAGCCAATTTGTCACACTTTGCATGAGTGACTCTACCTTCAAGCTTACCGCTTGCTTGTTGCTCCTTCCAACCCTAGGGGGTGTCTTCAAGTCCATGTGTAGTCCTTAACACTTCATGGCAGCCCTTACCTTGGAGTCTTCTACTCCTCCTTTGTTGGGAAGCTCAATCCTAGGCTTCACCCTTGTCCACCTTCCAGCTTGGGCTCAATCTTCAAGTGCACACACTATGTGTTTGGCAATCTTTGAGCTTGGGCTCCTTCCTTCACTTTGGCTCCAAGCTTTGTGTCCTAGCTTCATCCAAGCTTTGCCAATCTTTCCTTGGTTTGTGTTAATAGGAGCATTGCATCACATGATGTATCTAAACTCAAAGATCAAATGCTTTTAGTTATCATAACATAAGCATACATATTTGCTTTGGCAAATTTACCTCAATGAGTTTTATCCACAACAAGATACATCCACAAATTTCATACATGGCAGCCTTGCATCTTACCAATCTTTATGGCATTCAAACACTTGTACTTTCAGCTCATCTATGGCTGAACATGACCAACCTTTAGTGCTTCAATATCACACAAACAATCACATATAAGCATGCATGCAAATCATCAATCATTTGAGCATATATTTAGCTCTCTTTGTGCCAATTCATATGGCTACATAAACCTGCAAATTTCAGCTTGTATAGGCTTTATAAAATAGCCTATTACTCCTTCACAAATCATGGATCATACATATATATTTACCTTTACCACATTTGCATACATTTTTGCATGATAGACATCAATAATCATCTCTAAATTCAAATTATATTCAGCCTAAGCATGGCTGTCCAAAATCATCATACATCTTGAACATAAACTTCACAAGCATGCATACATAGACATCTCCAAATGCATAAGCATATAATGCTTTCATCAAGCTTACATAAAAGCTTAAACCTTCAGCCATTTACATAATCAAGACTTGCACTTCATTCAATTGAGTGCACTACCTCAAACATACATACAATATTCATATGCAACTATATGTAGTTACTCATCCAAGATTCTTTGCTTGAATCTTCCACTTCTTCTTTTGGTTGCTCATAAATCTTCAAAAAAGTGATTAGCATCACTTATAGCATGGCTCAATGAACAAAAATCTTCAGTAGAGAGTAGGACAAGAGAGTGATCGACTTCAATTAACATAAAGCAACAAAATGTTCTTACTTACAAAAGCTTAATCTCCATAGCTTTCAAATGAGCATGATAGCTCAAAGCTTTCCTTTGTCATCTCTGCATTTTCTTCAAGATCTCTTTGTGTATTCAGCAGATCCACTCCCAAGGCTCTGCAACCAAAGCTCTAATACCAAAATGTGGTGAAATTTCACTCCAATACACTCCAATACAGGCAGGGGAAGTTAGAGAACCTCTTCTAGAATCTGCCCTGCAAGACACATGCTTACTAAAACCTGATTCAATCACTTTTAGAGATCCAATGGCTCTAAATATGTGTCCACACATAGTAGACTTTTTTAGCTTCCTAACAAGCTATAGAACACTCCATTTGGAGTTCATTTGATCAGGCAACTGACTGTCCAAAGTTAGACTACCAGTCAACTCAAGTTTAGCAGAAAACTAAGGTTCACAAGAAATGTTCCTTGTCACTACTGGAGAATCATCTGACAGAGATATTCGAGCTACCGAGAGTATGAGAGATAAGCTTTCCAACAAGATATAATGTGCATTAATTGGATAAGTACATAGAGAGATATGACCTTCACAAGGTGGTTGTGTACAAACAAGGTATGCAGGAGGAATACCTTTGTGCCTTCTAGCATCCAAATGAGGTACCTTTTGATATCCATTGGTGAGAGAATGACCAGAAAATGCTTCTAAACCATCTCCTTGTTATCTCCACAAAGTTTCACGTTCAAATGACCTCTAGATATAGAGGTATGGGCATGGGACTTTTGACCTACCCTTCGTCTTCTCTCACCTCTTCACATTTTCTTTCTTGTCCTTTGCCTTCCATTTTCTTGGGTGACTTTTGGTGCTCCAAATCACTCCATATGGATACGGCCACGACTTTTATGAGAAATCTTTATCTCTAAACATATTTTGGCTTTTATCCAAGCCATAAATACAATTTCCATTTTTAATTCAACACTCTACTCTAAGGTTAAGAGTGTAGGGTTTATGTTTTCAAGGCCTAGCTTCATTTTGGGCTTACAACAAATACATAATTGATGAAGAGGTACATACTGAAGGGTGAGTATGTGTCAAGCCTCACAATTGGAGGTTGCACATGTTCCATAATTTTCAGCATTGAAGAAAAGATCAGAAGTATTTGGATCCTTCAAGCATTTTCATGCATATGCAGAGAGAGTCAGAGGTCAAAAGCTTAAGAGACTGAGGTCTGATGGAGGGGGAGAATACTTGTCCCAAGAGTTCAATGATTATCTTTGGAATGCAGGTATTAAGAGAGAAATAACTTACAGGTATACACCACAACAAAATGGTGTAGCAGAAAGAAGGAACATGAATTTGGTTGAGTTTGCTAGAGCTATGCTAAAGGAGAAGAATTGTCCAAATTATCTTTGGGCTGAGGCTGTAAATACAGCTACATGTCTTGTGAATAGACTACCATGTGCAGCTCTCAATGGAATGACTCCATATGAAGCTTGGTGGGGTAAGAACCAACACTAGATCATTGTAAAGTGTTTGGATCAATTGCATATGCTTATGTTCCATCACAACTTAGACATAAACTTGAACCAAAGGCAGAAAAATATATGTTCATTGGTTATGATGAAAAGCAGATGGGTTAAAGGTTGTGGAATCCTCTAACCAAACAATTTCTTGTTTCTAGAGATGTTACATTTGATGAACATAAAAGTTGGTATGCAGATCAAAGTCATACAACTGAAGAATTTGAAGAAGAGGTAAGAAGATGTGAGAAAGGAAAGTCAATTGTGCAGGTAAATGAAGATGAAGCCTATATGCAAGCAAGTACATCCAAAAGTGGATTAACAAGAAGGAATGAAGAAGCTCCTATATTTGATGAAGAGGTGTATCCAGACACTTATGAAGAATGTGAACCAAGAAGGTCAAGCAGGACTAGAAGACGACCAGAAAGGTATTCTTATGATACTTCTTACATAACTCTGAAGAACTATGCATATATGGTCAAAGATGATGAAGAACCTCATAACTATGGGAAGCCATGAAGGAAGAATTCAATGCATTAGAGGAGAAGAAGACATGGGAACTTGTTCCTAAACTAAATGGTAAGAAAGTAATTGGAAATAAATGGGTTTATAAAGTGAAGAAGCTTGCAAATGGAAGTATAGCCAGATACAAAGCTAGACTGGTGGTGAAAGGCTATGCCCAAACCTATGGCATATATTATGATGAGACATTCATTCCTGTAGCTAAGATGTCAACTATAAGGACAATCATTGCTATTGCAACTTCAAAAGGATGGACCCTAAGTCAATTGGATATAAAGAATGCATTTTTGAATGGATACATATCAGATGAGGTATACATGGAACAACCTCAAGGGTTTATAGATTTCAGGTATCCAAATTTTGTTTGCATGTTGAGAAGAGCATTGTATGGATTGAAGCAAGCTCCAAGAGCATGGAACTATAGACTAGTGAAGTATCTAAATGATCTTGGATATCAAAGTTCAAAAGCAGACCCAATTCTGCTCATCAAAAGAGTAGAGGAAGGTACAATCTACATTTGTATTTATGTAGATGACATTATAATCACAGGTACTTCAGATGAAGGAATCAAGGAGGTAAAGAGATTACTTGAGAAAGAGTTCAAGATCAGTGACCTAGGAAATTTGTCATACTTTCTTGGAATGGAAGTCACTTATATAGATCATGGCATATATGTATCACAAGAAAGCTATCTTCTGAATCTATTGAAGAATTTTGATATGGAAAATTGTAGAGAAGCTTCAACTCCACTTGAAGTTAATCACAAGCTCAGTAAATATGATGGTGCAGAATACAAAGATATGAGGAAGTATCAATCTCTTGTGGGTAGTTTGATTTATGCTACACTAACAAGACCTGATCTTAGTTATGTAGTGGGAGTGTTGTCACAATTCATGCATTGTCCAAAGGATCCACATTGGATTGCAGGTCAAAGAGTTATGAGATATATCAAAGGAACTATAAAGGAAGGATTATATTATCCTTTTACATCAGATTTGAAGTTGAGAGCCTATAGTGACTCAGACTGGGCAGGTAATGAGGATGACAGAAGATCAACCCATGGCTACATGATATACATTGGTGATAAGCTTGTAAGTTGGTGTTCAAAGAAATAACATACAATAGCATTATCATCAACTGAAGTTGAGTACAAAGGACTTGTGGAAGCAGCTAAGGAGGTCATATGGATGCAAACACTATACAAAAGCTTGGGCATTGATCAAGGTATACCTGTAATACATGGAGATAATATGAGTTCACTTTATCTTGCAGGTAATCCAGTATTTCATGCAAGAAAAAAACATATAGAGATACATTATCATTTCCTGAGAGAAAAGGTAATGGAGAAAGAAATTGACATGGAGTACATTTCTACAAAGGATCAGATAGCAGATATAATGACAAAGAGCTTGGATGGTGTGAAGACCAGTAGATTCAAAAGCATGGCAGGAGTAAAAGAAAAGAAGATGATATGAAGAAACAAAGAATGTCAATAAGTGATTGAGGGGGAGCTGTTGGAAAAACAATCACTAATTGGACATATATTTGAAGGTCAAAGCTTTAGAAGAAAACCACATGCATATGTGAAGGGAAAAATTCACAAGTGTATTATATTTGTAAAGTTAGTTCACTTTAGTTCTAGAAGTTTTTTAAAAAATCACGAGAATAAGAAAATCTATATAAGTTAGTTTGTATCAACTGACGCGAATAGGAAGACAATGAGAAAGTGAGTTAGAACTCATTTTGTATGACTAAGAATAGTCGGGCTTCTTTGTGTGAGAAAGCACTTGTGCATTTGTGAGGTTTCATAGTTATGGAAAGAGTTTATTAAACTTCTGTGTATAAGTCTTCTTCTTCCATCTCCAGAGTTTGTCTTATGTGAAATGATTTCAAAAGTTGAAGTTTTCCAAGCAAGTCGATGCATGGCATCGAGTTTGTGTTGATAAGTCCTTGTTTTATTCTCTGAGTGTTATGTACTTCTAGAACTTCTTAAAAAAATGAGGTTTGTGGAGCAACTCGATGCCTGGCATTGAGTTTCAACATAAAGTTGATGCCCTGGCATCGACTTCCCACATAAAAGTGGTCTTGCTCATGTCTTGTGTTCATAGGGTAATTCTGGCACTGAAAAAGTGGTTAAAAAAGCTGAAAGTTGATGCCTGGCATCGACTTTTGATTGCAAGTCGATGCTAGGCATCGAATTTTCATTTTTAGACACTCAGAATTACTAAAAGAGGCAAAATTTCTAGTTTTGGAAAGTCATACAGGGCGATCTTGTGAAGGCCATAACTTGAGTTCTAGAGATTCGTTTCTTGCATATCATAGCTTGTTGGAAAGCTCTAATCTTCTACTTTCATACACCAAAATATCGTGGAGAAATAGTACTTGTGCTAAGAGAAATTAGCAAAATACTGAAGATATGTTATTTCAATGACTAGGAATTTCTGTAGAAGCAAAGTTCTCAGTTTAGACTATCATTTCCCAAAGTTTGGAGTGGCAATGAGTTAATGGTGACCATAGAGGTGTTCTAGTGTCACATTAATTCATTTCTTGTGATGTTTCACACATCAACAGAGATGCATATAATGTTCGTGATTCTTACCAAGGAAGGAAACAGCAACATGGCACGACCAAGGAAAAGACTGGTCAACAAAATAAGAGTAAAAGTAAACCAAGGAAGATGGATATTGAATGCCATTATTGTCATAAGAAAGGACACATGAAGAAAGACTCCTATGCATTAAAGAGTGCTAAAGGTGAAGGACAGAATGTTGATGGGCATGTTAAACAACTAGCTGCACCATCTACTTGAACTGTGAAGGTTAAAGAAATCAATGCTATTTTTGATGATGGTGATGTGTTAACACTAGACAATATTGTGCCTAATGAGGGTCTTTGGACGATTCTCTTTCCCACACATGGCTGCTAGATTCTGGTGCTTCTTTTCATGTGACATCGCATAGAGAATGGTTCTCTACTAATGCAACAAACTCTCTTGGTAATGTTAGACTTGGTAACTCTTACCAGTGTGACATTCTTAGGGTTGGAGATGTAATTGGAGATGTACTGGAAAATCTTTCTCGTTGTGGCTGCTTATTTGTGTTATCTCTCTCTTATTTTTCATTTTGTGAGCATTGTCAATATGGAAATCAAATTAGGAATGTGCATAAAATTCACATTGACTCTTCAATTCAATTTTTAGATCTTGTTCATACAGATGTGTGTGGTATTATGCCTGCAAGGTCATTAGGTGGTTCTGTTTACTTTGGCATTTTCATAGATGATGCTACTAGAAAAGTCTAGGTATATCCTATTAAATGAAAGGATGAGGTATTCCCTATTTTCAAAAAATGTATTGCTTTTGTTGAGACTAAAAAAGGAACTAAGCTTAAGGTTTTACATTCAAATAATGGGGGTGAGTACACCTAACATGAATTTTGCCTTTTCTATTAGTCTAGAGGAATTTGTAGAGATTTTAAAGCTCCTTATACCCTAGTACAAAATTGTGTAGTTGAAAGGATGTATAGAAACATTCAAGATAGAGTAGATTTTATGCTACATCATGCAAACCTTTCACAAGGATTTTGGGCAAAAGTGGTATTGACTATAGTTCATGTGATTAACCTTTCACCTAGTACTACCAAAGGTCAAAAAGTGGCACAAGATTCATGGATAGGGAATCCTCCATATTATGATCATCTTTGAGTTTTTGGGTGTGAAGCATATGTTCATATACCTAAGAATGTTAGACAAAATCTGCACCATAAGTCAAAGAAATGCATTTTTCTAGGATATGGGAGAGAAGATCGGTTAGGATATTGCTTATGGGATCCTAAAACATGGTTACTGCTCAAAAGCAATGATTCCATTTTCAATGAGCCTGGGATGCATAAACAACCCATTAAAGAGGTTGAAGTGAAAAGAGTTGGTCTTTGAGGATACTAGTCCTCTACTTAGCATGCGTAAAATTGTTGCGCATAGGGATGTTCAAGAGAATGTCCAATCAAATTTGTTTGCAAATATTCCTACTCAACAACCATTGAGATGCTCTACACGTGTCTCACATCCACCTGATAGATATGTTCTAGGTTTGGATTTTGTTATGCTAAGAGATACTAGTGAGCCTTCTTGCTACAAAGAGGCTATGTAGACAAAGGATCATGCCAAGTGGGAGTGTGCCATATAAGAGTGAGATGGATTCCATTCACAAGAATGGTATTTGGGATCTAATACCTTTACCAAAGGGCAGGAAAGCTTTACCATGTAAATGGGTATATAAGCTGAAATTCAATTTAGACATTTCTTCTCCAAAGTAGAAAGCACGACTTGTTGCAAAGGGTTTTAGGCAACAATATGGTGTTGATTTCGAGGAAATCTTCTCTCCAGTGGTCAAGATGACTGCCCTACAAACGTTGCTTGGATTCGTTGCAATGGAGGATTTAGATCTAGTCCAAATGGATGTGAAAACTACTTTCTTGTGTGGAGATTTTAAAGATGAGATCTATATGGAACAAAAAGAGGGTTATGTAGTTCTTGGCAAAGAAACTCTAGTTTGTAAGTTGAGGAGGAGCTTATATGGACTTAAAAAATCTCTTAAAAAATGGAACCAAAAGTTTGATGCTTTTATGAAGTCTTAAGGCCATTCTCAAAGCAATGAGGATCATTGTCTCTACACAAAGAGATGCTCTGATGGCAACTTGATATGGTTGATACTTTATTTCAATGATATGTTGAGTGTTGGGAAGTCCTCTTATGACTTTTCAATTCTCAAAAAGATGTTGAGTTAGAAATTTGATATGAAGGATTTGGGGAATGCCAAACATATTCTTATCATGCACATTACTCATGATAGGAGTAAAAGATGTATATACTTGTCTCAAAGTGAGTAGATATCTAAAGTACTTCATAGGCTCAATATGCAAGGTGGAAAGGCATTGAGTACACCTTTACTAACATATCTAAAATTGAGCAAGGATGATTTCCCCAAATCAGATGAGGAAAAGGAATTCATGACCAAAATTCCTTATCAGTCTACTCTTGGTAGTCTTATGTATCCTATGGTAGCTACCAGACCAAACATTGCATTTGTAGTGGGAGTTGTGAGCAATCCTAGCAAGAAGCATTTGGGAAGTGGTCAAAGATGATTTTGAGATATGTGAGTGGCACTAAGGACAAGTGTCTATGCTTGGCTAGAGGGAAAGCATCCATTATTGGTTACACAATTTCTAATTATGCTGGTTATGTAGAGAATCAAAATTCTACATGAGGGTACATTTTTCATTTTGTTGAAGGTGCTATTTCTTGGAGATCTCATCTTCAAGAACATACAAAAATTTCCACCACAGAAGTAGACTATGTTGTAGCAAGTGAGGCATGTAAGGAAGCATTGTGGCTTTCTTGTCTTGCTTGTGATATGGATCTACCTCAGCATGTACCTCATTTGCTTAGTGATAGTTAGAGTGCCATTGCTTTGGCTAAGAATTTGGTCTATCATGCAAAGACCAAGCACATTGAGGTGAGGTATCACTTCATTAGAGATTGCATGGCCATATATCACATTATTATTAAGAAGGTTGACACTTGAGATAATGATGCAAATGCTTTGAATAAATCTCTAGCACAAGATAGCTTTCTAGACTGTTGTCACTTGATGGGGGTTACTTTGTTCATGATCTTACATGCTTACTTGTATACTGTGTAACATGCCTATCAAGCGGGAGGTATAGTTTGTATACTAACACTCTATTTTGTATACTTACACTCACCGTATTCTTTATCATTCTTTATTTTTCTCCCATAGTCACTTTGGCCATATTTGTGAGGAGATGGTTGGATATGATTCAGAGATGAGGTGGTGTTACAATAATCCTACTTTACACCTGCCAATGTGACTTTAGGGCACCTTAGTAGAAACCTTTAGTTCCCAAGTACTTCCCAAATATTTATTTAGACCCACTATTTATCTGGAGCATCATTGTCAAATGTTTGTGCCAAAACAGATAACTTGCACGTAGATGCACTATGCAAAACGTGTTATTTTTGGACTTGAAACTCTCAAAAAATGTTCAGTTCTAACTCTCTGATAGAAATCGATGCTAGAACTTTTAGATGCATCTAATTGAAGAGCTTAGCTAACTATTCCAAGTTATTTCACTAATTTAGAGTGAGTATACACTAAGAAATGTGTTTAAGAACTCAAGGGTGTAATCCCAACTTTTCAGGAGGAAGACAATGCGAAGACACATGTAGCTTCTATGATTCATAACTCAAGATCTAGTGAACCAAATGTAATGAAAATTGATATGTAGCAAACAGACTAATCACTCTACCTATATCAAATTAAATAAAGTCATATGATGAAGTATATATAGAGAACTCAATCATAGAAAGTCACTCAAATGAAGACGTTGTTGCAGAGAACAATAGATAGAGATTATCATGAACTAATGACTCAAGTTCTATGTGCTAATGAATGTATGATACAAAGGATATGTAGTGGACTTACTCATACATGTGTGAGTGCAATGCATGCTCACCCATTAGGCTCAATGGCTCTCTCTTCCATGTCCGTGACAAAAATTCACCTTTATTTATACACATAGAGAAGTTTTGAAAGTTGAATTTCCCTCACCTAATAGTGTTCCTACACTTTAGGTGCTAATTGATTTGATTCCAACCACTATTTATTCATGGTTCTTGGCTCCTAACATTATGAGTTTCCTTGTCTCATTTCCTTTTACTTTTATCTAATGAAGTAAAGTCCAAGATATTTAGAAGAGGTATTCATATGCCATACACATGTGAGCCAAATGAATAAACGAGAAGTCCTGGATAGTTGGTCAAGCATCTAGGCTTGCCAAATGTACCAAAAGCTCCCCTCAAGCCTAACATGCTTGAGTCTTCAATCCCTTGTTATCTCTGGCAATCCAATCATATATTTGAACCTAATTAATTTGCTTCCATCCAATGATTTGATCATCATATATGCACATTGCATATGGGTAGATACATAGGAGAGTTGTATCTCCTTACTCACAACCTTTTCCCTAACAAAATGATAATGGGCTTCTATATGTTTGTTCCTAGCATGGAAGATAGGATTAGTAGCTAGATGAAGTGAACTCATATTATCTCAAAATATGTATGGAGTGATAAAATCCAAGCTTAATTGTGTGTATAGGGTCTTGATCCACATAGCTTCTTATGTTGCATTTGCTAACCCTCCGTATTCACCCTCAGTTGAGGAGAGAGAAATTGTAGGTTACTTCTTTGAAGAACAAGATATGAGCTTTGTACCTGCAAATGAGAGATATCTCATGTGCTTCTTCTATCATCTTTGGAACCTCCCAATCTACATCACTGAATAGCGATACATTCAAATCAGATGTGTAGGGTAATATAAAACTTCATTTATTATTCCTTTCAAGTACTTCAATATCCTCTTTGCTGTATCCATGTGAGCTTTCCTTAGGGTGTGCATGAATTGGCTAAGCACACTTACTCCATAGCAAATATCAACCCTAGTTAGAGTAGCATAGTTTAAACTCCCAACTAGGCTTTGATAGCTTGTGATGTCTTCTGTTCAATAAGTTCTCCTTCATGAGCACTTAATTTGTGGTTGACCTCCATGTGAGTACATGCAACTTTAGCTTCTTGCATTTTGAACTTGGCAATCATATCTCTAATATACTTCCTTTGTGTAAGGAACATCCCTTGATCTATGTAGAGTACCTCCAATCCAAGGAAGTAAGTGAGCAATCCAAGATCACTCATCTTAAATTCCTCCTTCATTTGGGCTTTGATTCTTCTAATGACATTAGCATCATCACCTGTAAGGATTATACCATCTACATACACACATAAGTATATCATTTGAGATTTACTTTTCTTAATGAAAGTGAAGGATGTGCTTTGCTTAATTGAAATCCTTTGTCCTACAAGAAGGTAACTAATCTATGGTTCCAAGCCATAATTTGGATGTGATTCATCTACAAATCTAAGAGGTTGTGCCATGTACACCTCCTCTAAAATCCAACCATTCAAGAATGCATTTTTGACATCCATATGATAGATGTTCCAATTCTTTGAGGCAGCTACACTTGTAAGTACTCTGATTGTAGGCATCTTTGCCATAGGAGAGAAAGTTTCTTCATATTCTATACCTTGGGTTTGAGCAAACCCTTTGGCCACAAGCCTTGCTTTATACGTGTTTATTAATCCATCTGAGTTCTTCTTTACCTTGTAGATCCATCTAGATCCAATGATCTTCATGGATGGCTTCTTGGGAACCAATTTCTAAGTTTGATTCTCTTGAAGGGCTTCTATCTCTTCTTCCATTGCTTCGCTCCACTTTAAATTCTTCTTAGCTTCTTCGAATGTTGATGATTCTTCTGAGTTGATATCCTGAGCAATATAAATTGAGTGCTTAGTGACTAGAGAGGTTTCAAATCCATACCTTTCTCACTTCTTTTTTTCTCTAATTGATCTCCTTATTGTTTGTTGAGAAGATTCTGTAACATCTCTCAATTCCTGTATCTTTGCTTTACCTTTGTTGTTACAAGCATTGATATTCTGCCTTGGTGTATTTTGATTATCATCAGAATCACTTGATTCTTCATGTAAGTGATCATTCCCCTTTTGGAATGTTGGGAAGTCCTCCTCTAGGTCATAAGGTAGCTTGACTTTCCATCAATCATCTTCAAACCAAGATTTGTTCTCATCAAAGACAACATCTCTACTAACAATAAAACCTTTAGTGCTTGGATTATATAGAATGTACCCTTTTTTATTTAAGTCATATCCAATGAACACACATTTCTCTACGTTAGGATCCATTTTTCCTCTGATTTGAGATGGAATATGTGCATAAGCTATGCATCCAAATATCCTGCAATGATCAAGACTAGTCTTCTTCCATTCCATGCTTCATATGGTTGTCATCCCATCCAATTCTCTTGATGGGAGTCTATTGATGAGATCGGTGGCTATAGATACAACCTCTACCCATAAATAATTTGGTTATTGTTTCGCGTTAAGCATAGACCTTGCAGCTTCAACTATGGTCCTATTTCTTCTCTCTACCACTCCATTTTGCTTTGGAGTGTACCTAGTTGTGATTCCTCTCTTGATACCCCTCTGGGAGATAAACATCAAATTTATGGGAGAAATATTCTCCCCCTCCATCTGACCTTAGCCTCTTTAGTGTTTTACCTGTTTGATTTTCAACAAGAGCAAGATACTTCTTGAAACATGAGAAGACTTCATCATTATGCTTCATAAAGTATAGGATGGTCCATCTACTACAATCATCAATAAAACATACATAGTACCTAGATTTTGAAATTGATGGCTCCTTGCTAGGTCCCCAAACATCTATGTGGACTAGCTCCAACAAGTCACCATGAATGTATCTTTTCTTCATGAAGGGTTTTCTATGTGATTTCCCAAACTAAAAAGCACTACACTTATATATCATGTGTTTCTTGGAGATATTTGGTAGGCCAAGCACACTTTGATCCTTGCACCTTTGCTACAAATTCCTTTCACCTATGTGAGCCAATCTTTTTGTGCCACATCTCTAATTCTGATCGGGTCTGATTACCATAATTGAACAAAGCTATATTTTTAGTGTCTTGAAGTTCAAATGTAAAGAGTCTACCTGTCTTTTCTCCTTTTGCAATTCTCTTGAATCCTTGTTGTGGATCTTCAACAAAGGCTTCATTCCTTGTGAACCTTACTTGCAATCCTTTCTCTACAATTTTCCCAACAGTTATGAGACTTTTTGTTATGGCAGGTATATACAATACCTTGTTGAGTAGCTTCATGTTTCCATCTCGAGTCTTCACATTTCCCATATTTTCCACTAAGTGTCTAGTGTCATCTGCTATTTGAACCTCATGTCTATTTCTTAGATCCTCTAAGTCAGATATTAGAGCCACATTCCCTACTACATAATTTGAACAACCAGAATCTATATAAAATACATGCTCATCTGCTTTACCTTGCTTCATGGTCATGTTCATCAAGAGGAGTGGGTCCTCTTGAGCTTTCTCTTTAGTGTAATTGTTGTAATATCTCCTTCCTCTATATCCTCCTTGATCATTTGTATTCTTGAAGTTGTTTATGTAGCCATTGAAGTTATTTGATCTGCCTCTTGCACTTCCATAGCTTCCTCCATTGAAGCCCCTTCCTCTCTGATTTCTAGGGTTCCTCAAACAATTCTTTGTTCCATCATTAGTTAGGGATACATATGGCACATGGAGAGGAGCTTTGAAATATCCCCCTACCTTGTCTACCTCCTCTGCCCCTTCCTCTTGAACCTCTATATCTACCTGCAAGTTTTGCTTGAGAGGTACTACCTTCATCATCATATCTTTTAGTCTTTTTCCTTTGCTATCTTTACTCTTGTTCTTATTTGTGTATAGGGTAGATGATTGGTTACCTTTTGGCTTTTCTCCATTCTTCATAAGCTTTGCCTCATGTGTGAACAATTGTCCCATGAGGGTGTTGAAGTCAGGAACCTGCATGTCCATGTATAGGTCCATTGTTGTGGTGAAAGCTTCCTACTTATCATCTGCTTTGATTCCATTGATTACTTGTGCAAGATTAGGACCACCACATGCTAGCAATATGACTCTCCTACCAACAAAGTGCCTCTATATATAGCTGTCTCCAGGGGGCTCCCTTCATGGGTAGGTGAATACTAACCATCCTGTTGGAGCAAGTCTATGACAAGCCTAAGTATTGGCTTGAGTCCCACAAAGTCATAGAAGAAGCCTTAAAATGAAGACAATGTAAAGTTCACTTGTGAACTACCTCTTATAACTTTTGAAGACTTTACTTAATGTAAAAGTGAAAGAATCTTAAGTGGTTGAGTCCACTTGATCAAAAAGGGAAAGAGGAGCCACGAATTCGTGATTTGTGGTAGATAGAGAATCAAATCAATCACTAATTGATTGTAGAGTGATTGAGGGGAGTTAGCCTCCCAAGATCAACTATAAATACATGGTAGTCTTAGTTGTGGCTATGTGAAGACCTCCAAGAGCTGAGATTTATGCCATATCAAGGTGTGATTACAAGGCACACATATGATCAGTAAGTCCATTATATTGTACAATCAATATACCTTCATTTTCATGATCATTTGAGTTCATATTTCCATGTTCTTGTGAAGTGTACTACTCACTGCTACATCTCTCAGTTTTCTCAGTCAGATTTTAGAGATGGTTTCTCTGAGCTTGGTGCATCATTTTCAGTGATTTAACTTGGTAACATTAGCTCTATAAGTCTACTATATGCTCGCCAAGTTTCATTTCATTTGGGTGTTTCAATCTTCAGTTATGTTCAGTTGAAGTCAACCCTGTCTATTCATTTTCACTTCTCTGTCAGGTACCTGACTTTTTTACTCATCTATTCAGAGCTGTTTCTCAGTGTGTACTTACCCAAATTCAATGATTGAAAGCTTCTTGGATTGGGATTACTCTCTAGTATAAGCTTACAAATTTTCATAATTATTTGATTCCTAAATCTTGCGTTATGTTCATTTTTCTCCTCACTGGTCTCATTACTATAGCAGCCAGTGAAAATCGGGATGATGTCATCACTTGTTAAACCTCATTCTCAGTGTGTGGTTCAGTATTTTTTATGAGATTACTCTTGAAAGTTATCTGTTTAAGTTAACTAGACTTCCCCAAGAGGAATTAAGCTAATTGTTGCTCTGCTCAGAGAATTATGCAAAACACTGGACAGGTGTATGAACCAAAATAGCAAGTTCTTCACCTCTGAGCTAACTTCAACTTATCTGTTTTGATCTATCTTTTTGAGAGTGATCTTCCAAGGTACATAGGGTGTCTAATACATCCATTGGGAAGCTAAAAGGGCCCACCACATACTCCTAGAGTTCATTTGGCTGGTGTAGATCAAGGATTTTGCAACACCTTCAAGCACATACCTATCCATCTCTTCACAGTGGTATCAGAGCAAGATTGCGAAGCATTGGACAGGTAATAGATGAAGAGCAAATTGTAAGGCAGGTCATCAATGGCTTGAAGGTAGATGACAAGTGGGAAGCATTCACCACAGCTATGGATTTGTACATGGACATGCATGTACCTGATTTCAATACACTCATTGGACAACTACTTACTCAAGAGGCAAAGCTTATAAAAAATGGAGAAAGCTCTAAAGGTAATCAATCATCAACTTTATACACTGATAAAAGCAAGTCCAAGGATAACAAAGGAAAGGCAAAGAAAGTGGATGATGAAGCAGGTACATATCAAGCTAACTATGGAGGTAGAGGAAGACATGGTAGAGGTAGAGGAAGAGGAGGTAGACAAGGCAGGGGGAGATCCTAAGACTCCAAGTCATGTTCTATTTGTGGATTAACTAATCATACAACTAAAAATTGCTTTAGGAATTCCAGGAATCAAAGAGGCAGAGGATACAATAGAGGAAGTTATGGCTACCAAGAGGAAGGTTCAACAATTGTCATTCAAACTACAATCATTCAAACTATCAAGAAGGCTACAAAGGAAGGAGAGACTTCAATAACTACACAGAAGACAAAAACAAAGAGGATTCATTATTGATCATGAACATGGCTATGCCACAAGGTAAATCTGATGAGCATGTTTTGTACATAGATTCAGGTTGTTCAAATCATGTGGCAAGAAATGTGGCACTCCTATCAGATTTAGAACATCCAAGGAATAAGCATGAGGTACAAACACGAGATGACACAAGACATCCTGTGGAGAAAATAGGGAATGTCAAAGCACCTGATGGAAACATCAACCTACTCAGCAAGGTACTCTATGTCCCTACCATTACAAAGAATTTGATAAGTGTTGGGCAGATAGTAGAGAAAGGGTTGCAAGTCAGGTTCACAAAAGCACGAGCATTTGTTGAAGATCCAAGTCAAGGATTCAGAAGAATTGCAAAAGGTCAAAAGACAGGTAGATTGTTCACATTTGAATTACAAGACACTAGAAACATTGCTCTCTTTAATTATGGTAGTCAGACACTCACAGAATTGGAAGTATGGCACAAAAGGTAAGGACATATTGGCGAAAGGTCATTAGAGCAAATTTGCAGGGACCAAAGTGTACTTGGACTCCCTAACTTGTCAAAACAACATATGATTTATAAGTGTAGTGCATGTCAATTTGGAAAGTCTCACAGGTTACCATTCATGAAGAAAGGTTATATGCATGGAGATCTCTTGGAGTTGGTTCATACAGATGGATGGGGACCTAGCAAGGAAACTTCAATATCTAGATCAAGGTATTATGTCTCCTTTATTGATGATTGCAATAGATGGACCATCCTATTCTTTATGAAACACAAAGATGAAGTTTTTTCATGTTTCAAAAGATATTTGGCTCTTGTGAAGAATCAAGCAGGTAAATCACTAAAAAGGCTAAGGTCAAATGGAGGGGGAGAATACTTCTCCCATGAGTTTGATTCTTTTCTTCAAGAAAAAGGAATCAAAAGAGAGGTAACTACAAGGTACGCTCCCGAGCAAAATGGAGTGGCAGAAAGGAGGAATAGGACAATTGTTGAAGCTGCAAGGTCCATGTTAAATGAAAAGCATTTGCCTAATTATCTATGGGCTAAGGCTGTATCTATAGCCACTTAGTTGATTAACACGCTGCCTTCAAAATCCCTTGATGGGATGACTCCATATGAGGCTTGGAATGGAAGAAGACCAAGCTTAGATCATTGTAAAATTTTTGGATGTATTGCTTTTGCTCATGTTCCTTCATAGGTTAGAGACAAGATGGATCCAAAGGCAGAAAGGTGTGTATTTATTGGATATGAAAACAATCTAAAGGGTTACAGGTTATACAACCCTACCAACAAAGGATTCTTGGTAAGCAGAGATGTAGTTTTTGATGAAAACAATTCATGGTATGAAGATTCATGCAAGAAGGTCAATTTACCATATGATCTTGAAGAGGATTTTCCAAAGCTTGGTGGAGAACAACCAAAGATTGAAGAACAAGGCACCTCGGAGAATGATGAAGAATCTCAGATAGAAAAGATCAAAGCATGGAAGTCTAAAGGTAAAGCAAAATTGCAGGAACTTGAACATGAGGTAGAATCATCACATCATGGCCTAAGAAGATCTATGAGGGAAAAGAAAAAACCAGAAAGGTATGGGTTTGACACCTAATTAGTAACTAAATATTCTATTTACATACCACAGGACATAAACCAAGAGGATCCATCATCCTTTGAAGAGGCCAAAGCAAAATCAGAATGGAAGAATGCAATGAAGGAAGAGATTGAAGCACTTGAGGAAAACAACACTTGGGATTTGGTGCCCAAGACTTCATCCATGAAGGTAATAGGCTCAAGATGGGTCTATAAACTCAAGAAGAATTATGATGGTTCCATTAATAGGTATAAGGCAAGGCTTGTAGCAAAAGGCTTTGCACAAACTCAGGGAATTGATTATGAGGAGACCTTCTCTGCTATGGCAAAGATGCCTACTATTAGGGTTTTGCTTAGTATTTCCTCTTCCAAGAATTGGAAGATACTTCAACTAGATATAAAGAATGCATTCTTGAATGGTTGGATGACAGAAGAGGTTTATATGGCACAACCACCTGGTTTTGAGAATCAAGTTTATCCTGATTATGTGTGTAAACTTAACAAAGCATTGTATGGTCTCAAGCAAGCTCCAAGAGCTTGGAATTTCAGGCTTGTTTCATTCTTGCAGGACAAAGACTTTCAACCAAGCAAGGCAGATCCTTCACTCTTTATTAAAAAGAGTAATTCTGAGATCATCTACCTATGTGTATATGTAGATGATATTATATTGACAGGAAATGATGCAGATGGTATGAAGAAGATCAAAGATCATATGAGAGAAGAGTTCAAGATAAGTGATTTGGGTTCACTTACCTACTTCCTAGGTTTCCAAGTTGTGTACAAAGATCATGGTTTGTTTCTCACTCAAAGAAAGTACATTAAGGACATGTTGGAAAAATTCAAGATCCAAGATTGTAAGATTGCAGGTACTCCAATGGAGGTCAATCACAAATTGAGCTCACATGAAGGTGAACTCATAGAGGACATCACATCATATCAAAGTCTAGTGGGTAGTCTCAACTATGCCACATTGACAAGAGTAGATATATGTTACAGTGTGAGTGTGCTAAGTCAATTTATGCACACACCAAGGAAACCTCCAAGAGCTGAGCTTTATGCCATATCAAGGTGTGATTACAAGGCACACATATGTATCAGTAAGTCCAGTACAATCAATATACTTTCATTTTCATTATACTTTCCATTTCATGATCATTTGAGTTCATATTTCCATGTTCTTGTGAAGTGTACTACTCACTGCCATATCTCTCAGTTTTCTCAGTCAGATTTCAGAGATGGTTTCTCTGAGTTTGGTGCATCATTTTCCTTGATTTAACTTGGTAAAGTGAGCTCTATAAGTCTACTATATGCTAACCAAGCTTCATTTCATTTGGGTGTTTCAATCTTCAGTTATGGTCAGTTGAAGTCAACCCTATTTGTTCATTTTCACTTCTCTACCAGGTACCCGACTTTTTTACTCATCTTGTCAGAGCAGTTTCTTAGTGCGTACTTACTTAAATTCAAGATATGAAAGTTTGTTGGATTGAGATTACTGTCTAGTATAATCTTAGAAATTTTCATAATCATTGAATTCCTAAATCTTGAGTTAAGTTCATTTTTTAGCTCACTGGTCTCATTACTATAGCAACCTATGAAAATCGGGATGATATCATCACTTGTTAAACCTCATTCTCAGTGTGTGGTTCAATATTTTTGATGAGATTACTCTTGAAAGTTAGCTCCTTAAGTTAACTAGACTTCCCCAAGAGGAATTAAGCTAATTGCTGCCGTGCTCAGAGAATTATGCAAAACACTGGACAGGTGTATGAACCAAAATAGCAAATTCTTCACCTCTGAGCTAACTTCAACTTATCTGTTTTGATCTATCTTTTTGAGAGTGATCTTCCAAGGTACATAGGGTGTCTAATACATCCATTGCCAAGCTAAAAGGGCCAACCACATACTCCGAGAGTTCATTTGGCTGGTGTAGATCAAGGATTTTGCAACACCTCTTCATCTTCAAGCACATACCTATCCATCTCTTCATAGTGGTATCAGAGCGAGGGTGGACAACATGGTAGATGGATTTCCTTCATCAATTGACAAATTGGATAGAGTTAATAACTCAGCTTTGTCATTAAGGATGGAAGCTTATCTCCAAGGTAGAAGTTTATATGGTTATGTGGTTGGAGATGATGTTATGCCAAGTTTCAGGAACAAAAGTCAACCAACACAAGAAGAGCAAGAAAGATTGAATTGCTCCAAGGATGCACTTGCAAGGTCTTATCTCCTCAACTCTATCTCATATTTTTTGTTGCCTCACATTAGAAGTTGTAAGACATCTCAGGAAGTGTGGGATGCACTTGAAGCCTTCTTCTCTTCAAGTACTAAAGCTAGGAAGCATCAACTATGGCTGGATTTCACAACTTTCAAGAAGGCTCCCAAACAAAATGTGACTGATTTTGTCACAAAGCTCAAGGACATAGCAGATCAGTTGGGAAGCATTGGAGAGGTAATAGATGAAGAGCAAATCGTAAGGTAGATCATCAATGGCTTGAAGGTAGATTACAAGTGGGAAGCATTCATCACAGCTATGGATTTGTACATGGACATGCATGTACCTGATTTCAATACACTCATTGGACAACTACTTACTCAAGAGGCAGAGCTTATCAAAAATGGAGAAAGCTCTAAAGGTAATCAATCTTCAGCTTTATACATTGATAAAAGCAAGTCCAAAGATAACAAAGGAAAGGCAAAGAAAGTGGATGATGAAGCAGGTACATATCAAGCTAACTATGCAGGTAGAGGAAGACATGGTAGAGGTAGAGAAGGAGGAGGTAGACAAGGTAGGGGGAGATCCCAAGACTCCAAGTCATGTTCTATTTGTGGATTAACTAATCATACAACTGAAAATTGCTTTAGGAATTCCAGGAATCAAAGAGGCAGAGGATACAATAGAGGAAGTTATGGCTACACAAGAGGAAGGTTCAACAATTATAATGGCAACTACAACAACTACTATCATTCAAACTATCAAGGAGGCTACAAAGGAAGGAGAGACTTCAATAACTACACAGAAGACTCAAACAAAGAGGATTCATTATTGATCATGAACATGGCTATGCCACAAGGTAAATCTGATGAGCATGTTTTGTACATAGATTAAGGTTGTTCAAATCATGTGGCAAGAAATGTGGCACACCTATCAGATTTAGAAGATCCAAAGAATAAGCATGAGGTACAAACAGGAGATGACACAAGACATCGTGTGGAGAAAATAGGAAATGTCAAAGCACCTGATGGAAACATCAACCTACTTAGTAAGGTACTCTATGTCCCTACCATTACAAAGAATTTGATAAGTGTTGGGCAGATAGTAGAGAAAGGGTTGCAAGTCAGGTTCACAAAAGCAGGAGCATTTGTTGAAGATCCAAGTCAAGGATTCAGATATCTGGTTCAAGGTATTATGTCTCCTTTATTGATGATTGCAGCAGATGGACCATCCTATTCTTTATGAAACACAAAGATGAAGTTTTTTCATGTTTCAAAAGATATTTGGCTCTTGTGGAGAATCAAAGAGGTAAATCACTAAAAAGGCTAAGGTCAGATGGAGGGGGAGAATACTTCTCCCATGAGTTTGATTCTTTTCTTCAAGAAAGAGGAATCAAAAGAGAGGTAACTACAAGGTACACTCTTGAGCAAAATGGAGTGGCAGAAAGGAGGAATAGGATAATTGTTGAGGTTGCAAGGTCCATGTTAAATGAAAAGCATTTGCATAATTATCTATGGGCTGAGGGTGTATCTATAGCCACTTACTTGATTAACAGGTTGCCTTCAAAATCCCTTGATGGGATGACTCCATATGAGGCTTGGAATGGAAGAAGACCAAGCTTAGATCATTGTAAAACTTTTGGATGTATTGCTTTTGCTCATGTTCCTTCATAGGTTAGAGACAAGATGGATCCAAAGGCAGAAAGGTGTGTATTTATTGGATATGACAACAATCAAAAGGGTTACAGGTTATACAACCGTACCAACAAAGGATTCTTGGTAAGCAGAGATGTAGTTTTTGATGAAAACAATTCATGGTATGAAGATTCATGCAGGAAGGTCAATTTACCATATGATCTTGAAGAAGATTTTCCAAAGCTTGGTAGAGAACAACCAAAGATTGAAGAACAAGACACCTCGGAGGATGATGAAGAATCTCAGATAGAAAAGATCAAAGCATGGAAGTCTAAAGGTAAAGCAAAATTGCAGGAACTTGGACATGAGGCAGAATCATCACATCATGGCCTAAGAAGATCTATGAGGGAAAAGAAAAAACCAGAAAGGTATGGGTTTGAAACCTCATTAGTAACTAAACATTCTATTTACATACCACAGGACATAAACCAAGAGGAGCCATCATCCTTTGAAGAGGCCAAAGGAAAATCAGAATGGAAGCATGCAATCTTCCTTGTAGCAAAAGGCTTTGCACAAACTCAGGGAATTGATTATGAGGAGACCTTCTCTCCTGTGGCAAAGATGCTTACTATTAGGGTTTTGCTTAGTATTGCCTCTTCCAAGAATTGGAAGATACTTCAACTGGATGTAAAGAATGCATTCTTAAATGGTTGGATAACAGAAGAGGTATATATGGCACAACCACCTAGTTTTGAGAATCAAGTTTATCCTGATTATGTGTGTAAACTTAACAAAGCATTGTATGGTCTCAAGCAAGCTCCAAGAGCTTGGAATTTCAGGCTTGTTTCATTCTTGCAGGACAAAGACTTTTCAACCAAGCAAGGCAGATCCTTCACTCTTTATTAAAAAGAGTAATTCTGAGATCATCTACCTATGTGTATATGTAGATGATATTATATTGACAAGAAATGATGCAGATAGTATGAAGAAGATCAAAGATCAGATGAGAGAAGGGTTCAAGATAAGTGACTTGGGTTCACTTACCTACTTCCTAGGTTTGGAAGTTGTCTACAAAGATCATGGTTTGTTTCTCACTCAAAGAAAGTACATTAAGGACATGTTGGCAAAATTCAAGATGCAAGATTGTAAGATTGCAAGTACTCCAATGGAGGTCAATCACAAATTGAGCTCACATAAAGGTGAACTCATAAAGGACATCATATCAAAGTCTAGTGGCTAGTCTCAACTATGGCACATTGACATGAGTAGATATATGTTATAGTGTGAGTGTGCTAAGTCAATTTATGCACACACCAAGTAAACCACACATGGATGCTGCCAAAAGGATTCTCAAGTATCTCAAAGGAACCATAAATGAAGGAATTTATTATCCTTATGTATCTGATTTAGGTTTGAAGCTATTTTCTAATGTAGATTGGGCTCGCTCCAAGGAAGATAGAAGGAGCACTTCAGGTTATCTTACCTTTGCAGGTTCAAAGCTTATTTCATGATCATCCAAGAACCAACCCACAGTTTCTCTCTCTTCTACTGAAGCTAAATATAGAGGTCTTGCCATAGCTACATAAGAAGCTATGTGGATGAAGAAATTACTCAAAGATCTTGAATTGGAGTTTGGAACTCCAACTATTTTTGGTGACAATATGAGTTCTATTCATTTGGCTGCTAATTCTATTTTTCATGCAAGGACTAAAAATATTGAAGTTCATTATCACTATGTATGAGAGATGGTTCTAAGCAAAGAGATTCAAATATCATATGTGTCCACTCATCAACAATGTGCAGATATTCTAACCAAAGCATTGGATGGTACAAAGCTATGCAAGTTCAAAGCCATGATTGGTTTGCAGGTAATCTTGGAGGATTGAAGACCTCATGCATACTTGGCTTAAGAGGGAGCTGTTGGAGCAAGTCTAGGACAAGCCTAAGTATTGTCTTGAGTCCCACAAAGTCATAGAAGAAGCCTTAAAATGAAGACAATGTAAAGTTCACTTGTGAACTACCTCTTGTAACTTTTGAAGACTTTACTTAATGTAAAAGTGAAAGAATCTTAAGTGGTTGAGTCCACTTGATCAAAAAGGGAAAGAGGAGCCACAAATTCATGATTTGTGGTTGACAGAGAATCAAATCAATCACTAATTGATTGGAGAGTGATTGAGGGGAGTTAGCCTCCCAAGATCGACTATAAATACATGGTGGTCTTAGTTGTGGCTATGTGAAGACCTCCAAGAGCTGAGCTTTATGCCATATCAAGGTACAAACGGGATGGCTGTTTGTTATCTCAATCACAGCAGATACCTTCCCATATTTTGTTTCCGGAGTTCTCCATTTAATTTCTTCCGCAGTTTTGGGCTTTGGAGGTATATATCATGCCTTGATTGGCCCTGAAACACTTGAAGAATCCTTTCCCTTTTTTGGTTATACATGTGATTACAAGGCACACATATGTATCAGTAAGTCCATTGTATTGTACAATCAATATACTTTCATTTTCATGATCATTTGAGTTCATATTTCCATGTTCCTGTGAAGTGTACTACTCACTGCCATATCTCTCAGTTTTCTCAGGTAGATTTCAGAGATGGTTTCTCTGAGCTTGCTGCATCATTTTTAGTGATTTAACTTGGTAAAGTGAGCTCTATAAGTTTACTATGTGCTCACCAAGTTTCATTTCATTTGGGTTTTGCAATCTTCAGTTATGTTCAGTTGAAGTCAACCCTGTCTATTCATTTTCACTTCTGTGTCAGGTACCCGACTTTTTTACTCATCTTGTCAGAGATGTTTCTCAGTGTGTACTTACTCAAATTCAAAATATGAAAGCTTGTTGGATTGCTATTACTGTCTTGTGTAGTCTTACAAATTTTCATAATCATTGGATTCCTAAATCTTGAGTTCGGTTCATTTTTCTGCTCCCTCGTCTCATTACTATAGCAGCCCGTGAAAATCAGGATGATGTCATCACTTGGTAAACCTCATTCTCAGTGTGTGGTTCATTATTTTTTATGAGATTACTCTTGAAAGTTAGCTCCTTAAGTTAACTAGACTTCCCTAAGAGGAATTAAGCTAATTGGTGTTGTGCTCAGAGAATTATGCAAAACACTGGACAAGTGTATGAACCAAAATACCAAGTTCTTCACCTTTGAGCTAACTTCAACTTATCTATTTTGATCTATCTTTTTGAGTGATCTTCCAAGGTACATAGGGTGTCTAATACATCCATTGGGAAGCTAAAAGGGCCCACCACATACTCCTGGAGGTCATTTGGCTGGTGTAGATCAAGGATTTTGCAACACCTCTTCATCTTCAAGCACATACCTATCCATCTCTTCATAGTGGTATTAGAGCAAGGGTGGACAACATGGCAGATGGATGTCCTTCATCAATTGACAAATTGGATAGAGGTAATTACTCAGCTTTGTCATTAAGGATGGAGGCTTATCTCCAAGGTAGAAGTTTATATGGTTATGTGGCTGGAGATGAAGTCATGCCAAGTTTCAGGAACAAAAGTCAACCAACACAAGTAGAGCAAGAAAGATTGAGCACATGGTGCTCCAAGGATGCACTTGCAAGGTCTTATCTCCTCAACTCTATCTTAGATTTTTTGTTGCCTCACATTATAAGTTGTAAGACATCTCAGGAAGTGTGGGATGCACTTGAAGCCCTCTTCTCTTCAAGTACTAAAGCTAGGAAGCATCAACTATGGCTGGATTTCACAACTTTCAAGAAGGCTCTCAAACAAAATGTAACTGATTTTGTCACAAAGCTCAAGGACATAGCAGATCAGTTGGGAAGCATTGGAAAGGTAATAGATGAAGAGCAAATTGTAAGGCAGGTCATCAATGGCTTGTAGGTAGATTACAAGTGGGAAGCATTCACCATAGCTATGGATTTGTACATGGACATGCATGTACCTGATTTCAATACACTCATTGGACAACTACTTACTCAAGAGGCAAAGCTTATCAAAAATGGAGAAAGCTCTAAAGGTAATCAATCTTCAGCTTTATACATTGATAAAAGCAAGTCCAAAGATAACAAAGGAAAGGCAAAGAAAGTGGATGATGAAGCAGGTACATATCAAGCTAACTATCTAGGTAGAGGAAGACATGGTAGAGGTAGAGGAAGAGGAGGTAGACAAGGCAGGGGGAGATCCCAAGTCTCCAAGTCATGTTCTATTTGTGGATTAAGTAATCATACAACTAAAAATTGCTTTAGGAATTCCAGGAATCAAAGAGGCAGAGGATACAATAGAGAAAGTTATGGCTACAGAAGAGGAAGGTTCAACAATTATCGTGGCAACTACAAAAACTACAATCATTCAAACTATCAAGGATGCTAGAAAGGAAGGAGAGACTTCAATAACTACACAAAAGACTCAAACAAAGAGGATTCATTATTGATCATGAACATGGCTATGCCACAAGGTAAATCTGATGGGCATGTTTTCTACATAGATTCAGGTTGTTCAAATCATGTGGCAGGAAATGTGGCACTCCTATCAGATTTAGAAGATCCAAGGAATAAGCATGAGGTACAAACAGGAGATGACACAAGACATCCTGTGGAGAAAATAGGAAATGTCAAAGTACCTGATGGAAACATCAACCTACTCAGTAAGGTACTCTATGTCCCTACCATTACAAAGAATTTGATAAGTGTTGGGCAGATAGTAGAGAAAGGATTGCAAGTCAGGTTCACAAAAGCAGGAGCATTTGTTGAAGATCCAAGTCAAGGATTTAGAAGAATTGCAAAAGGTGAAAAGACTGGTAGATTCTTCACATTTGAATTACAAGACACTAGAAACATTGCTCTCTTTAATTATGGTAGTCAAACACTCACAAAATTGGCAGTATGGCACAAAGGTTAGCACATATTGGTGAAAGGTCATTAAAGCAAATTTGCAGGGACCAGAGTGTACTTGGACTCCCTAACTTGTCAAAACAACATATGATTTATAAGTGTAGTGCATGTCAATTTGGAAAGTCTCACAGGTTACCATTCATGAAGAAAGGTTATATGCATGGAGATCTCTTGGAGTTGGTTCACACAGATGGATGGGGACCTAGCAAGGAAGCTTCAATATCTGGATCAAGGTATTATGTCTCCTTTATTGATGATTGTAGCAGATGGACCATCCTATTCTTTATGAAACACAAAGATGAAGTTTTTTCATGTTTCAAAAGATATTTGGCTCTTGTGGAGAATCAAAGAGGTAAATCACTAAAAAGGCTAAGGTCAGATGGAGGGGGAGAATACTTCTCCCATGAGTTTGACTCTTTTCTTCAAGAAAGAGGAATCAAAAGAGAGGTAACTACAAGGTACACTCTTGAGCAAAATGGAGAAGCAGAAAGGAGGAATAGGACAATTGTTGAAGCTGCAAGGTCCATGTTAAATGAAAAGCATTTGCCTAATTATCTATGGGTTGAGGCTGTATCTACAGCCACTTACTTGATTAACAGGTTGCCTTCAAAATCCCTTGATGGGATGACTCCATATGAGGCTTGGAATGGAAGAAGACCAAGCTTAGATCATTGTAAAATTTTTGGATGTATTGCTTTTGCTCATGTTCCTTCATAGGTTAGAGGCAAGATGGATCCAAAGGCAGAAATGTGTGTAGTTATTGGATATAAGAACAATCAAAAGGGTTACAGGTTATACAACCCTACCAACAAAGGATTCTTGGTAAGCAGAGATGTAGTTTCTGATGAAAACAATTCATGGTATGAAGATTCATGTAGGAAGGTCAATTTACCATATGATCTTGAAGAAGATTTTCCAAAGCTTGGTAGAGAACAACCAAAGATTGAAGAACAAGACACCTCGGAGGATGATGAAGAATCTCAAATAGAATAGATCAAAGCATGGAAGTCTAAAGGTAAAGCAAAATTGCAAGAACTTGGACATCAGGCAGAATCATCACATCATGGCCTAAGAAGATCTATGAGGGAAAAGAAAAAACCAAAAAGGTATGGGTTTGACACCTCATTAATAACTAAAAATTCTATTTACATACCACAGGACATAAACCAAGAGGAGCCATCATCCTTTGAAGAGGCCAAAGCAACATCAAAATGGAAGCATGCAATGAAGGAAGAGATTGAAGCACTTGAGGAAAACAACACTTGGGATTTGGTGCCCAAGACTTCATCCATGAAGGTAATAGGCTCAAGATGGGTCTATAAACTCAAGAAGAATTCTTATAGTTCCATTAACAGGTATAAGGCAAGGCTTGTAGCAAAAGGCTTTGCACAAACTCAGGGAATTGATTATGAGGAGACCTTCTCTCCTGTGGCAAAGATGCCTACTATTAGGGTTCTGCTTAGTATTGCCTCTTCCAAGAATTGGAAGATACTTCAACTAGATGTAAAGAATGCATTCTTGAATGGTTGGATGACAGAAGAGGTATATATGGCACAACCACCTGGTTTTGAGAATCAAGTTTATCCTGATTATGGGTGTAAACTTAACAAACAATTGTATGGTCTCAAGCAAGCTCCAAGAGCTTGGAATTTCAGGCTTGTTTCATTCTTGCAGGACAAAGACTTTCAACCAAGCAAGGTAGATCCTTCACTCTTTATTAAAAAGAGTAATTCTGAGATCATCTACCTATGTGTATATGTAGATGATATTATATTGACAGGAAATGATGCAGATGGTATGAAGAAGATCAAAGATCAGATGAGAGAAGAGTTCAAGATAAGTGATTTGGGTTCACTTACCTACTTCCTAGCTTTGGAAGTTGTCTACAAAGATCATGGTTTGTTTCTCACTCGAAGAAAGTACATTAAGGACATGTTGGCAAAATTCAAGATGCAAGATTGGAAGATTGAAGGTACTCCAATGGAGGTCAATCACAAATTGAGCTCACATGAAGGTGAACTCATAGAGGACATCACATCATATCAAAGTCTAGTGGGTAGTCTCAACTATGCCACATTGACATGAGTAGATATATGTTACAGTGTGAGTGTGCTAAGTCAATTTATACACACACAAAGGAAACCACACATGGATGCTGCCAAAAGGATTCTCAAGTATCTCAAAGGAACCATAAATGAAGGACATTATTATCCTTATGTATCTAGCTATTTTTTGATGCAGATTGGGCTGGCTCCAAGGAAGATAGAAGGAGCACTTCAGGTTATCTTACCTTTGCAGGTTCAAAGCTTATTTCATGGTCATCCAAGAACCAACCCACACTTGCTCTCTTTTCTACTGAAGCTGAATATAGAGGTCTTGCCATAGCTACACAAGAAGTTATGTAGATGAAAACATTATTCAAAGATCTTGGATTGGAGTTTGGAACTCCAACTATTTTTGGTGACAATATGAATTCTATTCATTTGGCTGCTAATCCTATTTTTCATGCAAGGACTAATCATATTGAAGTTCATTATCACTATGTACGAGAGAAGGTTCTAAGAAAAGAGATTCAAATATCATATGTGTCCACTCATCAACAATGTGCAGATATTCTAACCAAAGCATTGGATGGTACAAAGCTATGCAAGTTCAAAGCCATGATTGGTTTGCAGGTAATCTTGGATGATTGAAGACCTCAAGCATACTTGGCTTGAGGGGGAGCTGTTGGAGCAAGTCTATGACAAGCCTACCTATTGGCTTGAGTCCCACAAAGTCATAGAAGAAGCTTTAAAATGAAGACAATGTAAAGTTCACTTGTGAACTACCTCTTGTAACTGTTGAAGAATTTACTTAAAGTAAAAGTGAAAGAATCTTAAGTGGTTGAGTCCACGTGAAAAAAAAGGGAAAGAGGAGCCACAAATTTGTGATTTGTGGTAGATAGAGAATCAAATCAGTCACTAACTGATTGGAGAGTGATTGAGGGGAGTTAGCCTCCCAAGATCAACTATAAATACATGGTAGTCCTAGTTGTGGCTATGTGAAGACCTCCAAGAGCTGAGCTTTATGCCATATCAAGGTGTGATTACAAGGCACACATATGTATCAGTAAGTCCATTGTATTGAACAATCAATATACTTTCATTTTCATGGTCATTTGAGTTCATATTTCCATGTTCTTGTGAAGTGTACTACTCACTGCCATATCTCTCAGTTTTCTCAGTCAGATGTCATAGATGGTTTCTCTGAGTTTGGTGCATCATTTTCAGTGATTTAACTTGGTAAAGTGAGCTCTATAAGTCTACTATATGCTCACCAAGTTTCATTTCATTTGGGTGTTTCAATCTTCAGTTATGTTCAGTTGAAGTCAACCCTATCTGTTCATTTTCACTTCTCTATCAAGTACCCGACTTTTTTACTCATCTTGTCAGAGCAGTTTCTTAGTGCGTACTTACTTAAATTCAAAATATGAAAGTTTGTTGGATTGAGATTACTGTCTAGTATAATCTTAGAAAGTTTCATAATCATTGGATTCCTAAATCTTGAGTTAAGTTCATTTTTTTGCTCACTGGTCTCATTACTATAGCAGCCTATGAAAATCGGGATGATGTCATCACTTGTTAAACCTCATTCTTAGTGTGTGGTTCATTATTTTTGATGGGATTACTCTTGAAAGTTAGCTCTATAAGTTAGCTAGACTTCCCCAAGAGGAATTAAGCTATTTGCTGCTGTGCTCAGAGAATTATGCAAAACAGTGGACAGGTGTATGAACCAAAATAGCAAATTCTTCACCTATGAGCTAACTTCAACTTATCTGTTTTGATCTATCTTTTTGAGAGTGATCTTCCAAGGTACATAGGGTGTCTAATACATCCATTGCCAAGCTAAAAGGGCCAACCACATACTCCTAGAGTTCATTTGGCTGGTGTAGATCAAGGATTTTGCAACACCTCTTCATCTTCAAGCACATACCTATCCATCTCTTCATAGTAGTATGAGAGCAAGGGTGGACAACATGGTAGATGGATTTCCTTCATCAATTGACAAATTGGATAGAGTTAATTACTCAGCTTGGTCATTAAGGATGGAAGCTCATCTCCAAGGTAGAAGTTTATATGGTTATGTGGCTCGAGATGATGTTATGCCAAGTTTCAGGAACAAAAGTCAATCAACACAAGAAGAGCAAGAAAGATTGAACACATGGTGCTCCAAGGATGCACTTGCAAGATCTTATCTCCTCAATTTTCTATCTCATATTTTTTGTTACCTCACATTAGAAGTTGTAAGACATCTCAGGAAGTGTGGGATGCACTTGAAGCCTTCTTCTCTTCAAGTACTAAAGCTATGAAGCATCAACTATTGTTGGATTTCACAAGTTTCAAGAAGGCTCCCAAACAAAATGTGACTGATTTTGTCACAAAGCTCAAGGATATAGCAGATCAGTTGGGAAGCATTTGAGAGGTAATAGATGAAGAGCAAATCATAAGGCAGGTCATCAATGGCTTGAAGGTAGAATAAAAGTGGGAAGCATTCACCACAACTATGGATTTGTACATGGACATGCATGTACCTGATTTCAATAAACTCATTGGACTACTACTTACTCAAGAGGCAGAGCTTATAAAAAATGGAGAAAGCTCTAAAGGTAATCAATCTTCAGCTTTATACATTGATAAAAGCAAGTCCAACGATAACAAAGGAAAGGCAAAGAAAGTGGATGATGAAGCAGGTACATATCAAGCTAACTATGCAGGTAGAGGAAGACTTGGTAGAGGTAGAGGAAGAGGAGGTAGACAAGGCAGGGGGAGATCCCAAGACTCCAAGTCATGTTCTATTTGTGGATTAACTAATCATACAACTGAAAATTGCTTTAGGAATTCCAGGAATCAAAGAAGCAGAGGATACAATACAGGAAGTTATGGCTACACAAGAGGAAGGTTCAACAATTATAATGGCAACTACAACAACTACTATCATTCAAACTATCAAGGAGGCTACAAAGGAAGGAGAGACTTCAATAACTACACAGAATACTCAAACAAAGAGGATTCATTATTGATCATGAACATGGCTATGCCACAAGGTGAATCTGATGAGCATTTTTTGTACATAGATTCAGGTTCTTCAAATCATGTGGCAAGAAATGTGGCACACCTATGAGATTTAGAAGATCCAAGGAATAAGCATGAGGTACAAACAGGAGATGACACAAGACATCTTGTGGAGAAAATAGGAAATGTCAAAGCACCTAATGGAAACATCAACCTACTCAGTAAGGTACTCTATGTCCCTACCATTACAAAGAATTTGATAAGTGTTGGGCAGATAGTAGAGAAAGGGTTGCAAGTCAGGTTCACAAAAGCAGGAGCATTTGTTGAAGATCCAAGTCAAGGATTCAGAAGAATTGCAAAAGGTTAAAAGACAGGTAGATTGTTCACATTTGAATTACAAGACACTAGAAACATTGCTCTCTTTAATTATGGTAGTCAGACACTCACATAATTGGAAGTATGGCACAAAAGGTTAGCACATATTGGTGAAAGGTCATTAAAGCAAATTTGCAGGGACCAAAGTGTACTTGGACTCCCTAACTTGTCAAAGCAACATATGATTTATAAGTGTAGTGCATGTCAATTTGGAAAGTCTCACAGGTTACCATTCATGAAGAAAGGTTATATGCATGGAGATCTCTTGGAGTTGGTTCATACAGATGGATGGGGACCTAGCAAGGAAGCTTCAATATCTGTTCAAGGTATTATGTCTCCTTTATTGATGATTGCAGCAGATGGACCATCCTATTCTTTATGAAACACAAAGATGAAGTTTTTTCATGTTTCAAAAGATATTTGGCTCTTGTGGAGAATCAAAGAGGTAAATCACTAAAAAGGCTAAGGTCAGATGGAGGGGGAGAATACTTCTCCCATGAGTTTGATTCTTTTCTTCAAGAAAGAGGAATCAAAAGAGAGGTAACTACAAGGTACACTCTTGAGCAAAATGGAGTGGCAGAAAGGAGGAATAGGATAATTGTTGAGGTTGCAAGGTCCATGCTAAATGAAAAGCATTTGCATAATTACCTATGGGCTGAGGCTGTATCTACAACCACTTACTTGATTAACAGGTTGTCTTCAAAATCCCTTGATGGGATGACTCCATATGAGGCTTGGAATGGAAGAAGACCAAGCTTAGATCATTGTAAAATTTTTGGATGTATTGCTTTTGCTCATGTTCCTTCATAGGTTAGAGACAAGATGGATCCAAAGGCAGAGAGGTGTGTATTTATTGGATATGACAACAATCAAAAGGGTTACAGGTTATACAACCCTACCAACAAAGGATTTCTGGTAAGCAGAGATGTAGTTTTTGATGAAAACAATTCATGGTATGAAGATTCACGCAGGAAGGTCAATTTACCATATGATCTTGAAGACGATTTTCCAAAGGTTGGTAGAGAACAACCAAAGATTGAAGAACAAGACACCTCGGAGTACGATGAAGAATTTCAGATAGAAAAGATCAAAGCATGGAAGTCTAAAGGTAAAGCAAAATTGCAGGAACTTGGACATGAGGCAGAATCATCACATCATGGCCTAAGAAGATCTATGAGGGAAAAGAAAAAACCTGAAAGGTATGGGTTTCAAACCTCATTAGTAACTAAACATTCTATTTACATACCACAGGACATAAACCAAGAGGAGCCATCATCCTTTGAAGAGGCCAAAGGAAAATCAGAATGGAAGCATGCAATGAAGGAAGAGATTGAAGCACTTGAGGAAAACAACACTTGGGATTTGGTGCCCAAGACTTCATGCATGAAGGTAATAGGCTCAAGATGGGTCTATAATTTCAAGAAGAATTTTGATGGTTCCATTAACAGGTATAAGGCAAGGCTTGTAGCAAAAGGCTTTGCACAAAGTCAGGGAATTGATTATGAGGAGACCTTCTCTCCTGTGGCAAAGATGCCTACTATTAGGGTTCTGCTTAGTATTGCATCTTCCAAGAATTGGAAGATACTTCAACTGGATGTAAAGAATACATTCTTGAATGGTTGGATAACAGAAGAGGTATATATGGCACAACCACCTAGTTTTGAGAATCAAGTTTATCCTGATTATGTGTGTAAACTTAACAAAGCATTGTATGGTCTCAAGCAAGCTCCAAGAGCTTGGAATTTCAGGCTTGTTTCATTCTTGTAGGAAAAAGACTTTCAACCAAGCAAGGCAGATCCTTCACTCTTTATTAAAAAGAGTAATTCTGAGATCATCTACCTATGTGTATATGTATATGATATTATATTGACAAGAAATGATGCAGATGGTATGAAGAAGATCAAAGATGAGATGGGAGAAGGGTTCAAGATAAGTGATTTGGGTTCACTTACCTACTTCCTAGGTTTGGAAGTTGTCTACAAAGATCATGGTTTGTTTCTCACTCAAAGAAAGTACATTAAGGACATGCTGGAAAAATTCAAGATGCAAGATTGTAAGATTGCAGGTACTCCAATGGAGGTCAATCACAAATTGAGCTCACATAAAGGTGAACTCATAAAGGACATCATATCAAGGTCTAGTGGTTAGTCTCAACTATGCCACATTGACATGAGTAGATATATGTTATAGTGTGAGTGTGCTAAGTCAATTTATGCACACACCAAGGAAACCACACATGGATGCTGCCAAAAGGATTCTCAAGTATCTCAAAGGAACCATAAATGAAGGACTTTATTATCCTTATGTATCTGATTTAGGTTTGAAGCTATTTTCTAATGTAGATTGGGCTGGCTCCAAGGAAGATAGAAGGAGCACTTCAGGTTATCTTACCTTTGCAGGTTCAAAGCTTATTTCATGATCATCCAAGAACCAACCCACAGTTTCTCTCTCTTCTACTGAAGCTGAATATAGAGGTCTTGCCATAGCTACACAAGAAGCTATGTGGATGAAAACATTATTCAAAGATCTTGGATTGGCGTTTGGAACTCCAACTATTTTTGGTGACAATATGAGTTCTATTCATTTTGCTGCTAATTCTATTTTTCATGCAAGGACTAAACATATTGAAGTTCATTATCACATGTATGAGAGAAGGTTCTAAGCAAAGAGATTCAAATGTCATATGTGTCCACTCATCAACAATGTGCAGATATTCTAACCAAAGCATTGGATGGTACAAAGCTATGCAAGTTCAAAGCCATGATTGGTTTGCAGGTAATCTTGGAGGATTGAAGACCTCATGCATACTTGGCTTGAGGGGGAGCTGTTGGAGCAAGTCTATCACAAGCCTAAGTATTGGCTTGAGTCCCACAAAGTCATAGAAGAAGCCTTAAAATGAAGACAATGTAAAGTTCACTTGTGAACTACCTCTTGTAACTTTTGAAGACTTTACTTAATGTAAAAGTGAAAGAATCTTAAGTGGTTGAGTCCACTTAATCAAAAAGGGAAAGAGGAGCCACAAATTCGTGATTTGTGGTAGACAAAGAATCAAATCAATCACTAATTGATTGGAGAGTGATTGAGGGGAGTTAGCCTCCCAAGATCAACTATAAATACATGGTGGTCTTAGTTGTGGCTATGTGAAGACCTCCAAGAGTTGAGCTTTATGCCATATCAAGGTGTGATTACAAGGCACACATATGTATCGGTAAGTCCATTGTATTGTACGATCAATATACTTTCATTTTCATGATCATTTGAGTTCATATTTCCATGTTCCTCTGAAGTGTACTACTCACTACCATATCTCTCAGTTTTCTCAGGTAGATTTTAGACATGGTTTCTCTGAGCTTTCTTTATCATTTTCAGTGATTTAACTTGGTAAAGTGAGCTCTATAAGTTTACTATGTGCTCATCAAGTTTCATTTTATTTGGGTGTTTCAATCTTCAGTTATGTTCAGTTGAAGTCAACCCTATCTGTTCATTTTCACTTCTCTGTCAGGTACTCGACTTTTTTACTCATCTTGTCAGAGATGTTTCGCAGTGTGTACTTACTTAAATTCAATGATTGAAAGCTTGTTGGATTGAGATTACTGTCTAGTTTAAGCATACAAAGTTTCATAATCATTGGATTTCTAAAACTTGAGTTATGTTCATTTTTCTGCTCACCCGTCTCATTACTATAGAAGCCCGTGAAAATCGAGATGATGTCATCACTTGTTAAACCTCATTCTCAGTGTGTGGTTCATTATTTTTTATGCGATTACTCTTGAGAGTTAGCTCTTTTTAAGTTAACTAGACTTCCCCAAGAGGAATTAAGCTAATTGCTGCAATGCTCAGAGAATTATGCAAAACACTGGACAGGTGTATGAACCAAAATAGCAAGTTCTTCACCTTTGAGCTAACTTAGACTTATCTGTTTTGATCTATCTTTTTGAGAGTGATCTTCCAAGGTACATAGGGTGTCTAGTACATCCATTGGCAAGCTAAAAGGGCCCACCACATACTCCTAGAGTTCATTTGGTTGGTGTAGATCAAGGATTTTGCAACACCTCTTCATCTTCAAGCACATACTTGTCCATCTCTTCACACATCCAAGTGCACTCATGTAACTACATGTGCGCCAAGTGTCCCAGTTGACCAGAGTTAACTCAAGTGGATGCTTCTAGAAGGTTCTAGATC
Source organism: Ceratopteris richardii (assembly GCA_020310875.1). Lineage (NCBI taxonomy): Eukaryota > Viridiplantae > Streptophyta > Polypodiopsida > Polypodiales > Pteridaceae > Ceratopteris > Ceratopteris richardii. The sequence continues at coordinate 85,504,444 of CM035429.1, forward strand.
TCCTTGGGCAAAACCCTCTCCCATGTACCCCATGGGGGTTGAACCCAATACCTCCTTCTTCACATCCTTGAGTCTTAACCACTAGGCTAAGTGGATCACTTGGTTACAAGAGTAAATGACATTCTAGTAAGTCTAGACTCGAGATCTTTGGTCATACATAGGGGTGACCAAATGGTGTCCAATTTCAGATTCGTTTGAACCAGCCAAACCCTTAGATCATAGACTTACTTTTTACATCCTCCTCCCCCCCTTGGAAAAATATTTTCCTCCTCAAAAATAGAGCTATATATCTACTATAGGCAATCCCCGAGCCTCATGTTCTAAAACAGGAAGAACATGGTCATGTTCTAGAACAGGAAGAACATCTCTCATCTCTGTGGTGGGATCCCTACCTAGATGATTCAAAACAATGTCTTGCTTTGCACTTTGATAAATTTCTCAAAGTACAAAGTAGTGAGTGAATTTTAAGAGTGGATCTAAAAACATCCCTTGCCATTTCATAGTTTTTTACTAGGTGCAATCTAGGCACAAACATGTGAACTGGGTGGATTCAAATTCATAGTCCATTTATGGGCATAACAGATGCATGGAACTAGTAATAAAGGTGGAATTCTTATTCATCACAAGATAGTTAAAAAATCCTATGTATGCTATAGGAGAAAGTTTACCATTTAATTTGAGTCAACCATAATATAACTTGATCAATTCAAATTCAAAATGAAAATTTTATCCGACTTGGGACACTTTTCTCAAAGACTTGAGCTAAAAAGTTCTTGGGAATTGTCAATCTTATGAGAAATTCCTAACTTCTCGATCCTAGATTATACTAGACTCTAGAAAATCGTTTATGCTATAACTTGAAGCAAACTCAAATAAATAAGTCCACTTAGACTTATTATATCTTGAAGTTTAAAAAGGTTCTTGTACATAATATCTATCTGGGATGTTTAATTTAGTTACTTCGTTCTAACTCGCTAATCCTCGACTTTTATGAAAAGAATCAGATACCATATCTGAGTCAAATCCAAAAGATTTGAAAAGCAGACAGAAAGAACTAAAACTCTGTTCTACCAATTCAAACTTCAAAGATACATAAACTTGCTATGAGTCAAAGTTTAGATGACTCTGGACTTTAACTTTTCAAAGATCTATTTCAACAAGGTATTGAAGCATTTTTTCTATCTTTAAGAGAAATAAGCTAGATTCTCAAAAAGATTCAAAGTAAATATAAAACATCATCCAATCACAAGATCCTAGAGTGGTAACCAACATCAGTGTGTCGACCCACTAAGGTTCTATTGATGAGTTTTTTTACTCAAGCAATGCGTCACTAGAGACTAAGTTCATGTCTAAATTCAATCTTTATGATTGCGTACTTAGAATGCAAGTCTTGTGCATTGCTTCAAGTCAAAGAATCGAATTTAACAAGTTACACTAGGAACTTAGTCTTTGACTTGGTCAGTCTATCATTAGTTGAAGGATTAGTTCAAAGTCAAACTCTAACTCTTCTAGAAATTTGTCAAATATTTTTGATTGACAACACTTAAGCTTAAGGTGCTTCAAGAAGATCTTGTAAGTTACTTACTTCATATCTTCTGTTTCCTGGATCTTGAAGTTATCTTGAAATATCTTGAGAGACTACTTTTATCCTCCTTGAATTTAAACTTCTTTTTTGAATTTTTAATTCCCTTGAGAATCAAACCTATCTTCAAGATCCAATCTAGGACTAAAAGATAATTACCATCCACGGTTCGATGTCCCATACCATCTTTCCTGCATCAATATGAGTATAAAATCTGGTGTCCCATACCACCCTATTTTATATTCACATTAATGTGTGGGTGATACTTATCCTAAAATCTAAACATATCTTGATAGAGTACCTTTTACTTCAACTCTTGAAAAGAATTTTGAAGTTTTAGGTGTTACCTCTAACTTGATATTCTAGGGTTTGATCCCTTCGCATGATCATTTCATGATCTTGTGCTTTGATTTAGGAACTTGAAAACCTTTTGATGGAACATCCATCCTTCTTTGCTAAGTTTTTCAAATGAAAACCAATCAGAATTCCATGTACTTGAATTTTCACATATTCAAGTCTTAATTGGTTTATTCTTAACCAATTTGTAACAACCAGATCTTTTGACTTCTTTTCTTTAGATTCCTTTCTTAGTGATGCTTTAGGTACCTTACTCTGGCCAAGAATTTTATAGGAATCTCTCTACTGCGTGAGTCTAAGCACCCACTCATGCTTTTTGGATTTTTACCAAAATCCCTTTAAGGATAGGCAAACATTATGTTGTACCTTCCACAAACTTAAGTGCCATCTTCACGGTTGTAGACTACACTCTTGGAGTTACTTACTCTCCTCAGACTTGGAATAGCTTACTTTTTTCACAATTTTCCATTGGATAAATGGAACCCGAGTGAACAATTCCTAAAATGAATTTTATTGCCAATACTTGGGCAAACTTCAAAGTAGGTCCAATCGCACATTCTTGGACAATCATGGCCAAGCTTGATCAAGTCTAGTTGATGTTGCAACTAGAATAAAGACTTATTCTTTATCTTTAAGATCTCCTAAACTATCAAAAGCTTCTTTGCTTACCCACGACATTTTAGAGATCTTCCCTCAACTTAAGTCCAAGCATACACTGATGCTTCAAGAATCTTTGATACACCTTTAGGTTATATCAATATTTTGACTTAAGTACCAATAGTGGTGGTTTGGGAATTGCTGGGAACTACTTGCTATTGAACTTTTCATGAAAGATTCTAGTCTCACATTTAGGAAGATTTTTCCGTTCAAGAACTTTTCGATTCCTGCCAAGGAATCAAGTAACACTAAGCCAATGATTCATCTTGGAATATTTTGCTTTATTGAAATAATCTTCAAAAGAAATTCTTGACTTTTGGACAAGATCAAGACTTAAACTTTATTGCTTGCCCAAAAGATACTCCTTTTCAACCAATGAAATAGTTAACCAGACTATTTCATTTTATTGAGGATTGGCATTATCTCATCTCCAAAAATGTAACCATAGAGATTTCTCCCTTGAAGATATGCTTCCATTCTAAGTGAAAAAGTGGAGTAATTACCTTGATCCAAATCGCCAATGGATGAAGGAAATCCATCTCCCATATTGAGTTGATGTAGCTCTATTACCACTGTGAGGAGATGGTTGGATACAATTCAGAGACGAGGCGGTGTTGCAATAATCCTGCTCTACACGTGCCAGTGTGACTTCAGCGCACCTTAGTAGAAATCTTTATCTTCCCAAATATTCATTTAGACTCACTATGTACCTTGGAGGATCATTGTCAAATGTTTGTGCCAAAACAGATAACTTGCACATAGATGCACTATGAAAAACTTTCTATTTTTGGTCTTGAACCTCTCAAAAAACGTTCAGTTCTCACTCTCCGATAGCAATTGACTCGAGACCTTTTAGATGTTTCTGATTGAAGAGCTTAGCTACCTATTCCAAGTTATTTCACTAATTTAGAGTGACTATAAGCTAAGGAATGAGTTTAAGAACTCAGGTGTGTAATCCTAACTTTTGAGAAGGAAGACAATGTGTAGACATAGGTAGCTTGTATGATTCATAACTCAAGATCTAGTTAACTATATGTAATGAAAATTGATACCTAGCAACTAGAATAATCACTCTAGCTATAACAAGTTAAATCAAGTCAAAAGATCAAGTATATGCAGAGAACTCAATCACACAAAATCACTAAAAGGAAGAGGTTATTGAAGAGAATAGCAGACATAGATTATCATGAACTAATGACTCAAATTCTATGCTAATGAATGCATGATACAAAGGAGATGTAGTGGATGTACTCATACATGTGTGAGATCAATGCATGCTCAACCATGGGGCTGAATGTCTCTCTCTTCCCTATCATATCCCGTGACTAAAAGTCACCTCTATTTATACACATAGAGATGTTGAAATTTGAATTTCCCTCACCAAAAAGTATTCCTACACTTAAGGTGCTGATTGATTTGATTCCAACGACCAATTAGTCATGGTTCTTGGATCCTAACACTACAAGATTACTTGTCTCACTTCCTTTTACTTTTATCTAATGAAGTAAAGTCCAAAATTTTTACAGGAGGTATTCATATGCCACACACATGTGAGCTAAATGAATAAATGAGAAGTCCTGATCATTTGATCAAGCATCGAGGCTTGCCAAATGTACAACCTTTAGTGGGATATTGTTACCATTAGTGTCCATGTGAAAGGCCAAAATTTCCATTGGATACTTTTGTATATGTTCTTGAATAAAACATATATTGGCCTAGTCAACCATAAATTGGAAGTTCGATTGCATTTGGAAAACCTAAGAAATCTGTGTCTGAGCCCCCTTGTGCAATGTGTTTTCTATGTATTCTGTAGCCTTTGTGTGGAGTACTATGTGCGACATCTAGAGCTTTGTTTTCTACTTCACGGGTGTTGTTGTGGAGCTCTCCAAAAGGAGAGTCCATTGTGATACATCACCACTAAAATACTTTAGTAGATGGACCATTTTGTAATTTATCAAGAATAAGAATGAAGTGTTTGAATGCTTCAAGAAGTACCTAGCACACATGGAGAAGCATGTAGGTAGATCATTGAATAAACTCACATCCAATGGAGGGGGAGAATACTTTTGCAAAGAGTTTGATGCGTTCTTGCAAGATAAAGGCATCAAAAGGCAAGTGATTACTAAGTATTCTCCTCAATTGAATGTAATTAAAAAAAAGAAGAAACGAGACCCTAGTTGCATGAACAAGAACAATGCTTGAAAAGAAGAAGCTACCACACTAGTTGTGGGTAGAAGCAATTTCAACTATTGTGTATCTTGTGAATAGACTCCCATCCAAATCTCTTCGAGGTATTACTCCTTATGAAGCTTGTAATGTTCAAATGCAAAACTCGATGGAGCTTGGAATCATTAATGAAGGGATTGCACCACACATGATTCTCCTCTTTTAAGATTCATTTGGGATAGGATCCTCCCTTCTAAATAAAGAGGAAAATTAGAGAGATGAAGACCATGATCTTTCATATTGATCATGGGGCATGTAGGAGCACCCCTTGGTATACATCTCCACTCATTTTTTGGGACAAAAATGCTTTTAAGGGGGGGAGAATGTTTTATAACTACATGGGTCTAAGGAGTAGAACCCTTGGGTTTTTAAGGTGTGAAACCCTTGGGATTTATTATTTATTTATCCCTAGTAGATGATTCTTGAACCTGAGGGCTGTTTCTCTAAGGTTGAGTACCTTAGACTTGATTGGAAGCTTCTCCTAGACACTTGATTTGTACATGAGAGCTTAGAGGGTATTCTTTTATAAGCCATGCAATTTCATGTGATTTCCTATGTTTGGGAACCATGTGATCACATTGATAACCCAATATGATGGAAGGTACACATGATTCCCCTTCAGAGGGACTTAACCCCTTGGTCTTGGAACTATATATTGGAGGATTTGGTTGGGCAGAGGCAATGGAGCGGTTTTGTTAGTTATTTCTCTTAATTTGATTTATTGTGAAGGTTATGGCCTTTCACAATGGTAAAAGTGTTGGTTTTTCTAAGAATGAGGAGAATAATAAAGAACATAGGGCCATTGCTGGTAAAAGATAAACGTTTTGGCCTACTCAACTAATAAACAACATGTCTCTAATATAGACTCTAATGCCGCTGAAACTGAGTTCTATCAAGAACTAAAGGACATGGATAAGTAGAAGATGAAGTCTATGGAAAACTAAGATAACGATGTTGAAGATGTTCTCATGACTCAATATGAGGAGTGTGTTCGTCTTCAACATGCCATCATTAATTATAAAAGGAAGTAAGTTCTAAGAACATATGGTTTAGTGGTCAGACCAACCAAACCCAATAGGAAATGAGTATCTTGCTTTGCTTGGGGTTGTGGTGTTTTTAGCTTTGTGTGTATTATGAATTCTATAAAAATAATTTCTCTAAATGTTAAGGGGATTAGTCATCCCATCAGGTTTAAGGTCATGGTTAACTAGATTAAAAAGCTACCTTTCTGTCCTGATTTTGTTTGCTTAAAGGAATTAAATTTAGGAGGTAATAGGCTGTTGGTGCAAGTCAATCAACAATTGAAGTTTTGATGAATTTTTGAAGTCAAGGATTGAAGAAAAGATCAATTCATGAAGCATGAAGAAAGTATATGTTTAGAGAATGAAGATATGTATACATATGTACATTAACTTAGAGTTAGCTCACTTATACTTTTGTATGGTTATGATCTTGTATATATTTTCCTATATATACAAGGAAAAATATCGGAGCAAATATGAGAGAGTGTGAGAGAACAAGAATTGAAGAGAATTAGAAGTCATTAGACACTTGTGAAGTGAGTAAGATGGCTCTCTCATCCAAATGTAAACTTTTTCAGTAATGAAGAAAAAATGCACCCGATTTTTCTGTGTGTTCTCCTTCTGTACTTGATAATTTCAAGACTCCTTTTGTAGGTATCTAATTCCATAGTCGACGAGTCTATGGTTAAAGTTTTAGAGCCTAGTTGTAAATAGGCTGTGAGAGTTATGAGTAGGAACATTCATATGTGAGGAAGTGTTGAGTGTCTTCTGAAATAGGCGCAATCTCGATGGTCAAAGAAATGGTCAGTTCTCAGTGCATAGTGTAAAGTTTTGCACAAATGAGGAGTCACAATCTAAGTTGGAAGGTAAGCCATCTATGGATAAAAGCATTTGCATAAACGGGTTCTACTTTGGGAGAATCAGGCTTTAGAGGTTGCAGGTGTCAAAGTCGACTGTAAAGAACTACAGTTTTAGACATAGGTGACTTGTTGAGATCATTTCTCAAGATCTACTGAGTCTTTTGGAATGATTTAACTGGACGAGGTGTGCAAACTATAGGCAACACATTGTACAAATTTTTATCAAAAAATTTACACATTTGATAAGTCAATGAATCAGTTATGTGCAGCAGACTTTCTGTGTAGTCATCTTCTTCATAGTTTGTTCAAGATTTTGGTAGTTGAGTATTGATCCTCCAAATTGGTGAAGGTTTTAAGTTATTTTTGATATAGAGGTGCTCTAACCTCAAGAATAACTTGTTCTTTTGGAGATTAACACTCTCCATTAGTCGTATCAGAGCAAGAAGCATCAAAATTGAAGAGAGGAGGACCCCGACTACTGCAGTTATAAACAATTCAACATTTGAAGATACAAAAGGTGAAAGCTTGAAAGCAAAGCTTGAGAAGGAGGATAGAAGATATCAAGGAAGACAAAAGGAGTATCATTCGAAGCAAAGGTAACCTTATCCTCATAAAGCTTGAAGGATTTAATACACAGGTGAAGAAAGGATGGGAGATTCTCTTCAGATAGAGAAATTGGATAGAGAGAACTATTGAGCATGGTCAATGAGGATGGAATCTCATCTTATGAGCAAAGACTTGATAGGTTATATCATAGGTGAAGAAGAAAAGCCTCAGTTCATAGATCCTAGTGTTCCAACTAGGGATGAATTGTCAGATTTGAAGACTTGGATGAAGAGAGATGTTCAAGCTAGGAGCATTATCTATATGGGAGTTAATGACTACTTGCTACCTCACATTAGAGGTCTTGAAAGTGCAAGTGATATATGGATTTCTTTTGAGGAGCATTTCCAAAACACCACAAAGTCAAGGAAGGCATCCTTGTGGGCAGAGTTTACCACATTCAAGAAAAAGTCCTCTCAATCCATCTCAGATTATGTAACAAGGATGCAGGACATTGCAGATGAATTAGGAGTAGTGTATGAAGATATTGAGGAGGATAAATTGGCAAGGCAAATCCTCATAGGTTTGAGAGGTGATGGCAAATGGAAACCATGCATTTTGTCTACTGAATTATCACTAGATCATTTTACTCCTGATTTGAATCAGTTGCTAGGACACATGCTAACCTTTGAGCAGGATGTCAAAGGTGAAGGTGATAAGAGTGCAGGTCAAGAAATGTATTCAAAGGATAAAACGACGAATAGCAAAGGGAAGCAATTAGCAAATGAAGATGAAGGTATAACTAGCCAAGCTAACTTCCTAAGAGGAAGAGGAGGTGGCAAAGGTAGAGGAAGAGGCAGAAGTAATAAACATGGAGTCAAAGCTTGCTGGATTTGTGGTAAGACAAATCACTTAACTCATGACTGTTGGCATAATACTCAGAATAATGGTGGATATAATCAAAACTTTAATTCAAGAGGAAGAGGTGGCAGAAATCAAAGAGGTAATTTCAAAGGTAGAGGTAGTAGAGGTTATTTTGGAAGAAACGCACATAGAGGATTCCAAAGCCAACAATACAACAATACCTACTACAATTATGCTTCAGATCAGAAGGAGGATTCAACATTGATTATAAATGCAACTTGTGAAAGGCAAAGTGAAGACCAAAGAGTCTTCTACATTGACTCAAGGTGTAGCAATCACCTGAGTGGCAACATAGCATTGATGATTGACTTGGAAAATAAGGTAACTAATCATGTACTTCAAACAGGTGATAATACAAAGCACAATGTGAAGTCAATTTGATCAATGAAGGCCAAGGATGGAAGTAATCTTTTGAGTAAGGTTTTGTATGTTCCTACGATTCCAAAGAATCTGATAAGTGTAGGACAAATTGGTGAAAAAGGTTATGAAGTTAGGTTCACTAATGAAGGAGTTTTTGTGGAAGACCCTAGCAATGGGTATAAACAAATTGTTTCAAGGAAGAAAGAAGGAAGATTGTTCACATTGAAGATTCAAGGTAATGTTGGTCATGCCTTGTTCACCTATGGAGGACATAAGATCTCTGAGCTAGATCTTTGGCACAAAAGGCTTGGACATTTTAATCAAAGAGTTATTAAGGATATGATTAACAATGGTTCAGTGCTTGGATTGCCTAATGTTGTAGGTCAACATATGACATATAGATGTGAGGCATGTCAATTAGGAAAGGCTCATTAGCAATCTTATTCCAAGCATGGTTTTATGTATTCAGAGAAGCTTGAGTTGGTACACACAGATGTGTGGGAACCATCAAAGGATTTTAGTATCAATGCTTCAAGGTATTATGTAATTTATGTTGATGATGCTACGAGATGGATCACTATCTATGTGATCAAAGATAAATCAGAGGTATTCAATACATTCAAGCATTATCATGTGTATGCAGAAAGAATCACAGGTCAAACGTTGAAGAGACTAAGGTCAGATGGAGGGGGAGATTATTTCTCTAATGAGTTCAGTGATTACTTGTGGAATGCAGGTATAAAAAGGGAGGTTACTTGCAGGTACTCTCCTCAACAAAGTGGTGTAGCAGAAAGGAGGAATAGAACTCTTGTTGAGTTTGAAAGATCCATGATGAAAGAGAAAAATTGTCCCAATTATTTGTGGGTTGAGGCTGTAAATATAGCTACATATTTGGTCAATAGGTTACCATGTAAAGCTTTGTCGGGTATGACACCATATGAAGCATGGTGGGGTAATGATGGAGAGTGTTAATCTCCAAAAGAACAAGTGTTCCTTGAAGTTAGAGCACCTCTATATCAAGAATAACTTAAAACCTTCACCAATTTAGAGGATCAATACTCAACTACCAAAATCTTGAACAAACTGTGAAGAAGATGTCTACACAGAAAGTCTGTTGCACATAACTCACTCATTGACTTATCAAATGTGTAAAGTTTTTGATAAACTTTTGTACAAGGTTTTGCCTATAGTTTTCACACCTCCTCCAAGTTAAATCATTCCAAAAGACTCATTAGGTCTTGAGAAATGATCTCAACAATTCACCTATGTCTAAAACTATAGTTCTTAACAGTCGACTTTGACACCTGTAACTTCTAAAGCTTGGTTCTCCCAAAGTAGAACCCATTTATGCAAATGCTTTTAGCCATTGATGGCTTAACTCCCAACTTAGATTTTGACTCCTAATTTGAGCAAAACTTTACACTGTGCACTGAGAACTGACCATTTCTTTGACCATCAAGATTGTGCCTATTTCAGAAGACACTCAACAGTTCCTCACATATGAATGTTCCTACTCATAATTCTCACATCCAGTTTACAATAAGGCTCTCAAACGTTAACCATAGACTCATTAACTATGGAATTAGACACCTACAAAAGGATTCTTGAATTCATCAAGCACAGAAGAAGAAGAGACAGAAAAATCGGGTGCAACTTTTCTTCATTACTCAAAAGTTTTACATTTGGATGAGAGAGCTAACTTACTAACTTCACAAGTGTCTAATGACTTCTAATTCTCTCTAATTCTTGTCCTCTGACACTCTCTCATATTTTCCCCGACATTTTTCCTTGTATATATAGGCAAATATGTACAAGCTCATAACCATACAAAAGTATAAGTGAGCTAACTCTAAGTTAATGTACATATGTATACATATCTTCATTCCCTGAACATATACTTTCTTCATGCTTCATGACTTGATCTTTTCTTCAATCCTTGACTTTAAAACTTCATCAAAACTCCAATTGTTGATTGTCTTGCACCAACAACTCCCCCTCAATCATCAATTGAGGTTTTCTCTATCTTCTTTATACCTGCCATGTCTTTGAATCTCTGTAGCTTTGGTCCATCCAAGCTTTTGGTTAGCATATCAGCTATCTGATCTTTTGTTGAAGTATGTATAACTTCAATCTCTTTATCCATCACCTTCTCTCTTAGAAAATGATACTGAATCTCAATATGTTTAGTCCTTTGTACTCAGCCTCTCTGGATGATAAAGCAACTGTATGTTGCTTCTTTGAACACCATGAAATTAACTTATCTCCCACATAACACAAGTATCCATAAGTTGATCTCCTATCATCAGGATTACTTGCCCAATCTGTATCACTATATATCTTGATGTTTGTATCTGATGTAAGACCATAATACAAACCTTCTTTGAGTGTACCCTTAATGTACCTCAACACTCTTTGTCCTGCAACCCAATATTATTGCCTAGGACAATGCATGAATTGAGATAATACTCCAACTGCATATGACAAGTCAGGCCTAGTTAATGTAGCATAGATGAGACTACCAACCAAACTTTGATATAGCTTCATGTCCTTGAATTCTTCTCCTCCATATCTACTCAATTTGTGATTCACCTCCATTGGAGTAGGTGCTACCCTGCAATCATCCATTTTAAACTTGATCAACAAGTTTTTTAAATACCTTTCTTGAGTTACGATATATACTCCATGTTGAGTGTATGAGATCTCCATGCCCAAGAAATATTACAAATCTCCCAAGTCACTAATCTTGAACTCTTTCTCCATTTGCTTCTTTAGGCTTTGAATTCCTTTCTCATCTGTACCTGTAAGAATTATATCATCAACATATAAGCACATGTAAATGAACCCATCATCACTTGCTTTAACAAGCAAGCTACTATCTGCTTTAGATACTTGAAAACCAAGTTCCTTCAACAACTTCACAAGTCTATAATTCCATGCCCTTGGGGCATGCTTCAAACCATACAAAGCTCTCTTGAGCTTACATACATGATTTGGATACCTTTCATCTCTGAACCCTTGTGGTTGCTCCATGGAAACATCATCTGAAATATAACCATTTAGAAAAGCATTCTTCACATCTAATTGACATAATTTCCAACCTTTACATGCAGCAATAGCTATGAGTGTCCTGATGGTTGTCATCTTTGCCACAGGACTATAGGTCTCATCATAATCTATACCATATGTCTGAGCAAATCCTTTTACAACAAGTCTAGCTTTATACCTAGACACACTTCCATCTGCAAACCTCTTTGTCTTGTAGACCCATTTGCATCCAATGATCTTCTGACTATTTGGTTTAGGAACCAAATCCCATGTGTCATTCTCCATCAATGCATCATACTCTTCTTGCATAGCTTTCTCCCAATTTTCCTTACCTTTTGCCTCTTCATATGTAGAAGGGTCTTCATCTGCCTTAACCATATAAGCATAATCTTTAGTAGCCAAAAAAGAAGTGTCATAGCTATACCTTGTAGGTTTCCATTTGTGTCTTGATGACCTTCAGAGTTCTCCACTCCTTAAGGTTTTTGGTTCATCACATTCAGGATCAAACCTTGGCACTTCTTCAACTTCAGATTGTACTTCATTGTTCTCTTCTTCATCAAATATCTGAACCTTTGATTTACCTTTCTTTTGATTCACAACTTCCTCATCACCTGCATAAATATTGATTGTACCTGCATACCAAGTACCTTGCTTATCATCACATCCAATGAATACATACTTTTTAGCTTTAGGTTCCAATTTGTGCCTCAATTGAGATGGCACATATGCATATGCCAAACATCCAAATACTTTGCAATGATCTAGAGTAGGTCTCTTACCCCACCATGCTTCATATGGTTTCATACCCTTGAAAGCTTTACATGGTAATCTATTGACCAAATATGTAGCTGTATTTACAGCCTCAGCCCACAAATAATTGGGACAATTTTTCTCCTTCATCATGGATCTTGCAAACTCAACAAGAGTTCTATTCCTCCTTTTCACTAAACCATTTTGTTGAGGAGAGTACCTGCAAGTAACCTCCCTTTTTATACCTGCATTCCACAAGTAATCACTGAACTCTTTAGAGAAATACTCTCCCCCTCCATCTGACCTTAGTTTCTTCAACTTTTGACCTGAGATTCTTTCTACATACACATGATAATGCTTGAATGTATCGAATACCTTTATTTTATCTTTGATCACATAGATAGTGATCCATCTGGTAGCATCATCAACATAAATTACATAATACCTTGAACCATGGATATTAAAATCCTTTGATGGTCCCCACACATCTATGTGTACCAACTCAAGCTTCTCTGAATACATAAAACCATGCTTGGAATAAGATTGTTTATGAGCCTTACCTAATTGACATGCCTTTCATCTATATGTCATATGTTGACTTGCAACATTAGGCAATCCAAGCATTGAACCATTGTTAACCATATCTTTAATACCTCTTTCATTAAAATGTCCAAGCCTTTTGTGCCAAAGATCTAACTCAGAGATCTTATGTCCTCCATAGGTGAACAAGGCATGACCAACATTACCTTGAATCTTCAATGTGAAAAATCTTCCTTCTTTCTTCCCTGAAACAATTTGTTTATACCCATTGCTAGGGTCTTCCACAAAAACTCCTTCATTAGTGAACCTAACTTCATAACCTTTTTCAACAATTTTTCCTACACTTATCAGATTCTTTGGAATTGTAGGAACATACAAAACCTTACTCAAGAGAGTACTTCCATCCTTGGCCTTCACTGTTCCAATTGACTTCACATTCTGCTTTGTATTATCACCTGTTTGAACTACATGAATAGTTACCTTATTTTCCAAATCAATCATCAATGCTATGTTGCCACTCAGGTGATTGCTACACGCTGAGTCAATGTAGAAGTCTCTTTGGTCTTCACTTTGCCTTTCACAAGTTGCATTCATAATCAATGTTGAATCCTCCTTCTGATCTGAAGCATAATTGTAGTAGGTATTGTTGTATTGTTGGCTTTGGAATCCTCTACCTACACTTCTTCCAAAATAACCTCTACTACCTCTACCTCTGAAATTTCTCTTTGATTTCTGCTACCTCTTCCTCTTGAATTAAAGTTCTGATTATATCCACCATTATTCTGAGTATTATGCCAACAATCATGAGGTAAGTGATTTGTCTTACCACAAATCCAGCAAGCTTTGACTCCATCTTTATTACTTCTGCCTCTTCCTCTACCTTTTGCCACCTCCTCTTCCTCTTAGGAAGTTAGCTTGGCTAGTTGTACCGTCATCTTCATTTGCTAGTTGCTTTCCTTTGCTATTCTTCTTTTTATCCTTTGAATACATTGCTTGACCTGCACTCTTATCACTTTCACCTTTGACATCTTGCTAAAAGGTTAGCATGCGTCCTAGCAACTGATTTTCAAATCAGGAGTAAAATGATCAAGTGATAATTCAGTAGACAAAATGAATGGTTTCCATTTGTCATCACCTCTCAAAGCTGTGAGTATTTGCATTACCAATTTATCCTCCTCAATATCTTCATCAACTGCTCCTAAAGCATCTGCAATGTCCTTCATCCTTGTTACATAATCTGAAATGGATTGAGAGGCCTTCTTTGACTTTGTGGTGTTTTGGAAATGCTCCTCCAAAGCATTCCATATATCACTTGCACTTTCAAGACCTCTTATGTGAGATATCAAGTAGTCATTAACTCCCATATAGATAATGCTCCTAGCTTGAGCATCTCTCTTCATCAAAGTCTTGAAATATGATAATCCATCCCTAGTTGGAACACTAGGATATCAGAACTGAGGCTTTTCTTCTTCACCTATGATATAACCTATCAAGTCTTTGTTCATAAGATGATCTTCCATCCTCATTGACCATGCTAGATAGTTCTCTCTATTCAATTTCTCTATGTGAAGAGAATCTCCCATCCTTTCTTCACATGTGTATTAAATTCTTCAACCTTTATAAGAAATAAGTATACCTTTGCTTCGAATGAAGTTCATTTTGTCTTCCTTGATATCTTCTGACCTCCTTCTCAAGCTTCACTTTCAAGCTTTCACCTTTTGTATCTTCAAATGTTGAATTCTTTATAACTGCAGCAGTCGGGGTCCTCCTTTCTTCAATTTTGATGCTTCCTGCTCTGATACCACTGATGGAGAGTGTTAATCTCCAAAAGAACAAGTTATCCTTGAAGTTAGAGCACCTCTATATCAAGAATAACTTAAAACCTTCACCAATTTAGAGGATCAATACTCAACTACCAAAATCTTGAACAAACTGTGAAGAAGATGTCTACACAGAAAGTCTGATCCACATAATTCATTAATTGACTTATCAAATGTGTAAAGATTTTGATAAGCTTCTCTATAAGGTTTTGCCTACAGTTTGCACACCTCCTCCAAGTTAAATCATTCCAAAAGACTTAGTAGATCTTGAGAAATGATCTCAACAAGTCACCTATGTCTAAAACTATAGTTCTTAACAGTCGACTTTGACATCTATAACTTCTAAAGCTTGGTTCTCCCAAAGTAGAAGCCATTTATGCAAATGCTTTTAGCCATAGATGGCTTACATCCCAACTTAGATTTGGACTCCTCATTTGTGCAAAACTTTACACTGTGCACTGAGAACTGACCATTTCTTTGACCATCGAGATTGTGCCTCTTTCAGAAGACACTCAACACTTCCTCACATATGAATGTTCCTACTCATAATTCTCACACATTATTTACAATTAGGCTCTAACACTTTAATCATAGACTCATTAACTATGGAATTAGACACGTACAAAAGGATTCTTGAATTGATCAAGCACAGAAGGAGAACACACAGAAAATTCGGGTGCAACTTTTCGTCATTACTGAAAAGCTTTACATCTGGATGAGAGAGCTATCTTACTCACTTCACAAGTGTCTAATGATTCCTAATTCTCTCTAATTCTTGTCCTCTCACACTCTCTCATATTTGTCCCGACATTGTTCCTTGTATATATAGGCAAATATGTACAAGCTCATAACCATACAAAAGTATAAGTGAGCTAACTCTAAGTTAATGTACATATGTATACAAATCTTCATTCTCTGAACATATACTTTCTTCATGCTTCATGACTTGATCTTTTCTTAAATTTTTGACTTCAAAACTTCATCAAAACTTCAAATGTTGATTGTCTTGCACCAACAGGTAAGAGACCTACTATAGATCATTGCAAAGTATTTGGATGTTTGGCATATGCATATGTGCCATCTCAATTGAGGCACTGTAGCTCAGTGATGAGTAGCACCTCCTTTAATGTCAATCCGGGAAGACGTGAGGATGGTATGAAGACCTCGAGCAAGTGGAGGCACAAGTGCGTGAGTGAGAAGCACACAAACATGCACACACATACACACACACGCGCACACACGGCAAGATAAAGAGTGAGAAGCAATGGAGTTCTTAGATTACTTTCAAAAAGCTCTTAAAAGTTTATTTCAATTACAATCTAACCTCAAAAATGAGCCTTCTAGCTCTTTTTATAGTTTTTGACTAGGTTTTGGCCATGTTCAGACCTAGTGTCCGGCCTAGTTAAAAATTAGGTTCTCTACCATATTCGGAGGTTCAAACGAAGTCTTAAAAATGTGAAAACTGACAGGTAGGTACTCCTAAAGCTCCTCAAGCTCAAGGACTCCTTGGCTTGCACAAAATGGAGCTACAAAAATAGGGAAATGATATTCACAATGATTGTTAGTGATGAAAATCACTATTTTTGTAGGGATTCTACTAACATTTGGATATACATTTCCTAGAGCTCCCTACTTGCTCCTTCTCCTTGTGTGTCCACCTCTCTGATATGCATTAGTGTCCTGAAAAAAATATTGGCCTACTTGCCAGATCGTCGTTGACTGCTCTGTCTGCTTGTGCTTTCTCTTCTCTCTAACTCCCTTCGTACGCTTCCTTACCTTGTGAGTCCTTCAGTTCCAACACCCCCCCCTCTCTCACGTCTGTCGTCCCTGACAGACCCTTGTTGCTGGGAGTGTTGGATGTAATATTCCACAACCTAAGTGGCAAGCTGATGTTCTTGTATGCGTAGTCCTCTGGCCAAATCTGTCATCATACGATCCCAATCAATTGGTCCTGGAATGTCCAGATGTGGCAGACGTAACTGATCTGCATGGATCGCTTGTTCTACTGCGAATAGATGTAGCAAATGTGTGGGTCTGGGAATGAAAATTTCTGAATGATATTCCTAGAATCCCGTAGAGAACATTTCCTCAAATGTCTGCTTGAAGCATGCGGGTAAGTACTTTATTCGTGCATGACAGGCAAAGATTATAGTGACCGAGGGAGTCTGGCTCATTTCATAGACTAAATCCTTGTTCCCTTGAGAGAATCCAGGGGCAGAGATGTATGGAGCTTGTATCTTCTGAAAGGTTTTGAAGACAATGGTCATGAGCTCGAATATTTTCATACACATTTTCGCTGCTATGTCGGGTACATTATTTAGACGTGTAGACCAGTGTCAAATTGTTGATATCATGTAGGCTACGGTTGTGGTCCCTCGAGGTGGAGCAAAATATGGATAGTTAACCCAAGCCGGAGCATTCTTTATTGTTGCGTACCTTAATGCTTGCCATGATCTGCGGCGTACCATTGGGCAATAACATGGATTATACTTGATGTATAGTGGCATGGTTGCCCAGGTGCTCATCATCTCAGGGTAATCGGTTAGTAGACGTGCACGCCAATTAGGCTGGAAGATCGAGCCAGCACGCGCATCTGCCGGTAAGTCCTCTGGCTCAAATTGAGTGGCAAATGTGGGCTCCTTCCCTGTATGTCTTTTGACTTCTGCATTATAATCATGTAGCAAGACAAAATAAGGCTTGTATTGCGACTCTGATGTTGTGATTAACCGTTGGTGGGATAGGTTCTGAAAGTAAGAAGACCGAAGGACAGTTTCTTCCAGATTTGTGAGAGATTGCATTTGCACGACAACGCGATCATCATGTGTCTTACCCACTTTCTCGACCCTTTTGACCCAATCTGGAACTTGAATTTCTAAAGTGTCCTGTCCTTCCTCTATAGTCCGACCATCGGGTGTTGGCATTGGCTCGTACGGCTCTTCATAGCTGTCATCGACGGGGATTTCCACTATTGTTTCAGGTTCTGGTTCTTCATTGGGCGAGGGTGGCCTTTCATATGGTAAGAGGCGTGCTTGGAGTTCTGCCACCTGCTTACGGAGGGTCTCTAATTCTTCTATGGAGCATTCCAAGATTATTGACTCCTGTTGAGCTATGGGGGCACGAGTTATCTGTTTCTTTAGGTCTGCACATTCAGTCTCTAACTTTTCATATGACTCCAAGAAATTTGCATGCTCCTCTAGTAAGATGCGAATGTCTTCTGATGGGACTGCTCTATACTTGGTAGGGCTAATGGTTGCTCTTGCAGTTCCTTCCATAGCCGCTTCAAAGTTGTCTTGGTTTTGTTGCTGAAGCCTCTTGTTCTCTTCTAGTGCTGCTGCCATATGCTTCCTTAATAGCCCAAGGTTGCGTCTGAGTGTAGCATTAGATATCATTTGCGCTTGGAGCACTGTTTCTAGTTCCTTGACCAGTTGATCATCTACTGTCGATGTCTTTGATTCCAATTCGGAGTGAGCCTGCTGTAAGGTGGTATGCTCGGTTAGGAGCGTTTGGTAATCGGCTTCAAGAGTGTTGACTCTAGCTTGCAGACGTTGAGATTCTGCCTGGAGGGCAGTAGTGCGTTCTTCCAATTGATGGTATTCTTGTTGTAGTTGATGTGCACACTGAAGTAATGTATTGAACGTGCTATTTACATTATGAGATGCAAGGGGAAAAGTTTGGAATGCAGGGGAGGTGGGATTGGGGAGGGAGGTAGTGAATGCTGTGTGTGCCAATGATGTGGTGAGTGGTGAGGTGGGGGGTAAGGGAGGGGGAGATGGTGGAATCGTGGGGAGAGGTGCTGTGGTGGGTGAAATGTCCATTGGGTCAGACAGAGTGGTGTGTACAGGGGCTACCATGTAGGTGGGTATGGTTTGTGAAGTGAATCACATTAGCTGGAGCAGGGGGTTGTTGTGCTAGCACAGGCTGAGGCCTTTTTTGGTTTTGGTAGGGTTGGTAGGTTTGTTGAGGTCTCGCATACTGCTGAGGTGGGTACTGGTTCTGGTATCTTCCTTGTTGAGGGTATGGTTGTGGGTACGTCTGTCTAACGGTTTGCTTATTGTAGGGGCAATCTTGCGCGGTGTGATTGGTGTACCTTCGTTCTATGGTGCAGTACTGGCTACTAGGATTAACTTGGGGTTGAGCCATAATGGGACAGACATTCGCCATATGGTCGCCTCCACAAGTATAACATCTTTTCACAGGGGCAAACCTTGGGATTTGTTTGCTAGAGACACCTAGTTTCCGAGCTACTTTCTCTGCTAATTCCTCAATTGATGTGGATTGCAAGGAAGAGAGGCTAGAGGCACTATCTGAGTCTTTGTAGATTTTGGAAAGCTCTAGCTCCTCCCCTAGGTTATCCTCGATGTCAATGCACATGCGTACACACTCTTCTATAGTCCCAGGGTCCTTCAGATACACATATGACCTCAATTTGGTACTTAGCAATCCATCCAAGAATAAAGCCACTTGCTTAGCTGGTGTGGGTAGCTCAGGGACAGGGCATCTCTCCAAGTATTGCCTAAATCTTCTTCCAGCAAGTCTCACGGTCTCTTGAGGGGTTTGCTTGAAGCTGTGAATCAGCGAGGAAGTGTTATGTCTTATGCCACTTTTAGAGAATTCGATAATGAATGCCTCTAGAAGTTGGTCTATGCTCCTGAACTGCCTCTCATTCAATGGTTGGAACCACGTAAGGGCTGTGTTCCTAAGGGTTAGACCAAAGGCATTATATTGTGTGAATAGGTCCTCCACTTGTTCTGCTCTCAAGACTTGCCTAAACTCTGCCACATGATCGTATGGGTCTCCTGTGCCATCGAAGTAATTTTTCATGGACTTGACTAACTGAGTTGGTCTCAAAATCCTGGTGTGTTCTCTAGGTCGTGGTAGAGGGAAGTCTTCCATATTCCTTTGATTTCTTGGGGCTCTATGTACCTCAGGCTCTACTCTATTTGTTTCCATCCTCGTTCTCTCTCTGCCCCTTGGGTTAGCAAAGCTTACTTCTGGCCTATCTCTACTTCTGTCTCTTTGAGTTCCATGAGCTTGGGATGTTCCCGCTCCAGGGTGACCATAGGACACATTTGATCTTGGTTGGGGGAAAATAATTTCACCTTTCCAAGTGTAAGCATGCCTATCATTTTCTGTCACCACAAAGATTCTCTCTGAAGTGTGATCTAAGTAGGTCACTCTGCCTGGGCTATCAGGATCCTTAAACTCATAGATCATGATTGTTCCTATATCAATTGGCCGATCAGATTTATACCTCCAAAAGGCTTCGTCAGTTTCTCGGTTCAGAAGCAGATCTATGCTCTTATTATCTTGGGGAATCCACTCTGGTGTGATAATCCTAGTGAGAACAGATTTGCCTCGGGGGGTCCTCGGTTCTTCACCCATGTTTCCTTGCTCTAGGTCACCTAAGTCCGTTCCTGGGATCTCATTCCCAAATTCATCAGTCCTATCTGGATGACTGGTGACTACATATATTGTCCCTTCCTTGTCTAAGTACGCTCCGTTTTCGAACTTGATAGCTGGGCGCTCTAGTCCAATAGATTGGTCAGGATTCTTAATCTGTACTACAGATCTTCCTAGGCCGTCCTCATAGATGCTAGCACCTAATCGGTTGGTCCTAAGGTATTCCAACTGCGTTTGTAAGGGCCTTCTACCCTGTGCAAGTATGGCACTCCTGAACTTCTCGTAGGTCCGTCCATGCCTTGAGACATCTCTGATTCACTAGACTCAGAGCTAGGGTACTATGAGTGATGGCTCAACTGCTGGGCCCAAGACCTAGCAGTGTGGTTGACACTAGCCTCTGAAGACCTAAAACTTTGTCTATCTCTCCCTAGATGTCGCCCTGATCTAAGGTTCATAAGCCTAATTGAATAGCCCAAATTTACCCAAGTACAACCTCGTTGCTAAGTTCTTTTGTATTAGTTACTTGATTCTTTTTAGTGGTTATCGTGTGTATGCTCTTGTCAGAAATCACGTCGTCAAGAATATTTGAGTATATTTTCGCACTGTAAGTTGATCGTTCCACGTTAGATTCTTTCCTTTAAGGTTATCGCATCACGAAGTGATTATGTTTAACCTTGAACTTGAGTGCATAGGTAGTCTTCAACTTGATTGATGCCTATCGTCGCCCTGACTTACTCCTAGCACTTCCCGCACTTAGCCTAAGCTACGAATTGACAAAGGGAGTTGAGAATATTCTGACCTTACTTGTTGATCCCTTGCTTTATGACGCTCAAGAACCCGGTTCCCAAGCACCCTTGCTTTGGATGCTCTCAAGTGCTCTTACTGGACCTGTAAAAGTCCCACGATTAGCTCAAGACTTAGATTCAAATGCCACAATAGACCACTTTTATGCCTGTATCTCACAGACCAAATTATCCTTTGCCTTTATGGAAAACAATCCCAAGGATCCCTCAGTTTTCCTACCTCGGGGTATGGTCAACTTCAAAAAACCCTATCTAATAATCCTCACGAGCTTTCCAACAAAACAAGAATCACAGCAAACGGATTTCGTATGAGAAAGTTATGTCAGTTCAGGCTTCAGGGATTAAAACAGGGTTCAAACAGGCCAACAGGGCAATAGGTTTTCCTCGGGTTATTTGCCTATAGCCTCCTTATGTGCTCTAGAGTCCATGATCCATGTCCAAAATTAGCCAAAATCTTCAAATTAAAAAACCCTAAAAAATTGGCCGAAATTGGCTGTCAATCGCGATCGACTGGGCTGTCAATCGCGACGGACAGGTGTCAATCGCGATGGACTGGTGTCAATCGCGATCGGCTGGTGTCAATCGCGATGGACAGGTGTCAATCGCGATGGACTGGTGTCAATCGCGATGGACTGGTGTCAATCGCGATGGACTGGTGTCAATCGCGATGGACTGGAATTTTTGGTGTTTTCCGTGAATTTGTGTCAATCGGGGCTCTCTATGTCGCGATGGACAAGAATCTTGGCAAAAGGGGGTGTGAATCACGATTTTTCTGTCGATCGCGTTGGACAGGGGTGTCCGTCGCGATGGACACGTGTCTGTCGGGGTTTGTCAATCGCGATGGACTGGCTGTCCGTCGCGATGGACAGTGTCAATCGCGATGGATGCTATCAATCGCGATGGACTGAAATTTTGCAATTTTTTCAAAAATTTTTGTGGATCTGTGCTGTGCAAGGCCTCTAGTCTACTGTGGTGCACTCAGTTTTACCAAAAGATGAAAGTTTCTGTCAATCGCGATCGACAGAAGCTGGCGACTGCGAGACAGTTCTGCACATTTTCGTACCTGCGCAACGTGCTGGAGGGGATGATGCTGTTGGAACCTGCAAGAAACTCAACAAACATGCAAAAACAATGCACACAATATCGCTCTCTCGCTCTCTCTCACAAGTGGAATGAGGGAAATGAGGTGGGGAAGGTGATATGATCAAAAACTGAAAATTTTTGCGATGATGGAGATGGAGGTGGGAGATGGTGATGATGATGATGGTGATGATGGTGATGAGGTGAGGAAAAGAAAAATAAGAAAAGTGAAGAAATTACCTACAACGCCCACGTCCCAAATCTACATCTTACCATCACACGCTCGTCCTCAAAGTTCGATCCCCGGCAACGGCGCCAAAATTTGGTGTAGCTCAGTGATGAGTAGTGTTGGAGCAAGACAATAAACAAATTGTGATCATACAAAAGGCAGAAGTAAATACATGAAGAGAAGATTGAAGATCAATGTCAAGAATTGAAGGAAAGAATCAGATAGTAAAGTCCTTTAATCAAATGTACATTAGTTCTTTAAGATACTTCAATATACTTGAAGTAGTTACGAGTTAGGACTTGTATATATATGTTTGTAGTAAAGAGAGAGATAGAGAAGTGAGTTGAGAGGAGTTAGTGATGTACATTGTACAAATCATCCATCAGATGTATGAAAAAAATAGATAAGTGAAAAGTTCAGAAATGGCGCGTCGATCTTCTCTCCCATTCTCCTTCTGTGTTTAATCTTTTGAGAAATCCTTTTGCACGTATCTAAGTCCATAGCTAATCTATCTATGGCTAGAATTTGAGAGGCTAATTGCGATCAGGTTGAGAGAATTTAGTTTAGGAACATTCATATGTGAAGATGTTGTGAGAGTCGTCAAAACTGGCGCAGATTTCATGTTCAGAGAAATGATCATTACTCAGTCCACAGTGTAAAGTTTTACACAAGTGAGGGCTCAAAATCTAAGTTGGAAGGTAAGCCATCTATGGCTAAAAGATCTTGATCAAACGGGATTTATTTTGGGAGAACCAGTGTTAAGAAATTACAGGTGTCAAAGTCGCCATTGCAAAGAAGCTGTTTCAGACATAGGTAAAGTGTTTCACACATTTCTCACAGTGTACTCAATCATTTTGAGAAATTTAACTTGGAATAGCTGCGCAACATTAAGGCGAAGCATTGTGCAAAGTTTTATTAAAAACTTTACAGGATTGATTAGTCAATGAGTGATTAATCTACAACAGACTTTCCAGGAAGTTTCAGTTTTCAACAGTTAGCCAAAATTCTGATAATTTGGTGACTGTTTTCTAAATTAAGTGGAGTCAGAAGTTGTTCTTGATGTAGAGGAGTTCTAAATTCAAGTATAACTTGTTCTTTTGGAGATTAACACTCTCCATCAGTGGTATCAGAGCAGGATGTGTCAAAATTGAAGTGAAGAAGACTCCGATTACTACAGAAACACAAATCTTTACATCTCGAAGGTGCAAAAGGATAAAGGTTGAAGAAAATTTGAAGGTAGACACATTGAAGTTATCAAAAGGATCAGAAGGAGCGAGATTCAAAGTCAAGGTACATTTATTTCTCATAAAGATGAAAGAGTTGGCAATACAGGTAAAGAAATAATGGGAGATAGTCTCCAAATTGAGAAGCTGGATAGAGAGAACTATCCTGCATGGTCAATGAGGATGGAAGCTCATCTTATGAGCAAAGATCTGATGGGATACATCACAGGAGATGAAGAAAAGCCAGAATTTAGAGACTCTAGTGTTCCAACTAGAGAGGAGCTTGCAGACTTGAAGAATTGGATGAAGAAGGATGCTCAAGCAAGGAGCATAATCTACATGGCAGTCAATGACTATTTGCTTCCTCACATTAGAGGACTTGAAAGTGCAAGTGACATTTGGAATGCTTTGGAAGAGCATTTCCAAAACACAACCAAATCAAGGAAGGCTTCACTATGGGCAGAATTTACTACTTTCAAGAAGAAGGCCTCACAGTCAATCTCTGATTATGTGACAAAGATGAAGGACATTGCAGATTCTTTAGGTGCAGTGGATGAAGATATTGAAGAAGAAAAATTGGTAAGACAAATTCTCACAGGGCTAAGAGGAGATGACAAGTGGAAGCCTTTTATTTTGTCTACAGAACTTTCATTAGATCACTTCACTCCTGATTTGAATCAATTGTTAGGTCATATGCTAACTTTTGAGAATGATGTCAAAGGGGACGTTGATAAGAGTGCAGGTCATGCAATGTACTCTAAAGACAAGAAGAAAGCTAACAAAGGAAAGCAACAATCAGGTGAAGAAGAAGGTACTTCAAACCAAGCAAATTTCATAAGAGGAAAAGGAAATGGCAGAAGTAGAAAAAGAGGCAGAAACAACAAAGATAATGCAAGAGCTTGTTGGATATGTGGTAAGACCAATCATCTATCTCATGATTGTTGGCACAATAATCAGAACAATGGTAATTATCAGAACTTTAATCAAAGAGCAAGAGGTGGTAGGTTTCAGAGAGGAAACTTCAGAGGTAGAGGTGGTAGGAATTCTTTTGGAAGAGGTGGAGGAAGAAGCTTCCAAAATCAATCCTATAATAACACCTACTACAACTATGCATCAGATCAGAAGGAGGATTCGACTCTCATTATGAATGCAACATGTGAAACCTCACATGAGGACATGAGAGTGTTCTATATTGATTCAGGATGTAGTAATCATTTAAGTGGAAATATTGCTTTGATGACTGACCTAGATCATAATGCAATTAATCATACAGTTCAGACAGGTGATAATACAAAGCATAAGGTAAAGTCAATTGGTTCAGTCAAAGCTAAGGATGGGAGCACTCTTTTGAGTAAGGTTCTTTATGTTCCCACAATTCCAAAGAATTTGATCAGTGTAGGTCAAATTGTGGAAAAAGGATATGAGGTAAGATTTACCAATGATGGAGTCTATGTTGAAGACCCTAGTCAAGGGTATAAACAGGTTGTTACAGGAAAGAAAGAAGGAAGGCTTTTCACATTGAAGGTACAAGGAAATGTTGGACATGCTATGTTCACATATGGAGAGCAGAAGGTGTCAGAATTGGATCTTTGGCACAAAAGACTTGGACACTTCAATGAAAGAGGTATCAAAGACATGATTAATAATGATTCAGTGCTTGGGTTGCCTAACATTGCAGGTCAACACATGACATACAGATGTGAGGCATGTCAATTAGGTAAGGCTCATAAGCAATCCTATTCCAAGCATAGGTTTATGTATTCAGAAAGACTTGAATTAGTGCATACAGATGTGTGGGGTCCTTCAAAGGACTTTAGTATAAATGGTTCAAGATATTATGTCATATATGTTGATGATGCTACCAGATGGATCACAATTTATGTGATTAAAGAAAAATCAGAAGTGTTTAATACATTTAAACACTATCATGCATATGCAGAAAGGATTACAGGTCAAAAATTGAAGAGACTAAGGTCAGATGGAGGGGGAGAGTATTTTTCAAATGAATTCAATGATTACTTGTGGAATGCAGGTATAAAGAGAGAAGTTACTTGCAGGTACTCTCCTCAACAAAATGGTGTAGCAGAAAGGAGAAATAGGACTCTTGTTGAGTTTGCAAGGTCCATGATGAAAGAGAAGAATTGCCCAAATTATTTGTGGGCAAAGGCTATAAATACAGCTACTTATTTGGTCAATAGATTGCCTTGTAAAGCTTTGCAAGGTATGACACCATATGAAGCTTGGTGGGGTAAGAAACCTACCTTGGATCATTGCAGAATATTTGGATGTTTGGCATATGCATATGTGCCATCTCAATTGAGGCATAAGTTGGAGCCTAAGGCAGAAAAATATGTATTCATTGGTTATGATGATAAGCAAATGGGATACAGGTTGTGGAGTCCATCCACAAAGCAATTCCTTGTATCCAAGGATGTTACATTTGATGAGCAAGGTACTTGGTATGCAGGTAAATATAATGTACATGCAGATGTTGAAGAAGTAGTGGATCAAAGGAAAGGTAAAGCAAAGATTCAATTAATTGATGAAAATGATAATAATGAAGTACAGGTTGAAGTTGAAGAGAGGCCAAGGTTTGATCCAGAATGTGATGAACCAGAGACTTCAAGAAGTGCAGAAGTTAGGAGGTCATCTAGGCACAAATGGCAACCTATAAGGTATAGCTATGATACCTCATTCTTGACTACTAAAGATTATGCTTATTTGGTAAAAGCAGATGAAGATCCATCTACATATGATGAAGCCAAAGGCAAGAGAAATTGGGAAGAAGCCATGCAAGAGGAGTATGATGCATTGATAGAGAATCAGACTTGGGATCTGGTTCCTAAACCTAATAGCCAGAAAATTATTGGATGTAAGTGGGTTAACAAAACAAAAAGATTTGCAGATGGAAGTGTGTCTAGGTACAAAGCTAGACTTGTTGTGAAATGGTATGCACAGACATATGGAGTGGACTATGATGAGACCTATAGTCCTGTGGCAAAAATGACAACCATCAGAACTCTCATAGCAATTGCTGCTTGCAAAGGTTGGAAGTTATCTCAATTAGATGTTAAAAATGCTTTTTTGAATGGTTACATTTCAGATGAAGTTTACATGGAGCAACCAGATGGGTTCAAAGATCAAGTGATTCCAAATTATGTGTGTAAGCTCAAGAGAGCTTTGTATGGATTAAAGCAGGCCCCAAGGGCATGGAATTATAGGCTTGTAAAGTTCTTGAAAGAACTTGGATTTCAAGCATCAAAGGCAGATAGTAGCTTGCTAGTCAAAGCAAGTGAAGATGGATTCATTTATGTTTGTATTTATGTTGATGACATAATACTTACAGGTACAGATGATAAAGGAATACAAATGATCAAAAAGCAGATGGAGAAAGAGTTCAAAATCAGTGATTTGGGGAACTTATCATTCTTCTTGGGAATGGAGATTTCTTATACTCAACATGGAGTATATGTGCCCCAAGAAAGGTACCTTAAAAATTTGCTAACCAAATTTAAAATGGAAGATTGCAGGGTTGCACCTACACCATTGGAGGTGAACCATAAAATGTCTAGATTTGGAGGAGAAGAATTCAGAGATATGAAGCTTTATCAAAGCTTGGTTGGTAGCTTGATTTATGCTACATTAACAAGGCCTGATTTGTCATATGCAGTTGGTGTGCTTTCACAATTTATGCATTGTCCTAGAAAGGAACATTGGATTGCAGGACAAAGAGTACTTAGGTACATCAAGGGTACACTCAAAGAAGGGTTGTACTATGGATTTACTTCTGATACAAGAGTGAAGATATATAGTGATGCAGATTGGGCAGGTAATGTGGATGATAGAAGATCAACACATGGATATTTGTGCTATGTAGGAGACAAATTGATTTCATGGTGTTCTAAGAAGCAACATATAGTTGCTTTGTCATCTACAGAAGCAGAATATAAAGGTATGGTGGAAGCTGCAAAAGAGGGAATATGGCTAAAGACACTCATGAAGAGTTTTGATGTTGTTCAGAGTATTCCTATAATTTGTGGAGATAATATGAGCTCTCTATACTTGGCAGCTAATCCTGTGTTTCATGCTAGAACTAAGCATATTGAGATACAATATCATTTTCTGAGAGAGAAGGTCATTGATAAGGAGATTGAAGTCATACACACTCCTACAAAAGATCAACTTGCAGATATGATGACAAAAAGTTTAGATGGACCAAAGTTACAGAAGTTCAAAGATATGGCATGAATAAAAAAGGTTGCAGATAATCACAATTGATGATTGAGGGGGAGCTGTTGGAGCAAGACAATCAACAAATTGTGATCATACAAAGGGCAGAAGTAAATACATGAAGAGAAGATTGAAGATCAATGTCAAGAATTGAAGGAAAGAATCAGATAGTAAAGTCCTTTAATCAAATGTACATTAGTTCTTTAAGATACTTCAATATACTTGAAGTAGTTACGAGTTAGGACTTGTATATATATGTTTGTAGTAAAGAGAGAGATAGAGAAGTGAGTTGAGAGGAGTTAGTGATGTACATTGTACAAATCATCCATCAGATGTATGAAAAAAATAGATAAGTGAAAAGTTCAGAAATGGCGTGTCGATCTTCTCTCCCATTCTCCTTCTGTGTTTAATCTTTTGAGAAATCCTTTTGCACGTATCTAAGTCCATAGCTAATCTATCTATGGCTAGAATTTGAGAGGCTAATTGGGATCAGGTTGAGAGAATTTAGTTTAGGAACATTCATATGTGAAGATGTTCTGAGAGTCGTCAAAACTGGCGCAGATTTCATGTTCAGAGAAATGATCATTACTCAGTCCACAGTGTAAAGTTTTACACAAGTGAGGGCTCAAAATCTAAGTTGGAAGGTAAGCCATCTATGGCTAAAAGATCTTGATCAAACGGGATTTATTTTGGGAGAACCAGTGTTAAGAAATTACAGGTGTCAAAATCGCCATTGCAAAGAAGCTGTTTCAGACATAGGTAAAGTGTTTCACACATTTCTCACAGTGTACTCAATCATTTTGAGAAATTTAACTTGGAATAGCTGCGCAACATTAAGGCGAAGCATTGTGCAAAGTTTTATTAAAAACTTTACAGGATTGATTAGTCAATGAGTGATTAATCTACAGCAGACTTTCCAGGAAGTTTCAGTTTTCAACAGTTAGCCAAAATTCTGATAATTTGGTGATTGTTTTCTAAATTAAGTGGAGTCAGAAGTTGTTCTTGATATAGAGGAGTTCTAAATTCAAGTACAACTTGTTCTTTTGGAGATTAACACTCTCCATCAAGTAGCACCTCCTTTAATGTCAATCAGGGAAGATGTGAGGATGGTATGAAGACCTCGAGCAAGTGGAGGCACAAGTGCGTGAGTGAGAAGCACACAAACATGCACACACATACACACACACGCGCACACACAGCAAGACAAAGAGTGAGAAGCAATGGAGTTCTTAGATTACTTTCAAAAAGCTCTTACAAGTTCATTTCAATTACAATCTAACCTCAAAAATGAGCCTTCTAGCTCTTTTTATAGTTTTTGACTAGGTTTTGGCCATGTTCAGACCTAGTGTCCGGCCTAGTTAAAAATTAGGTTCTCTACCCTATTCGGAGGTTCAAACGAAGTCTAAAAAATGTGAAAACTGACAGGTAGGTACTCCTAAAGCTCCTCAAGCTCAAGGACTCCTTGGCTTGCACAAAATGGAGCTACAAAAATAGGAAAATGATATTTACAATGATTGTTAGTGATGACAATCACTATTTTTGTAGGGATTCTACTAACATTTGGACATACATTTCTTGGAGCTCCCTACTTGCTCCTTCTCCTTGTGTGTCCACCTCTCTGATATGCGTTAGTGTCCTGAAAAAAATATTGGCCTACTTGCCAGATCATCGTTGACTGCTCTGTCTGCTTGTGCTTTCTCTTCTCTATGACTCCCTTCGTACGCTTCCTTGCCTTGTGAGTCTTTCAGTTCCAACAGGCACAAATTGGAACCTAAAGCTGAAAAGTATGTATTCATTGGATATGATGATAAGCAGATGGGATGTAGGTTGTGGAGTCCATCCACAAAACAATTCCTTGAATCAAAGGATGTTACATTTGATGAGCAAGGTACTTGGTATGCAGGTACAATCAATATTTATGTAGGTGATGAGGAAGTTGTGAATCAAAAGAAAGGTAAATCAAAGGTTCAGATATTTGATGAAGAAGAGAACAATGAAGTACAGGTTGAAGTTGAAGAAGTGCCAAGGTTTAATCGAGAATCGGATGAACCAGAAACCTCAAGGAGTGGAGAACTCAAAAGGTCATCAAGACACAAATGGCAACCTACAAGGTATAGCTATGACACTTCTTTTTTGGCTACTAAAGATTATGCTTATATGGTAAAGGCAGATGAAGACCCTTCTACATATGAAGAGGCAAAAGGCAAGGAAAATTGGGAGAAAGCTATGCAGGAAGAGTATGATGCATTTATGGAGAATGACACATGGGATTCGGTTCCTAAACCAAATAGTCAGAAGATCATTGGATGCAAATGGGTCTACAAGACAAAGAGGTTTGCATATGGAAGTCTGACTAGGTATAAAGCTAGACTTGTTGTGAAAGGATTTGCTCAGACATATGGTATAAATTAATTAGATGTGAAGAATGCTTTCCTAAATGGTTATATTTCAGATGATGTTTTCATGGAGCAACCACAAGGGTTCATAGATGAAAGGTATCCAGATCATGTATGTAAGCTCAAGAGAGCTTTGTATGGTTTGAAGCAAGCCCCAAGGGCATGCAATTATAGACTTATGAAGTTCTTGAAGAATAACAATACAACAATACCTACTACAATTATGCTTCAGATCAGACGGAGGATTCAACATTGATTATGAATGCAACTTGTGAAAGGCAAAGTGAAGACC
Source organism: Ceratopteris richardii (assembly GCA_020310875.1). Taxonomy (NCBI): domain Eukaryota; kingdom Viridiplantae; phylum Streptophyta; class Polypodiopsida; order Polypodiales; family Pteridaceae; genus Ceratopteris; species Ceratopteris richardii. The sequence goes on from CM035429.1 coordinate 85,534,783, forward strand.
AAAGAGACTTCTACATTGACTCAGCGTGTAGCAATCACCTGAGTGGCAACATAGCATTGATGATTGATTTGGAAAATAAGGTAACTATTCATGTAGTTCAAATAGGTGATAATACAAAGCAGAATGTGAAGTCAATTGGAACAGTGAAGGCCAAGGATGGAAGTACTCTCTTGAGTAAGGTTTTGTATGTTCCTACAATCCACTAATGAAGGAGTTTTTGTGGAAGACCCTAGCAATGGGTATAAACAAATTGTTTCAGGGAAGAAAGAAGGAAGATTTTTCACATTGAAGATTCAAGGTAATGTTGGTCATGCCTTGTTCACCTATGGAGGACATAAGATCTCTAAGTTAGATCTTTGGCACAAAAGGCTTGGACATTTTAATGAAAGAGGTATTAAAGATATGGTTAACAATGGTTCAGTGCTTGGATTGCCTAATGTTGCAGGTCAACATATGACATACAGATGAAAGGCATGTCAATTAGGTAAGGCTCATAAACAATCTTATTCCAAGCATGGTTTTATGTATTCAGAGAAGCTTGAGTTGGTACACATAGATGTGTGGGGACCATCAAAGGATTTTAGTATCCATGGTTCAAGAAATTATGTAATTTATGTTGATGATGCTACCAGATGGATCACTATCTATGTGATCAAAGATAAATCAAAGGTATTCGATACATTCAAGCATTATCATGTGTATGTAGAAAGAATCTCAAGTCAAAAGTTGAAGAGACTAAGGTCAGATGGAGGGGGAGAGTATTTCTCTAAAGAGTTCAGTGATTACTTGTGGAATGCAGGTATAAAAAGGGAGGTTACTTGCAGGTACTCTCCTCAAAATGGTGTAGCGAAAAGGAGGAATAGAACTCTTGTTGAGTTTGCAAGATCCATGATGAAGGAGAAAAATTGTCCCAATTATTTGTGGGCTGAGGCTATAAATACAGCTACATATTTGGTCAATAGATTACCATGTAAAGCTTTGCAGGGTATGACACCATATGAAGCATGGTGGGGTAAGAGACCTACTCTAGATCATTGCAAAGTATTTGGATGTTTGGAATATGCATATGTGCCATCTCAATTGAGGCACAAATTGGAACCTAAAGCTAAAAAGTATGTATTCATTGAATGTGATGATAAGCAGATGGGATATAGGTTGTGGAGTTCATCCAGAAAACAATTCCTTGTATCAAAGGATGATACATTTGATGAGCAAGGTACTTGGTATGCAGGTACAATCAATATTTATGCAGGTGATGAGGAAGTTGTGAATCAAAAGAAAGGTAAATCAAAGGTTCATATATTTGATGAAGAAGAGAACAATGAAGTACAATCTGAAGTTGAAGAAGTGCCAAGGTTTGATCGAGAATGTGATGAACCAAAAACCTCAAGGAGTGGAGAACTCTGAAGGTCATCAAGACACAAATGGCAACCTACAAGGTATAGCTATGACACTTCTTTTTTGGCTACTAAAGATTATGCTTATATGGTTAAGGTAGATGAAGACCCTTCTAGATATGAAGAGGCAAAAGGTAAGGAAAATTGGGAGAAAGCTATGCAAGAAGAGTATGATGCATTGATGGAGAATGACACATGGGATTTGGTTCCTAAACCAAATAGTCAGAAGATCATTGGATGCAAATGGGTCTACAAGACAAAGAGGTTTGCAGATGGAAGTGTGTCTAGGTATAAAGCTAGACTTGTTGTGAAAGGATTTGCTCAGACATATGGTATAGATTATGATGAGACCTATAGTCCTGTGGCAAAGATGACAACCATCAAGACACTCATAGCTATTGCTGCATGTAAAGGTTGGAAATTATGTCAATTAGATGTGAAGAATGCTTTTCTAAATGGTTATATTTCAGATGATGTTTTCATGGAGCAACCACAAGGGTTCAGAGATGAAAGGTATCCAAATCATGTATGTAAGCTCAAGAGAGCTTTGTATGGTTTGAAGCATGCCCCAAGGGCATGGAATTATAGACTTGTGAAGTTGTTGAAGGAACTTGGTTTTCAAGTATCTAAAGCAGATAGTAGCTTGCTTGTTAAAGCAAGTGATGATGGGTTCATTTACATGTGCATATATGTTGATTATATAATTCTTACAGGTACAGATGAGAAAGGAATTCAAAGCCTAAAGAAGCAAATGGAGAAAGAGTTCAAGATTAGTGACTTGTGAGATTTGTAATATTTCTTGGGCATGGAGATCTCATACACTCAACATGGAGTGTATGTAACGCAAGAAAGGTATTTGAAAAACTTGTTGATCAAGTTTAAAATGGATGATTGTAGGGTAGCACCTACTCCAATGGAGGTGAATTACAAATTGAACAGATATGGAGGAGAAGAATTCAAGGACATGAAGCTATATCAAAGTTTGGTTGGTAGTCTGATCTATGCTACATTAACTAGGCCTAACTTGTCATATGCAGTTGGAGTATTATCTCAATTCATGCATTGTCCTAGGAAAGAATATTGGGTTGTAGGACAAAGAGTGTTGAGGTACATTAAAGGTACACTCAAAGAGGAAGAACACACAGAAAAATTCGGCGCAATTTTTCTTCATTACTGAAAAATTTTACATCTGGATGAGAGAGCTATCTTACTCACTTCACAAGTGTCTATTGACTTCTAATTCTCTTCAATTCTTGTTCTCTCACACTCTCTCATATTTGCTCCAAAATTTTTCCTTGTATATATAGGCAAATATATACAAGCTCATAACCATACAAACGTATAAGTGAGCTAACTCTAAGTTAATGTACATATGTATACATATCTTCATTCTCTGAACATATACTTTCTTCATGCTTCATGACTTGATCTTTTCTTCAATCCTTGACTTCAAAACTTCATCAAAACCTCAATTGTTGATTGTCTTGCACCAACAACTCCCCCTCAATCATCAATTGAGGTTTTCTCTATCTTCTTTATACCTTCCATGTCTTTGAATCTCTGTAGCTTTGGTCCATCCAAGCTTTTGGTTATCATATCAGCTATTTAATCTTTTGTTGAAGTATGTATAACTTCAATCTCTTTATCCATCACCTTCTCTCTTAGAAAATGATACTAAATCTCAATGTGTTTAGTTTTGGCATGAAAAACAAGATTAGCAGCTAAATACAATGAACTCATGTTATCTCCATGAAAAGTGGGTGTAATCTGAATGATGTCAAAACTCTTCATAAGAGTCTTAAGCCATATCACTTCCTTTGCAGCTTCAACCATTCCTTTGTACTCAGCCTCTATGGATGATAAAGCAACTGTATGTTGTTTCTTTGAACACCATGAAATTAACTTATCTTCCACATAACACAAGTATCCATAAGTTGATCTCCTATCATCAGGATTACCTGCCCAATCTGTATCACTATATATCTTGATGTTTGTATCTGATGTATACTTGTAAACAGGCTATGAGACTTATGAGTAGGAATATTCATATGTGAGGAAGTGTTGAGTGTCTTCTAAAAGAGGTGCAATCTCGATGGTCAAAGAAATGGTCAGTTCTCAGTGCATAGTGTAAAGCTTTGCACAAATGAGGAGTCAAAATATAAGTTGGAAGGTAAGCCATCTATGGCTAAAAGCATTTGCATAAACAGGTTCTACTTTGGGAGAACAAGCTTTATAAGTTGCAGGTGTCAAAGTCGACTGTAAAGAACTACAGTTTTAGACATAGGTGACTTGTTGAGATCATTTCTCAAAATACACTAAGTCTTTTGAAATGGTTTAACTTGGAGGAGATGCTCAAACTATAGGTGACACCTTGTACAAAGTTTTATAAAAAACTTTACACATTTGATAAGTCAATGAATGAGTTATGTGCAGCAGACTTTCTATGTAGTCATCTTCTTCACAGTTTGTTCAAGATTTTGGTAGTTGAGTATTGATCCTCCAAATTGGTGAAGGTTTTAAGTTATTCTTGATATAGAGGTGCTCTAACTTCAAGAATAACTTGTTCTTTTGGAGATTAACACTCTCGATCATAGGCTGCATGTTAACCTCAAGCATGTCACTCCTAATCATGAATTGTTTATTTTTTAACAATTGGCTAGTAAAGGGGGAGTTGCATTGGGGATTACTTCTTCCTTTAAGCATTTGGTTAACATATTTATCCTTAGTAAAACTAATCAATGTTTTGCGCTTTCCCTCAATGAACTATTTTATTTTACTATTGTTAATATTTATGCTACCAACTCTCCTTAGAAGAGACAAATCTATTGCAATGAGTGTGTTTCTCTTGATGGTCCTCTGATCTTGGTGGTGGACATTTAATATGGTTACCTCTACTCTTGACACACTAGATAATAAAGTTAGCTCCATTCGAGGTGCTAAGAAAAGTTATTGCTTTAGACTATGTTCCAATCATGATATGCTGGACATATATACTCACACTGGTTTTTCTTGGAATAATAGACAACAGGATAACTCCTTTGTGACTGCTAGCCTTGATAGTTTCTATGTTAATGCTAATTATCCTTAGGATTCTTGGGATGTGAAGTGTGACTTGGATCAAACTCTTATGACTCACATCATAAATCGTCATCCATTATCCTGAAGAAAGGAAACCCCTTCTTCAAGGGTGGATGACCTCATCTAGATGCTCAACTTGTTAAGCTTCCTAGTATCACTACTAATGTGAAGGTCATTATCACTTCACAATTTTTCCTTTGTCCTTCCCCTTGCTAGAGCTTGGGAAAATTTTATGAAAGACATTCAAAATATTTTCACCGATTATAAAAATCTTGCTAGAGAAATTAGGGCCAAAGGAAGAGGGAAGATCCTTGAAGACCTAAATAAACTCAAAGACAATACCAATAGTCAAGCTTATATTTATCTCCAACATATGTTGAATTTGGAGAATTGCCTTGATGCTAGTCTGGCTCTGACTGCATCAAGAGTTTTTTTGGGTTGGAAAGTTTGATAGACCTAATAAGAGTATGTAATCTTTGTTAAAAAGAAAAAAGCCAAGGATTAGATCCTTTTATTGAGGAAGATAATGGTGGGATTTCTATCAACATTGAGGAAAATTTGCAAGAGGCCAAAGGCTTCTTTAGTGATGTTTTCTCTAGTGCTCCCAAGTTGGGGGGGGGGCATCCAAAGAGCGAGAGCTACCATTTCTCTTAAAAAGAAGAAAATGATCCCTAAAAGACTGGCTTCTATCTTGGACTTGCTCCTCACTATCAGTGAGATTAAAGAAAAAATGGTAAATTGAAACCTTGCAAATCTCTTGGTATGATGGGATTCCTAATGAATTCTTTTTGGATTTGAAAGAATTCATGACTTGTTTCCGTCTCTTGATTTGGGAAGATCCTTCTAGGAAAGGATTTCTCCTTATTCATATTAATATTGGCGACACTAGAATCATTCAAAAAAGAGGAAACAAAGATGATCTCAACAATTGGATACCAGTAACATGCTTGTCTTCCATTTATTACATCTTATTTTCTTGCCTAGCTAGAAAACTTATCCCTTTGATGAATAGTATTATTCTTCATGAACAAAAAGGATTCTTCAAAGGCAAGCATATTCTTGATGCTATTATCTCTCTTTAGGAAGGTATGGAGTGTGCTAGTGAGCTGCGACAAGACTAATTTTTTTTTAAAGGTTGAATTTGATAAGGCTCATGATAGAATAGAGTGGGATTTCATTCTCCAATCCCTTCATATTGGCATTGGAAAAAAGCTCATCAAGTTTGTTAGCACCTTGTTTGGGAATTCCTATTCTAAAGTTGCTATGAATGGTGTCATGTCTGATCCATTCAAGCTAGGTAGATCTATTAGGAAAGGATGTCCCCTTGCTTCCCTTCTTTTTAATATAGCTAGTGATTCTCTTGGGTAACCGGTGAGAGATTTTGTGAATAGGGGACCATCAAGGGAATCAATATTCCTAATGCCCCTAATCAATCAGGGCTTCATATGTTTGCTGATGATACTAACATGGTTACCAATGCCAACTCTCTTTCTACTACCACTTTTCTAGATTGGTTGAGTAATTTCATTCTTGCTAGTGGATCTAGGTTTTATCATAAGCAAAAAGGTTTTAAAGTCTCCAACAATAATATTCGTGATTGCATTATCTAATTGGAATGTGATTTTATTAAAGAAGGTGAAATCTTAGGTATTCCTATGGGCTTTAATGTATCTTTTTAGCAAAGGTGGACTGAGTCATTAACAATTTCAAAGGTAAACTATTTGCTTAGTATCATTCTCATTCTTCTCACTCACATTTCTTTTTGTTGAATCATTATGTGCTCCCCACTCTCATGTATTTTTTCTTATTGCTACCTCTCTAAAAACAAAGTAACCAAGTCATTGTTCTTTCCATGAGGGTTTTATGGGGAAAAAACTCTCAAGTTAATAAGATTGCTAAGATTGCTTGTTCTACATGTTTTTTGCCCAAGTCCGAGGGGGTTTGGAGAATCGTATGTCCTTCTAAGATGGTCTCAACCTTGTTGCTCAATGGATTTTCAAGTCTTTAAAAGATATAGACATTTGGTCTTACTTGTTGATAATGAACATGCATTTATTTTATGTAATTAAAATCCAGAAAAATACTACTCTATGGGACATTATTGCATCCCCTCAAATGTTTGTCCCTGTTGGGAGCATCCTGACCTATAGATTTTGGAATGCTTGGATGGAGGTCAAACAAAGTTATACCCCTAAAGTTGATTACACTAAGAGTATGCACTTTTTTCTTTAGGAATCCCCATGGCATGGGTGGCTCTCCCTTTCCCATGGAAATGTCCTATCCATTAAGGAATGTAAATGTTTTAAAGAGGCTTTCACATGTTGGATTGATTTTCTAGATATAGAGGAGTTGAAGCCAGTTCACTACGTTATTTCTCTGCCTAATCTTTCTACTACTTATCAATAGGTCTTCTGCAATCAAACAATAATTTTTGGAAGAAAAATGGAAGACCAATACATCACGAACCTGAATATGGAAGACATTGTAGAGGATATGGTGCTCAAGCTCAAGAAGCTTAAAGGTTCCATGACTAGGGTTGTAGCTAAGCTTAACAAAAGATGGAACTTGAATTCATCTGATGAGCAATGAAGGTACACGTTCAAAGCTATTTGGGCCTTTCTTTTGAGGATAAATCATTCATTCTTAAAGTGGACCATGTTTTAGAGTGGTCTACGGATAGCAAGCAAGGCAAAGATAGTTAATGAAGGGATTTGTTCATATTGTGCAAGGTGGGAGGATTTGACCCACCTTTTTGTAGATTTCTTACATGCCAAAAGGATTTTGCAACCAATGGTACACTTTATGATAAATGATAATCTTGGTTCTCTTGGATTTCAAGATATCATCCTTGGGTGCTATAGTAATATGGACATTCCCTTGTGGCATAAATGGAGAGGGCACATTTATGGCACATTTGGCTTCATAGGAATCAACCGTTTTATAAAGCAGGCCAGAAGGACTTTTTGTATTCACTTAAAAATGTTTTGTATAAGTTTGGCATCTAGTATACCCAGACCAATCCCTAATCCCCCTAGTCAGAACATGCCCTAGACCCAGAGCTCGGAACAAAAAGCCTTAGTTCTCCTCTGGACCCCGAGGCGAGCTATCTTACGCAGGATTCACACACGATGGCGGCACCAACAACTTTGCAATAACTTTCCACATAGCTCATACTCATTGGTAGCTTTCAATGAACAAATGTTCGAGACCCACCAATTTATGCGGGTTGATCCCCTCGAAACAAAACAATCAAGGTGGAACTTATAAGATCAATGGCAGCCATGATTGTTCTCTATAATCAAATGGTTGGAATAATTTTCTGTCTGAGTTCAGTTCCGCCATGTGTGAATTGAAAAGAGTGTAGAAAACATTGTCAACTAAAAACAACACAATGTATCCAGCAGGCGTGGTTTAGCGGATGTGTCTTGTACTTCTAGGCAGCTGGCCAAGGTTCAAGTCCTGCTCGGGACTGGATGCCTCAGAATTTCCCAAAGTGGATGCCTACCTTACGAGGTAGGGTGTGTGTCTTTCCAATTCATTGTACTCTCAAAAAAAAACAACACTATGTACCGCCGGTACGCTGTGAATTCATCCTTAACTGCAAATAGTATTGCATGACGACCTTCTGCAGAAATACCGATTGGCGACTCACGCCCTCAAAGAGCATCCGTAACGATCCCAATCACGTGGACTCGCAGCGCAATGGTACTTATTGAATGAAAACATTAACGGGATTGTGGGTGAATGCGCTTCTGCAGAAGTATCTAATGGGCGACTTTCAGCACGGATCTACAACGATCTGAATCACGTGGACTCCCAAGGCAGAGGTAATCACTGACTTGAAACAGTACTCCGCATTGTGATTCGATGACGGCCTTTTGCAGAATTTCTGATTGCGCGATCTACGTTATCCCGATTGCGCATGTACTTTTCAAGCTGTACTTGATGCAAGTAGCTGATGGGCGACTCACGCACTGTGTATGCACTCTTAAATATGTACTTGGCCTTCTCTTTTCTAACACTTGGCCGAAGGATGGTGTAGAGAAATGTTTCCAGGGTCAAATAAACGTGAACCTTCAAGATCTTTGCTCATGAATATCCTACGGTTGAACATGAAAAGTGTGCCTTCAAGCCCATCAACATTGGCTGCCTAAGGAATTCCATTTACGAGTGTTCGATTGTACGGAAATCTTGTTGGCGGAATGTGAAGGACTTCATACATCCCGCGGCAAGAATGGAGGAGAGATCACCTATGGGAGTGCTGGAAAATCAGAAATGCGGCGGAATGTGAAGGAATTCATACATCCCGCGGCCAAAATGGAGGAGAGAGTAGCTATGGGAGTTCTGGAAAATCAGAAATGCATTAGTTCTCCAAAAGTAGCTGGGATTTCAGCAGCAGCAGGTTCTTATACAGATGCACATCAGAGATGTCCTCTAAGAGTCGCAGCTACATGAAGCTTTGGAGCAGAAAATAATCCAGTATGCCTTCAAGCCAAGCAGTAGATGGAGAGAAAAACTCCTGGAGTACTATTCATCCAGAGACTTATCATGAATTGGTGTTGCCATATGAGCTAGTAAGTTATTTGCTCTTTGTCTTGTCTTCTATGTATCTAGGCATGCATATGCCTTCAAGCTAAGCATTAGATGGAGAGAAAAACTTCTGGAGTACTATTCATCCAGAGACTTATCATGAATTGGGGTTGCCATATGAGCTAGTAAGTTCTTTGCTCTTTGTCATATCTTTTATGTATCTGGGCCTGCATAGTAAAATGAAGGAAGTGATGGTAGATGGTTTCTATCCCAAAACCACAAGGATCAGAGTCCAATTAAATGGTATGATCTCTGTGTCCATTTCCTATCCATGCTATGAATCGACCAAGGATCATCTCACGGATTACACAAGAAAAAACTAGTTATGGAATTGTAAGCTGGACACGTAGAAGAACATTTGTGGGGAAGGGCGTTTAACATTGAATGGGCGATGGATAAAGGTGACCATTATGAAAAAGTTTATGTGCATTGTGAACTGAGAGGAATCAATGATATTCGGGATCATTGAAATGCATTTACCATACCAGCACTGAATATACGTGTATCATGTTTGAAGTATGAGTGTGATCAGTTTCCAATACAAGTAAATGTGCCTGTACGAAGAAAAGCTGTAAGAACATGAATGAATATAAATGAAATCGATCATGATTGATACGCTTCATTCGAATGAAGGAAAAATCTACAATAGAGGTGTTCTCCCCCCAATCGGTGTCCCTTAAAGCCTCTAGCCTTGTGTGTTCCTTATGGAGGAGTTGGAACAAGGCCAAACTATTCATCAAAATCAGTGATGAGTGGAAGTGGGCGGCTGCGATAAGACAAAATGACTCTATTTGGTTCCCGATCATCGGCATTAGGGGGTGGAGTCTTGGAACCTCCAAACTGCTAAGCGGCTATGGCACAAGGGGTTCAAACAATGGACACAACTCTGGAAACAAGAGAGCGGTCAGTGAATCAGGTTCGAAGACTTAGACCCGAGACATAGAGTTACCCTCGAGAAATGGACTCTTCTTCTAGAGAGGTGTTTAGCTTGGGACCGCTCAACTACCCACCTTCTCTGCGGATAGGATCTGCCTTGCCTGGAGGGCCTCAAATGGAGCAATGGTAAGAAACTATCTAGAATCCCCATCTTCAAAGAGAACTTAGATGTTCATCACACCCTTTACAAGAGGTGGTGCCTATCTTGGACCAAACTTTGATGGGAACTAAAGTTCATGTCTATTTGGCATCCCGTAATTGAGATCAAAAAGTCCCTTCTCATGTGGCAGATTTTGCATAAGGGTATCTGGTCCAATGCAAGGGCTAACAAAATTTGTGGTGTGCCTCCATGGTGCAAGTGTTGCCATCGACGCATCGAAGATTTAGTTCACCTTTTCTTCGATTGCCCCAAGTCCCATGTTATCTGGCATCATGTGACGCAGGTATTGAGACGCACGAACCAAATCAATTGGCAACAGGCGCTATTGGATGAGGTGGTTGGTTGCTCATCAAGGCTCTGGTATGTGTGTGTTTGTGTGTAATACATTTCAATCTTATTGTGTGTATGTGTGTGTTTGTGTGTGTGTGTGACAATCGTTGTGTTTGTATGTGTGTGTGTTTTTTAATGCAAGTTTGGCAGAGATTACTCTTCCAAATTTTAATTGATAGAAATTACAGCTATACAAGTGAATGTGTGCATGACATCCATGGGACCCTCGTATCCCACAAAGTAGGGACTGCTTATAGACTACTAGAGAATTTTACAAAGAAGGTTGATAAACCTCTCGTCCCCTTCATGTGGGGCCCACTTGGTTTTGATGTTGTTGCTCTCTTGGAAGAACACTCTATGATTTCTAAAGGGCAAGGGCTTCTTACAATTGGAAATTCTTTTGCCTAAAAGAAAAAGAGATTTTTTGATCGACCATTCTTTAGGAGGGCTTCCAAAGTTGGCAGCACACCTCTCTTTCCATATTTTCCATAGAGTCTCCCTTCTTACAACATTCCATAGTGCTGAGGAACATCCGATTGCTTCACCCAACAAAGCTTGCTTCTAGTTGATTTGTCCCTATCGCAATATGATTCTCTCGAGGGTCTGCCAAACCATAATTGATTTGGGGCATGAATAGAAGAGGTGTGCCAAGTCTTCCATGCCATGAAGGCATTGTTTGCACCATGGAGGATCCCACAAATTTTATTAGCTTTTACATTGGTCTAGATTCCACAATGTAGGATTTTACACATAAGCACAAACTTTTTTATTTTGATGAGGAGATGCCAAAGGGATTGAAACTTAAAGTCCCACGTTGAGCCTAACCAATCCTAACATCGCTTCCTATTGAGCGTGACATGAAATTCCACATCCTTCTCAAATCTTGGAATTTTCTCAAGGGTATTACCATTGTGCCACCTCAGACCGTCACGGTGAAAAGAGTCCTGACCAATGAGGAGGCAAGTCTGAAATTTGGGAATCAAGCAACATCAGAGCTATTGAAGTTATATATCAAGGAGACCCTCTATGCTAATTCATAATGAATAGCTTCATTAAGATCATCCTAAAACATGAAAATATTAGCGAGTAGATATGAAGAATTTCTTATCAGAAGTAGCATCAGCATGAACACTAAAAAATACGGATGTCTTCAGGAGATAACATCAAGCTAATAACGTATGAACTAGAGATTACAATATCATAAAATATGGTACATCCATCAACAATGGAACAGCCTTCTAGAGAAAAACTAAACCTAGATTCGATTGTAAATTTCAAAAATTTTCAACAATAGAACACTAAATCTAAACACTCAGTATTTGGGTTTTAGTGTTACTCTTATTTATTGTATGAGTAACATCTACCTCTTATGATCTCACTTCAGATTGCCAACCTGCATGGCCTCCCTTATAAGAAGAATCCAATTATGCCTTTTCCCAATCTTCAGAACACCAAATTACACAACGGATGAAGATCTATGATTAGTAGATCTCTTAGGTAGATTTTGGGCATTTTTTACTGTGGTTTTAGTAAAATTCTTATCTTATACAAGTGAAATGCAATAGTGGTTTAACTTTGAAAGCCCTAATATGTGGCTCAAATGATTTAAACTTTTCAATCTAAGCTACATTTCAAGTGATAAGGCCTACAGATCTTATTTTAAATAATGATTTATACTAATAAGAAAGATAATATACATCTGACTCAAGTATGGCTGAGTAAACCCATTTGCAAGGGGCAAATCAAAGAAAAAACAAAAAACAAAGGCTACAGAAGGAGGAAAATGGAACGCTAAGGGTTATCTAGCTCAGTAAGGATATTCTCTATGAGTCACAAGCTTGATCAAACCAACAGACGTAGAGGACTTTTTGTTGGTCCAGAAAGCCTTATGTAAGATATGACAAAGCAGAATCTCTTCTTTGATGTTATTTTTAGTGAATCACTTAAGCTAGAACCATTACCACCATTGATATCCTAATCAATTAAGGATCCATTTCCGATTAAGTTGAAAGGAAAATTTCTTGAAATCACATTTATGTGTATCAATAGTTACCTGCCAAAAGTATTATAAATTATACATTCTCAATCTTAGGAAGAAGCACGTCCCATTTTAGCTTAGTAAAAGAAAAAATCACCTTAAAGAAGTTAAATGCTAGCTGAATGTCATGATAATCTTTCAAGGAGTTGGTAGAAGAAATGGCATGCACCCATCTAATCACAACACAGTTTTGGAGCTTGACCTTATGTATTTGACTTCACTAAGTTCTTGAACCAAAACGTTATGCATGCACATGCCTTCATTGATTGGTTCCTAAGGTTAAAGTGAGATGTTACTTTATATTCACATTGATGTGTAAGTGATACTTATCCTAAAGTCTAAACATATCTTGATAGAGTACCTTCTCTCTTCAGTTCTTTAAAAGTATTTTGAAGTTTCATGCATTACCTCTAACTTGATATTTTAGGTTTTCATTTCTTCATATGATTGTCTTACAATCATGTGCTTTGCCTAGGAAATTTGAAAACCTCTTAATAGAATATTTATTCATCTTTGCTAGGATTTTCAAATGAAGACTAGTTAGAATTCCAAGTACTTGAATTTTTCACAAACTCAAATCTAATTGATTTATTCTTGACCAATTTTTAGCGACAAGAGATTTTTACTTCTTTTCTTTAGATTCCTTTCTTATTGATGCTTTAGATACCTACCTCGACCGAGACCTTACAGGAATCTCTCCACTCCTTAAGTCTAAGCATCCGCTCATGCTTTTTGGGTTATACCAAAATCCCTTAAGGATAGGTAAACTTTATTTTTTACCTTCCATAGACTTAAGTACCTTCTTCAAGGTTGTACAATACATTCTTGGAATTTTTTCACTCTGTTCAGACTTGGAACAACTTATTCTTTTCACACTTTTTCATTGGATGAATGAAATCTGAGTGAAAATTTTCCAAAAGAACGTTTATTGCTAATACTTGGACAAACTTCAAAGTAGTTCCAATCGCAAGTTCTTGGACAATCATGGCCAAGCTTGATCAAGTCTAGTTGATCTTGCGACAACAATAAAGACTTTATTCTTTATCTTTAAGATCTCTCAAACTTGTCTAAAGCTGTATAGCTTACCTGCATGATTTATAAAGAACTTTTTCTCAACTCAAGTCCTGGCATACACTAATGCCTTTTAGATTCTAAAGCTTAGAATCTCATCTATACTATTATATGTTTAGGCTATACCAATAATTGGACTTAAATACCACTACCGGTGGTTTGGGAATGCTTAGCAACTACTTACAATTAAACTTATTTGAAGAATTCCATTCTCACATTCAGGAAGAAGTTATTCTTTAAAAATCTTGAGATTCATTCTAGGGAATCAAACAATACTAAGAAAATAATTCATCTTGGAATCTTTTGCTTTGATCTATATAAAAATTTTTAACTTTTGGACAAGACCCAAAACTTTATTGCTTAAATGATTGACGTCATGAGTATCAAACTAAAGGATCATCTTAGGATATGGTTTCCCATTTCTTGATGAAAGTTTAACTAAAACTTTCATTTATATATGTTCCTATTCTGGAGTTTGAAAAATTATTATTATTGTTCAATTGTATGATGCTACTAGAGTACATTAAACATTTCTATTTTAAAGTACAAGCATCTTTTATTATTGAACCAATGTATAATAATTATACCATAAACACTTCATGGTCTTCTTTATCACTTAAGAATCATCGGGATTCTTTCCTAGAAGTGATAATATATCAATATCTTGGAAGACCTTAATAATTGAGCTTTATCAAGAGCTTGTCCAAAAGATACATCTTCTTAACTAATGAAATAGTTAACCAAACTATTTCATTTATTGGCTTATCTTTAGGAAGTATCCTAATTCTTAAAGATCACTTTGACTTAGGTTCCTTGGCAAGCCATAATTAGCTTAAATGAAACCAAGAATAATTTTCTAATTCTTGAAAGAGTTCTTTTTTTAAGTTTTTCCATTTTCATAAGACTTTGCATCATTACCAGAGATGTAATCTAGCATCCATCTATTGAATGTTAAAGTTCAAATTATGCTAATATTTTTTCACTTCTTTGAGTTTCATCACTCCCCAGGATGATGTCAAAGTGAAAACTTCAAAAACTCTATGGTTTTTATAAATTTGGAACATCTCAACCATCTTTTGAACTTTAAAAGTTCAAATAGTTTAAGTTACATTTGTTTTATTTGATTATTATCACGTCTTGGGATAGAATCAAATAAAAACATTCCAAATCATCCTTCTTGGATGTATAAATTTTTACATCCAAGCTTGTCTTTAGGATTTTCTAAGTTCTTCCTAGACTTAGAGTATCATGGAAGTTTGCAAGTAGTTCTATTTCCTTCCTCATCTAAATGGCAAGAAAATTGAACGCTTTACTTACTTTTGACATGCCTACTTTTTTTGAAGTAGGACCCCTAATATGTGATATCTAAGTATCACTTTTAGGAAAAAAAATGAACTAGCTACTTGAGTTGCATAGCAGCTAAGAGCTTTGCAACTAACTAGTTTTCTATTTTTCCTAATTGTCTAGCTCGAGCTAGAAAAATAGGTAAGGAATAGGAAAGCAGACTTGTTCAATTACTTAGAAAAAAATTAGCAAAACCATGTTTCATCATATGCCAATGCATGTTCTTGCATGCAAATGCATGTGACTACATTCATGTGTTTGCTTGTTTGTTCCTTTTCATGAACTAAACTTAAATCAAGCAATTCTTGAGCTTGCACGTACAGATTCTGATAGTACATCTTCATGGGTTAGCACATTTGATGATGAGCCTATTCAAGGCAAAGGGTCGAGTACTAGTTCTCGTCATAGAACAAGAGGAGGCACTTAAAACTACTCAAAAGATTTCATCATAACAACAATGATTTTTAACCCTAAACCAATGTAGTATATGTATATACATCCAATTATCACAGATGCGACTCCATTTTGTGCAAGCCAAGGAGTCCTTGAGCTTGAGGATTCTAAGTAGAACGCTCACACCAATTTTTGTAATTTTTGGAAGTCGTTAGATAATTCAAATTAGAGGTAGAACCTATTTTTTAACTATGCTGGTCACTAGATGTGAAACTAGTCAAAACTAAGCAAGAAACTATAAATAGAGGTAGAGAGCTCATTGTGATGTTTTTGTTAGTTTATGAGTGAACCGATGAGCTAGAGATAGAAGAGCTATTGTAACTAGATGATGATGAATATGATTATGAGTTCTTTTCTTACCTTCCATTGATCTCCATCGTGACTTTCCTAGTGTGTTTGTATACATGTGTGTGTATGCTCTTGCATTTCTCACCATCTTCTTCATGCACATCACTCGCTCTTGATCTTCATATCGGCCTAAAATTTCCGCAGATTGACAATTACGAGGTGAAGCTCCTCATATTGGTACTTTCCATTGTGCTAGAGTGACACCAAATTTGGTACCGTTGCCGGGGACGAGCTCTAGGTTGAGCGTGTGATGGTAAGTGTATTGGAGAAAATCGTTGGAAGGTAAAATTTCTTTGTTATTTTGTTGATTGTAGTTAATTTTTACACACTTTTACTCCTCTATTCTTCTAGTATCATTCCCTATCATTATCCCAAACTTCAAAAAATCACAAAAAATCAGTCATACTTTCTCTTCTCTTTTCCTCATTTGTTTGTGTGCGAGAGTGAGAGAGAAATTTTGCACGTGTATATTTGTGCTTTCTGGTGCATTAATCTTGTAGGGCAACCTCTGGACACCACGAATTTGCTAGAAATAGAGGTAAAAACTCCATTTTTTCTCAAAAAAATTACCGTTGAAGCTGACCATCGCGTCTATCAGGAAAGGTAGGAATTTGTGCAAACTTTTTGCATGAAGGAGGAGCCTAGGTAAGCGCTTGCACAAATCCCGATCACATCTCACCATCACGATAGTGACTCACCATCGCGACGGTGCTTGATAATCACGATCCTGACTGGCCATTGTGGCTTGATCATTGCGATTGTGTGTTATCGTCATGACCCTGACCGTCATCGTTTGACCATCGTGTGCTGACCATCACGATCCTATGTGATTGTCGTGACTTGACAGTCGCGATTGTGATTCATCATCGTGAGTTGCCCATCGTGACTTGATAGTCAGAATCCTGAGTGATCATCGTGTGTTGATCATCACGACTATCATTGATCATCGTGAGGCTTGACTATCATGACTTTTGACCATCGTGGGTGTCACACCATCATGACTGTGATTGATCATCGTGACTGTGACTGATCATCGTGACTATGACTGATCATCACGACTATGACTGATCATCGCAACTGTGACTGATCATCGCAACTGTCAAACCAAACACAAAATTATTGTTTTGAAAAAAAAAATTCAAATTTTTTGGACCAATTTTTGGGATATCATTTGTGAACTCTTGTGTGTGGCATAGAGCAAAAGAAGAACAGGCAAGTACCGCGAGTTCTCGGGCAAAGTCAAAACAACTGCTTTTTAAGTCCAGGAGAACTCTATAAGTGGAATTTCTATTTTCTTGAATTGTTGATGATTTCCTTGAGTATTATTATCTTGTGATCAACAGAGTGTCTTAGGACTCCTAGGGTAGCCAAGCATCGACCTAGCTCATTAAGTGGGTGAAGGGACCAAGCCTAAAGGAATTTTTATGGATTGAATACGTAACACTGGACTGAATTAAAATCAAAACATATTAAACCGATTCCTTGTGACAATGGTAAACAAGACAAGAAAATCTAAAGAAAATTCAAAAAGAACGAAGTGATTGACCGAAGTAAATGGGTAAGTGCGGCAAGGTGAGATTATGATTAATGAACCTGAGGTATGGAAAATACTTAGGAAGAAATGATAAACGGAGTATCTGATCTTCCAAGGCTAGCGTAAGAACTACAACACAATCGTGGGCACAACAGCTAGGCAGCTATCCACATGAGGTCAGTTCAGATACAAGTGACTTGGATATGTCTTTCAACATGAGTAGACCAGGAGTATCATTTAATCTAGCCCACCTAGAAGAGACAGAGGGACCCTATTAAACTCAGTTGGAGTATATTCGTACAAACAGATTGGGTGCCAGGGCATATGAGGATGGTCTTCATAGGTCAATAATTCAATTACATAATCCCGATCAACCTATGGGATTGGAACATCCAGCCGTTAAGTTTGAAGATGAGGTTTACATAGACAAGGAAAGGACCATGTATATTGTCGCAGTTAGGGCGAACTCAACCAATGACCTAGGAGAGATGGTAGAAAATGCAGACATAGATGTGGAAGTCCATGGAAAACAGATTGAGGAACCCAGAACACCGAGAGGAAAGGGTGATAATGCCTAAGTGGATGCCCCAAGACAATCGGAGTATATAATTGTTTTGGAATAAGGAAACTGACAAAGCCTTTTGGAGATATAGGCCAGAATAACCTACTGTGGTAGGATCAAGCACGATTTATGAACTAAAAGCCCCAAAGATTCCAAGAAAGGTAGTATACTTAGATGACACCTGAGAACGAATGTATAAGGTCACAGAACATGGAAGACATGTATATACATGAAGAGGAGAAATAGTTTTCCGTCTAGTGAAATCACAAGCACCTAAGTATAGTTCGGGTGATGGCTCATCTCAAGGACATAGAGAGAAGAACAAGGACGGAGCAGAGAGTAGTTTCATCCATCGCGCAGGAAGGGAGAGGATTCCCACCGAAAGTGGAAGGGCTGAAAGAGAACCTCTTAGGGAACATAGGGCTCACAGGGGTGGGGATGGTTTTCCCCTACCTAGACCAAGAGACCACCCTAGAACCTTGAGGCCTACTCAATTAGTGAAGGCTATGAAAAATTGTTTTGATGGATCGGGAGATCCCTATGAGCAAGTAGCAGAATTCAAGCAGGTACTTCAGGCTGAACAAGTGGAAGACATGTTTACACAATTTAATGCCTTTGGACTCACTCTAAAGGGTGATGCATTGGATTGGTTCCGACCATTGCACCAACACCAATTTAGAGACATCCACCATATGATGGAGTCCTTCATTACGGACTTTTCCAAGAGTGCAATCAGACACAACACGTCCTCTTTGATACACACATTCAAACAAACCCCTCAGGAGACAGTGAGGATGGCTGGTCGAAGATTTAGATGGTACATAGAAAGATATCCCCTTTTGAAAGTACCCACTCCAGCTAAGTTGATAGCTTTGTTCATAGATGGCCTTCCAAGTGCTAAGCTGAGATCATACATCTTCTTTAAGGAGCCAAGAACCTTGGATCAATGTTTATGGGTC
This sequence comes from Ceratopteris richardii, assembly GCA_020310875.1. Taxonomy (NCBI): domain Eukaryota; kingdom Viridiplantae; phylum Streptophyta; class Polypodiopsida; order Polypodiales; family Pteridaceae; genus Ceratopteris; species Ceratopteris richardii. Next base: position 85,553,583 of record CM035429.1, read on the forward strand.
TATGTAGACATAGAAGATGACCTAGGAGACAAACTAGAACTTCCTAAGGTTTGCAAATATTTGGATAGCAGTACAGAAACTTCATCCAGACATTCCAATTCAATTGAGGACTTAGCATAACAGTGGCCAAATGTTTGGAAGTTTCTAGAAAACTAGGCATCAAATTAGCCCCCCCTCGAAGGTGTTATACTTGGCAAATGTGTGTCCGCATGTAATGCAACCCATAGGAAACTCTAATGGAGTGTATTGTACTATAGAGCAAAGGTACACAAACCACACTGCTCAAGATTGTCCATATAACAAACAAGTGGTTAGACAAAACTACCCTCAGCAATTTCAGCCAAGTAGATACCAAGGGTAGTACCAGCCATAACAATATTATTGAGCCCCCTCTCAATATCAAGCTCCATATCAAGCACAACCAAGATCGCAACCTATCTTAGGACAACAACCTCCACCCCCTACTAATGTAGTTTCGGTAAAGTATGCTACACCAAAGGAGAACTCCAACATGGCCTTAGTACCCATGACCCCTTTGATCATAGAAAATGACCCTAATGCAAATAGTTTTGACTCCACTCATGTGGATAGCCCACTAGCATATTTGATGGAGAGTGTTAATCTCCAAAAGAATAACCTACTCTTGTGATTAGAGCACCTCTATACCAAGAGTAAGTCAAAAACTTCACAACACAAAAATTCTGCTGCACGGTTTCTTTAAATTAATCTTCACAGGTTACTTTTGTCTGAAACTGTCATTCTGAACAGTCGACTTCACACCTGTACCTTCTAAAACTTGATTCTCCTTGAATAGAACCCGTTTAAGCAAATGCTTCTGATTACGAGTAGCTTATCTTCTAACTTAAAGATTAAACTCTCACTCATGCAAAACTTTAAAATATGCACTGAGAAATGATCAAAACATTGATTACCGAAAATGCGCCTGTTTCAGTAAACTTTGAACACTCAACACATATGAATGTTCCTACTGACAATTCTCGTTTTCTGTTTACAATTAAACTTTGAAACTTAAGCTATAGATTGATTAACTATAGACTTAGATATCCTCAAAAGGATTTCACAAATCATCTATCACAGATAAAAACACACAGAAATTTCGGCGCAGTATTTCTTCAATTATTCAGAAAGTTACAGTTGAGTGATGAGAGGAAAACTCAACTAACTTTACATATGTCTCATGACATCTAACTTCTCATTTTTTCCTTCTATTCCTTTCTCTCTCGTATATGCCTCTAATGCCTATACGCCTCTCATTTCTTCCATCCTACGCGCCTCTACATTTTCCAGGTATTTATAGATAAATTTGTACAAGCTTATAACGTGGACTATACTACTGTACATATGTGTACATCTTTTTTTTTTTTTTTCCGGTTTTCTTCCATGCTCCAAAATTTGTTCTTTTCTTCCTCCTTTCATCCTTCAACTTTTCATGAACTGAAAACTGTAAAAACAATCATTTCCGGTAACATTCCGGTGACTTTACTGTGACCTTCCGGTACTGTTCCGGTGACCTTCCGGTGATCTTCCGATGACCTTTTTAAAGGAAATTTTTACTGAAATCTCTGCGGACTTAAAGACCTTCAATTGTTGATTGTCTTGCACCAACAGCTCCCCCTCAATCATCAATTGAGGTTTTCTCTGACTTCTTTATTCCTGCCATATCTTTAAACTTTTGTAACTTAGGTCCATCCAAACCTTTTGTAAGCATATCAGCTATCTGATCTTTCGTTGAAGTATGGATTACTTCAATCTCTTTATCCATCACCTTCTCTCTTAGAAAGTGATACTGAATCTCAATGTGTTTAGTCTTGGCATGAAAAACAGGATTAGCAGCTAAATATAATGAACTCATATTATCTCCAAATATAATTGGAGTCCTCTGTATAGCGTCAAAATTCTTCATTAAAGTCTTTAGCCAAATCACTTCCTTTGCGGCTTCAACCATGCCTTTGTACTCAGCTTCGGTAGAAGACAAAGCAACTGTATGTTGCTTCTTGGAACACCATGAGATTAGCTTATCTCCCACATAACACATGTATCCATAGGTTGACCTTCTGTCATCTGGATTACCTGCCCAATCTGCATCACTGTATATTTTGATATTTGTATCTGATGTAAAACCATAATACAAACCTTCTTTGAGTGTACCCTTAATGTACCTCAACACCCTTTGTCCTGCAATCCAATGTTCTTTTCTTGGACAGTGCATGAACTGAGACAATACTCCTACTGCATATGATAAATCAGGTCTGGTTAAAGTAGCATAGATAAGACTACCAACCAAACTCTGATATTGTCTCACATCTTTGAATTCTTCACCTCCAAACTTACTCAGTTTGTGGTTCACCTCCATTGGAGTAGGTGCTATCCGGCAATCATTCATTTTAAACTTGATTAACAAGTTCTTCAAATATCTTTCTTGGGTCACGAATACTCCATGCTGAGTATATGTGATCTCCATACCCAAGAAGTATGACAAGTCTCCCAAGTCACTTATCTTGAACTCCTTTTCCATTTGCTTCTTGAGTCTTTGTATACTTGACTCATCTGTTCCTGTAAGAATTATATCATCAACATATATGCACATGTATATGAAACCATTATCACTTGCTTTTATAAGCAGACTACTATCTGCTTCAGACACCTGAAAACCAAGTTCTTTCAAGAACTTTACAAGTCTGTAATTCCACGCTCTTGGCGCTTGCTTCAAGCCATACAAAGCTCTCTTGAGCTTGCACACATGTTCTGGATACCTTTTATCTCTGAACCCTTGAGGTTGCTCCATGAACACATCATCTGAAATATATCCATTCAGAAAAGCATTTTTCACATCTAACTGACATAACTTCCAACCTTTGCTCGCAGCAACAGCTATGAGTGTTCTGATGGTTGTCATCTTTGCCACTGGACTATAAGTCTCATCATAATCAACTCCATATGTTTGAGCAAACCCTTTGACAACAAGTCTAGCTTTATATCTAGACACACTTCCATCTGCAAATCTTTTGGTCTTGTAGACCCACTTGCATCCAATAATCTTCTGGCTATTTGGTTTAGGAACTAAATCCCATGTTTGATTTTCCACCAATGCATCATGTTCTTCTTGCATAGCTTTCTCCCATTTTTCCTTACCTTTTGCCTCTTCATATGTAGAAGGGTCTTCATCTGCTTTCACTATGTAAGCATAATCTTTCGTAGTCAAAAATGAAGTATCATAACTGTACCTTGTAGGTTGCCATCTATTTCTTGATGACCTTCTGAGTTCTCCAGTCCTAGAGGTTTCTGGTTCTTCACACTCACAATCAAATCTTGGCCTTTCTTCAACTTCTTCCTGCACTTCATAATTTTGTTCTTCATCAATTATTTGAACCTTTGATTTACCTTTCTTTTGACTCACTTCTTCTTCATCACCTGTATTGTTATTAACTGTTCCTGCATACCAAGAACTTTGCTCATCAAACGTAACATCTTTCGAAACCAGAAAATGTTTTGTGGATGGATTCCACAACCTGTATCCCATCTGTCTATCATCATAACCAATGAAAACATATTTTTCAGCTTTAGGTTCCAATTTTTGTCTTAATTGTGATGGCACATATGCATATGCCACACATCCAAATACTCTGCAATGATCTAGGGTAGGTCTTTTACCCCACCAAGCTTCATATGGTGTCATACCTTGCAGGGCTTTACATGGTAATCTATTAACCAAATAAGTAGCTGTATTTACAACTTCAACCCACAAATAATTAGGGCAATTTTTCTCATTCATCATGGACCTTGCAAACTCAACAAGAGTCCTGTTCCTTCTTTCTGCAACACCATTTTGTTGAGGAGAATATCTGCAAGTAACTTCTCTTTTTATACCTGCATTCCATAAGTAGTCACTGAACTCGTTGGAGAAATATTCTCCCCCTCCATCTGATCTTAGTCTCTTTAGTCTATGACCTGTAGTTCTTTCTGCATATGCATGATAATGTTTGAATGTATTGAATACTTCTGACTTATCCTTGATCACATAGATAGTGATCCATCTGGTAGCATCATCAACATAAATCACATAATATCTTGATCCATTTATACTGAAATCCTTTGATGGTCCCCACACATCTGTGTGTACCAACTCAAGCTTCTCTGAGTGCATAAAACCATGCTTGGTATAAGAATTCTTATGAGCCTTACCAAACTGACATGCCTCACATTTGTATGTCATATGTTGACCTGTAACATTAGGCAATCCAAGCACTGAACCATTGTTAACCATATCTTTAATACCTCTTTCATTGAAATGTCCAAGTCTCTTGTGCCAAAGATCTAACTCAGAAATTTTCTGTCCTTCATATGTAAACATGGCCTGACCAATGTTACCTTGAATCTTCAGTGTAAACAGTCTTCCTTCTTTCTTTCCTGAAACAATCTGTTTATACCCTTGACTGGGATCTTCCACGTATACTCCTTCATTAGTAAATCTTACTTCATATCCTTTTTCAACAATTTGTCCTACACTTATCAAATTCTTAGGAATTGTAGGAACATACAGAACCTTACCCAATAAGGTACTGCCGTCTTTGGCTTTCACTGATCCAATCGATTTCACTTTATGCTTTGTGTTGTCACCTGTTTGAACAACATGATTAGAAACTTTATTCTCCAAATCAGTCATCAATGATATGTTTCCACTCAGGTGATTGCTACACCCTAAGTCAATGTAGAAGACTCTTTGATCTTCACTCTGACTTTCACAAGTAGCATTCAATATCAATGTTGAATCCTCCTTCTGTTCTGAAGCATAATTGTAGTAGGTATTGTTATATTGTTGACTTTGGAATCCTCTACCTGCATTTCTTCCAAAGTAACTCCTACCACCTCTGCCTCTGAAATTTCCTCTTTGATTTCTGCCACCTCTTCCTCTTGCATTGTAACTTTGACTATATCCATTATTACTTTGAGTATTGTGCCAACAATCATTAGCTAAATGATTTGTCTTACCACAAATCCAACAAGCTTTGCCTCCATCTTTGTTGTTTCTGCCTCTTCCTCTACCTTTGCCACCTCCTCTTCCTCTTAGGAAGTTGGCTTGGCTAGTTGTTCCTTCATCTTCATTTGCTTGTTGCTTTCCTGTGCTATTCTTCTTTTTATCTTTTGAGTACATCGCATGACCTGCACTCTTGTCACCATCTCCTTTAACATCATTCTCAAATGTTAGCATATGACCTAACAACTGATTTAAATCAGGAGTGAAATGGTCAAGTGATAATTCCGTAGACAAAATAAACGGCTTCCATTTGTCATCACCTCTTAAGCCTGTAAGAATTTGTCTTACCAATTTATCCTCTTCGATATCTTCATCAACAGCACCTAATGCATCTGCAATGTCTTTCATTCTTGTCACATAGTCTGAAACGGACTGAGAAGCCTTCTTCTTGAAGGTTGTAAACTCTGCCCATAAGGATGCCTTTCTTGACTTAGTAGTATTCTGGAAATGCTCCTCCAACGCATTCCAAATGTCCGTTGCACTTTCAAGACCTCGAATATGAGGTAACAAGTAATCATTGACTGCCATATAAATAATGCTCCTAGCTTGAGCATCTTTCTTCATCCAGTTTTTCAAATCTGCTAACTCTTCCCTAGTCGGAACACTAGGATCTCTGAACTGTGGCTTTTCTTCTTCTCCTGTGATATAAGCTATCAAATCTTTGCTCATAAGATGAGCTTCCATCCTCATTGACCACGCAGGATAGTTTTCCCTATCCAGTTTCTCTATCTGTAGAGAATCTCCCATCTTGTGTCTTTCTGTGTATTGAAATCTTCAACCTTTATGAATAATATATGTACCTTTGCTTCAAATTGGACTCCGTTTGTCTTTCTTGAAGTCGTATGATCTCTTCTTCAGGTTTTGCCTTCAAGCTTTCATCTTTTAGTTCTTCAGTTGTTGAATTCTTTGTAACCGCAGCAATCGGGAACCTCCTTTCTTTAATTTTGGTGTCTCCTGCTCTGACACCACTCCTGCTCTGATACCACTGATGGAGAGTGTTAATCTCCAAAAGAATAACCTACTCTTGTGATTAGAGCACCTCTATACCAAGAGTAAGTCAAAAACTTCACAACACAAAAATTCTGCTGCACGGTTTCTTTAAATTAATCTTCACAGGTTACTTTTGTCTGAAACTGTCATTCTGAACAGTCGACTTCACACCTGTACCTTCTAAAACTTGATTCTCCTTGAATAGAACCCGTTTAAGCAAATGCTTCTGATTACGAGTATCTTATCTTCTAACTTAAAGATTAAACTCTCACTCATGCAAAACTTTAAAATATGCACTGAGAAATGATCAAAACATTGATTACCGAAAATGCGCCTGTTTCAGTAAACTTTGAACACTCAACACATATGAATGTTCCTACTGACAATTCTCGTTTTTTGTTTACAATTAAACTTTGAAACTTAAGCTATAGATTGATTAACTATAGACTTAGATATCCTCAAAAGGATTTCACAAATCATCTATCACAGATAAAAACACACAGAAATTTCGGCGCAGTATTTCTTCAATTATTCAGAAAGTTACAGTTGAGTGATGAGAGGAAAACTCAACTAACTTTACATATGTCTCATGACATCTAACTTCTCATTTTTTCCTTCTATTCCTTTCTCTCTCGTATATGCCTCTAATGCCTATACGCCTCTCATTTCTTCCATCCTACGCGCCTCTACATTTTCCAGGTATTTATAGATAAATTTGTACAAGCTTATAACGCGGACTATACTACTGTACATATGTGTACATCTTTTTTTTTTTTTTCCGGTTTTCTTCCATGCTCCAAAATTTGTTCTTTTCTTCCTCCTTTCATCCTTCAACTTTTCATGAACTGAAAACTGTAAAAACAATCATTTCCGGTAACATTCCGGTGACTTTACTGTGACCTTCCGGTACTGTTCCGGTGACCTTCCGGTGATCTTCCGGTGACCTTTTTAAAGGAAATTTTTACTGAAATCTCTGCGGACTTAAAGACCTTCAATTGTTGATTGTCTTGCACCAACAATATTATACGGAGTCACCGGAAAGCTCGGACCCTTACTATGAGACCCCTGTGTATGAGCAAAACTGGGAACCAGATTATGCTCAAGTCATGTACACAAACCCCAACCCAAGACCACAAGCTAGACAACTAAGACCACAAGCACCCAAAGGACCCATGCTATAAGTGCCAAGGAGACCACTTCATATGAGATTGCCCACATGCAGCAATTGTTTTGCACTCACAATACTTCAATGTTCAAGGCTTTTTCCCTGAATGTGGAAAGGATCACTTCATAAGAGATTGCCCCAAGAACCCTACGAACACTTCTACAAAATTGACGCCCATCAACGTGATAAGCATAGTGTAGCATTCCGAAGGTTCCATACCTCAGTACATACCCATACAGGCAGTTACTAGAGCCCAAGCACAAAGGCAAACACAACCAAACTAGGAAACATAGCTGAAGCTAGTGAAGTAGGAGAATCAATGGGAAAGAAAACTAGAACTTGGAAAGAGTCACGAGAGTGACACAAGAGGAAATGGGGTAAGAAAATCAGTGAGTTAGAGGAAAGCCTAAGGGAAACCAGAACTAAAATCTTAGAAATGACATCATAGGACGCTAAACCACGAATAATCACCTCTAAAATAGGATCACTATTATCAGATCCCACCCCCAAAAACCTTGATATGATGTTCAAAGCCTATCAAGAAAGAATATAAGAAGGACCCCAAGTAGGAGAATCTAGCAAGAATTACCCTCGAGTTGACTTAGAAATTGAGAGAACCAAATTGTGCATGAAAATGGTGGGATTAGCCCAGGCAATATTTGAGGAATCACAATACCTCAATTGGGAAATTATGGCCATGCCTAAGTTACATTTTCAAGGACTCCTAGAGAAACTAGGGCAAATCGTATCTGACCATGTGAGAGTCAGCTCTAGCACACAAACTAGCCCAATGAACCCTTGAAGACCGCTCTAATTGAACAAGCTAGGTCATATTTAGAAAATCATCACACGAGTTATATGGATTCACACGCCATCTTGAAAGAGATCCAAGAAGAAGATGGAGATAAGAACAAGAATTTTGAACACCCATACTTGAGATTGATGACTCAGGAGAACAGTTCCCTGCAGACATCCCATCTATCTATGGAGATCAAGTGGATGATTGCCCAAGTGAGCACACTAGTTTTGAATCTAACTCGTTGCAAGAGTTACCTCACTTTACGGGCCCTTGGGAAGACTGTTCAATTCAAGTGAAAGCCCCCACTACTCGAGTAAGGGGAGAGAACTTAGTTCTCCCTAGGAACACCGAAGCTATTAGAAACATGAAGGTTCAATGCCATTTAACTATGGACAAGTTGTTGAAGATCAAACATGAACTATGGAAACATGTAGCAAACCAATTCCCAGAGATAGCCACAACCTCCACTAGACCAAGTGCACGAGAAAAGGTGCCTGAGATACCCCTAGATAAAGTGGGCGACGCAAGTGAAGGAGAGGAAGGTAATGCTTGTTTGCCCATTACGTACAATGGTCACACTACCAAAGCCACCCTAGATACAGGTGCAGGAGTAGCCATCGCGACCACTTCACTATGGAAACGTTGGGGAAAACGAGCCCTTAGACCCACTAGGATGAAGCTGCAGATGGTAGATGGACACATCGAAAGACCCTTAGGACTGCTGGAAGGAATTACCCTATCCACTTGCGGAGTATAATTTGATCATACCTTTGCAATATGCAATTTTGGAAAGAATCAAGCATATGAGATGCTCTTAGGTAGACCTTTTATGCGACAATTGCAAGTTGTACAAGATTGGGGAACCAACTCTTTGTACCTACAACACCTAGGAGTAACCATGAAAGTGAACCTTACAAACTATTCACATAGGGATGTACCTCCTTTGCAATGGAATACGGTGCATAGAAACGAAGAGGAGAAGGAATCAGTCCATTCCTTAACATCAGATCCATCCTGGTTGCATGAGGATACACACCTATGGATGTGTAAAATCGCAACCACGGAGGAGGAGCATGCTACAGTAAGAGCATCAGGAGTAGGACACACTTCGAGACCCATTGAGGATCCAGCATATGTCCCGGTAGTATTTCTAGCTGAGGAATTCGAACCCCATGGTTGGGTAGAGATTTTAGCGACTATGGATATTGCAATTAACCAAGGACAATGGACCCCTCATTGTGACGAAGATGGTTATGGCATGTTCATCTTGACTATAAGCCTAGTGAGAGAGGAAACAGAAGAAAAGCATCTTAAAGAAGAAATCCCTTAATACAATACACAAGTGAACAACGTGGAATGGGAAGTAGATTCAATTATTCCTGAATGTTCATCGGAAGAGGAATTCCTAGGCTGGGTAGGAGCCATGTCCCCAAAACTCACCACCCCTAGGAAGGAACAGGAAAATTCAAGATCTAGTCAACGAGATCAAAAGGTGAAGAAGAACAAGAGTGTGAAAATTGAGGAGGAAGAACCCTTGATGGAAGTGCCAGAGAATTTTAGGAAATACGCAGTGGAAGACCAAAAAATCATGATCCGAATGCCCAAAAGAAGCAAAAGTTTAGGAGAAGCCTATGAAAATAAGGAAACCACAAAGAAAGTTGTAGTGGCAATCGAGGAAGGAGAAGAATGATGCACGTACATAGGACATGACTTAACTAATGAGGAGGAAGAAAGTTTGATTGCTCTATTGAAGAGGTATAGGGATGTGTTTGCCTGGAGTTATAAGGATTTGAAAGGGGTAGATCCTGACATATGTTCCCATAGGATACCCATGACCACTGAGGCAAGACCCACTAAGCAAAAACCCTATATGTATAATGACAATTATGCATTAAAAATCAAAGAAGAAATAGATAGACTCATAGAAGCGGGATTTATTTATGAAATAGAACACACCGAATGGGTTTCACCCATCGCAGTCATGCCAAAGAAGAACGGTAAGCTGAGAGTGTGCATAAACTTAAAGAAGGTCAATGATGCCCTAATTAGGGATAGTTATCCTCTACCCATTACAGACCACCTGTTGGAAAGAGTCACAAGCAAGGAAGTGTACAGCTTCATTGACAGATTCTCAAGCTATAACCAACTTGCCATTGTCCTCGAGGACCAACGCAAGATTGTGAAGAGATGGATAGGTAAGTGCTTGCAGATGAAGAGGTGTTGCAAAATCCTTGATCTACACCAGCCAAATGAACTCCAAGAGTATGTGGTGGGCCCTTTTAGCTTGCCAATGGATGTATTAGACACCCTATGTACCTTGGAAGATCACTCACAAAAAGATAGATCAAAATAGATAAGTTGGAGTTAGCTCAGAGGTGAAGAACTTGCTATCTTGGTCCATACACCTGTCTAGTGTTTTGCATAATTCTCTGTGCACAGCAGTAATTAACTTAATTTCTCTTGGGGAAGTCTAGTTAACTTAAAGAGCTAATTTTCAAGAGTAATCTCATAAAAAATAATGAACCACACACTGAGAATGATGTTTAGCAAGTGATGACATCATCCCGATTTTCACGGGTTGTAGTTTGAGACCAGTGAGCAACATGAACATAACTCCAGATTTAAGAATCCAATGATTATGAAAATTTGTATGCTTATACTAGACAGTAAGTTGAATCCAACACGCTTTAAATCATTGAATTTGGATAAGTACACACTGAGAAACAGCTCTCACAAGATGAGTAAAAAAGTCGGGTACCTGACAGAGAAGTGAAAATGACAGACATGGTTGACTTCAACTGAACGTAACTGAAGATTGCAATACCCAAATGAAATGAAAATTGATGAGCATATATTAGACTTATAGAGCTAACTTTACCAAGTTAAATCACTGAAAAGGATGCACCAAGCTCAGAGAAACCATCTCTGCAATCTGACTTAGAAAATTGAGAGATATGGTAGTGAGTAGTACACTTCACAAGAACATGGAAATATGAACTCAAATGATCACGAAAATGAAAGTATATTGCTTGTAAAATACAATGGACTTACTGATACATATGTGTGCCTTGGAATCACACCTTGATATGGCATAAAGCTCAGCTCTTGGAGGTCTTCACATAGGTCTTTCTAACCACGACTAAAGCTGCCATATATTTGTAGTTGAGTTTGGGAGGCTAACTTCCCTCAATCACTCTCCAATCAATCAGTGATTGATTTGATTCTCTATCTACCACAAATCACAAATTCGTGGCTCCTGTTTCCCTTTTTGATCAAGTGGACTCAACAACGTAAGATTCTTTCACTTTTACATTAAGTAAACTCTTCAAAAGTTACAAGAGGTAGTTCACAAGTGAACTTTACATAGTCTTCATTTTAAGGCTTCTTCTATGACTTTGTGGGACTCAAGCCAATACTTAGGCTTGTCATAGACATGCCCCAACAGCTCCCCCTCAAGCCAAGTATGCTTGAGGTCTTCAATCTTACAAGATTACCTGCAAACCTATCATAGCCTTGAATTTGCAAAGCTTTGTACCATCCAATGCTTTGGTTAGAATATCTGCACATTGTTGATGAGTGGACACATATGATATTTGAATCTCTTTGCTTAGAACCTTCTCTCGTACATAGTGATAATGAACTTCAATTTGTTTAGTCCCTCCATGAAAAATAGGATTAGCAGCTAAGTGAATAGAACTCATATTGTCACCACAAATAGTTAGAGTTCCAAACTCCAATCCAAGATCTTTGAATAATGTCTTCATCCACATAGATTCTTGTGTAGCTATGGCAAGACCTCTGTATTCAGCTTCAGTAGAAGAGAGAGCAACTATGGGTTGCCTCTTGGATGACCATGAAATAAGCTTTGAACCTGCAAAGGTAAGATAACCTGAAGTGCTCCTTCTATCTTCTTTGGAGCCAGCCCAATCTGCATCAGAAAATAGCTTCAAACCTAAATCAGATACATAAGGATAATAAAGTCCTTCATTTATGGTTCCTTTGAGATACTTGAGAATCCTTTTGGCAGCATCCATATGTGGTTTCCTTGGTGTGTGCATAAATTGACTTAGCACACACACTGTAACATATATCTACTCTTGTCAATGTGGCATAGTTGAGACTACCCACTAGACTTTGATATGATGTGATGTCCTCTATGAGTTCACCTTCATGTGAGCTCAATTAGTGATTGACCTCCATTGGAGTACCTGCAATCTTACAATCTTGCATCTTGAATTTTGCCAACATGTCCTTAATGTACTTTCTTTGAGTGAGAAACAAACCATGATCTTTGTAGACAACTTCCAAACCTAGGAAGTAGGTAAGTGAACCCAAATCACTTATCTTGAACTCTTCTCTCATCTGATCTTTGATCTTCTTCATACCATCTGCATCATTTCCTGTCAATATAATATCATCTACCTATAGACATAGGTACATGATCTCATAATTACTCTTTTTAATAAAGAGTGAAGGATCTGCCTTGCTTGGTTGAAAGTCTTTGTCGTGCAAGAATGAAACAAGCCTGAAATTCCAAGCTCTTGGGGCTTGTTTGAGACCATACAATGCTTTGTTTAGTTTACACACATAATCAGGATAAATTTGATTCTCAAAACCAGGTGGTTGTGCCATATATACCTCTTTTGTTATCCAACCATTCAAGAATGCATTCTTTACATCTAGTTGAAGTATCTTCCAATTCTTGGAAGAGGCAATACTAAGCAAAACCCTAATACTAGGCATCTTTGCCACAGGAGAGAAGGTCTCCTCATAATCAATTCCCTGAGTTTGTGCAAAGCCTTTTGCCACAAGCCTTGCCTTATACCTGTTAATGGAACCATCAAAATTCTTCTTGAGTTTATAGACCCATCTTGAGCCTATTACCTTCATGGATGAAGTCTTGGGCACCAAATCCCAAGTGTTGTTTTCCTCAAGTGCTTCAATCTCTTCCTTCATTGCATGCTTCCATTCTGTTTTTGCTTTGGCCTCTTCAAATGATGATGGCTCCTCTTGGTTTATGTCCTGTGCTATGTAAATAGAATGTTTACTTACTAATGAGGTGCCAAACCCATACCTTTTTGGTTTTTTCTTTTCCCTCATAGATCTTCTTAGGCCATGATGTGATGATTCTGCCTCATGTCCAAGTTCTTGCAATTTTGCTTTACCTTTAGACTTCCATGCTTTGATCTTTTCCATCTGAGATTCTTCATCATCCTCTGAGGTGTCTTGTTCTTCAATCTTTGGTTGTTCTCTACCAAGCTTTGGAAAATCTTCTTCAAGATTATATGGTAAATTGACCTTCCTACATGAATCTTCATACCATAAATTGTTTTCATCAAAAACTACATCTCTGCTTACCAAGAATCCTTTGTTGGTAGGGTTGTATAACCTGTAGCCCTTTTGATTGTTGTCATATCCAATAAATACACACCTTTCTGCCTTTGGATCCATCTTGCCTCTAACCTGTGAAGGAACAGGAGCAAAAGCAATACATCCAAAAATTTTACAATGATCTAAGCTTGGTCTTCTTCCATTCCAAGCCTCATATGGAGTCATCCCATCAAGGGATTTTGAAGGCAACCTGTTAATCAAGTAAGTGGTTGTAGATACAGCCTCAGCCCATAGATAATTAGGCAAATGCTTTTCATTTAACATGGACCATGCAGCTTCAACAATTGTCCTATTCCTCCTTTCTACCACTCCATTTTGCTCAGGAGTGTACCTTCTAGTTACCTCTCTTTTGATTCCTCTTTCTTGAAGAAAAGAATCAAACTCATGGGAAAAGTATTCTCCCCCTCCATCTGACCTTAGCCTTTTTAGTGATTTACCTATTTGATTCTCCACAAGAGCCAAATATCTTTTGAAACATGAAAAAACTTCATCTTTGTGTTTCATAAAGAATAGGATAGTCCATCTGCTACAATCATCAATAAAGGAGACATAATACCTTGATCCGTATATTGAAGCTTCCTTGCTAGGTCCCCATACATCTGTATGAACCAACTCCAAGAGATCTCCATGCATATAACCTTTCTTCATGAATGGTAACCTATGAGACTTTCCAAATTGACATGCACTACACTTATAAATCATATGTTGTTTTGACAAATTAGGGAGTCCAAGTACACTTTGGTCCCTGCAAATTTGCTTTTAATGATATTTCACCAATATGTGCTAACCTTTCGTGGCATACTTCCAATTCTATGAGTGTCTTACTACCATAATTAAAGAGAGCAATGTTTCTAGTGTCTTGTAATTCAAATGTGAACAATCTACCTGCCTTTTCACATTTTGCAATTCTTCTGAATCCTTGACTTGGATCTTCAACAAATGCTCCTGCTTTTGTGAACCTGACTTGCAACCCTTTCTCTACTATCTGCCCAACACTTATCAAATTCTTTGTAATGGTAGGGACATAGAGTACCTTACTGAGTAGGTTGATGTTTCCATTAGGTTCTTTGACATTGCCTATTTTCTCCACAAGATGTCTTGTATCATCTCCTTTTTGTACCTCATGATTATTCCTTGGATCTTCTAAATCTGATAGGAGTGCCACATTTCCTGCCACATGATTTGAACAACCTGAATCTATGTAGAAAACATGCTCATCAGATTTACATTCTGGCATAGCCATGTTCATGATCAATAATGAATCCTCTTTGTTTGAGTCTTTTGTGTAGTTATTGAAGTCTCTCCTTCCTTTGTAGCCTCCTTGATAGTTTGAATGATTGTAGTTGTTGTAGTTGCCATGATAATTGTTGAACCTTCCTCTTGAGTAGCCATAACTTCCTCTATTGTATCCTCTTCCTCTTTGATTCTTGGAATTCCTAAAGAAATTTTTAGTTGTATGATTAGTTAATCCACAAATAGGACATGAGTTGGAGTCTTGGGATCTCCCCCTGCCTTGTCTACCTCCTCTTCCTCTACCTCTTTCATTTCTTCCTCTACCTGCATAGTTAACTTGATATGTACCTGCTTCATCATCCACTTTCTTTGCCTTTCCTTTGTTATCTTTGGACTTGCTTTTATCAGTGTATAAAGCTGAAGATTGATTACCTTTAGAGCTTTCTCCATTTTTGATAAGCTTTGCCTCTTGAGTAAGTAGTTGTCCAATGAGTGTATTGAAATCAGGTACATGCATGTCCATGTATAAATCCATAGTTGTGGTGAATGCTTCCCACTTGTCATCTGCCTTCAAGCCATTGATGACCTACCTTACAATTTGCTCTTCATCTATTACCTCTCCAACGCTTCCCAACTAATCTGCTATGTCCTTAAGCTTTGTGACAAAATCAGTCACATTTTGTTTGGGAGCCTTCTTGAGAGTTGTGAAATCCAGCCATAGTTGATGCTTCCTCGCTTTAGTACTTGAAGAGAAGAAGGCTTCAAGTGCATCCCACACTTCCTGAGATGTCTTACAACTTCTAATGTGAGGCAACAAAAAATTTGAGATAGAGTTGAGGAGATAAGACCTTGCAAGTGCATCCTTGGAGCACCATGTGCTCAATCTTTCTTGCTCTTCTTGTGTTGGTTGACTTTTGTTCCTGAAACTTGGCATAAATTCATCTCCAGCAACATAACCATATAAACTTCTACCTTGGAGATAAGCTTTCATTCTTAATGACCAAGCTGAGTAGTTACCTCTGTCCAATTTGTCAATTGATGAAGGAAATTCATCTGCCATGTTGTCCAACCTTGCTCTGATACCACTGTGAAGAGATGGATAGGTATGTGCTTGAAGATGAAGAGGTGTTGCAAAATCCTTGATCTACACCAGCCAAATCAACTCCAGGAGTATGTGGTGGGCCCTTTTAGCTTTCCAATGGATGTATTAGACAACCTATGTACCTTGGAAGATCACTCACAAAAAGATAGATGAAAACAGATAAGTTGGAGTTAGCTCAGAGGTGAAGAACTTGCTATCTTGGTCCATACACCTGTCCAATGTTTTGCATAATTCTCTGAGCACAACAGCAATTAACTTAATTCCTCTTGGGGAAGTCTAGTTAACTTAAAGAGTTAACTTTCAAGAGTAATCTCATAAAACATAATGAACCACACACTAAGAATGATGTTTAGCAAGTGATGACATCATCCCGATTTTCACGGGCTGCTATAGTTTGAGACCAGTGAGCAAAAAAATAAACATAACTCCAGATTTAAGAATCCAATGATTATGAAAATTTGTATGCTTATAGTAGACAATACGCTCAATCCAAAAAGCTTTACATCATTGAATTTGGATAAGTAGACATTGAGAAACAGCTCTAACAAGATGAGTAAAAAAGTCGGGTACTTGACAAAGAAGTGAAAATGACAGATAGGGTTGACTTCAACTGACCATAACTGAAGATTGCAATACCCAAATGAAATGAACATTGATGAGCATATATTAGACTTATAGAGCTAATTGTACCAAGTTAAATCACTGAAAATGATGCACCAAGCTCAGAGAAACCATCTCTGCAATTTGACTCAGAAAACTGAGAGATATGGCAGTGAGTAGTACACTTCACAAGAACATGGAAATATGAACTCAAATGAAATATGGTAGGATGACCTTTGTGCTCACTCAGTACTTAGACAACAACATATCCCTGAGCTTGAACACATCTTTGAAAAGTGTAGGGAATATCAAGTTTGTTTAAACCCAGAGAAGTGTGTCTTTATGGTCAGACAAGCCTGCAAGATACTCGGTCATATAGTCTCAAAAAATGGAATCTCCACAGATGAAGATAAGGTACGTGTAATCAATGAATTACCCAAGCCAAAGAACTCAAAGAAGTGCAAGAATTTATGGGCCATTGCGGTTATTGTTGACGATTCATACATATGTATGCAATCATTGCCAAACCACTCTACAACCTGCTAACCAATTTTGAGTGGACAGAACAATGCGAGAGTTCCTTTAGTGAGCTTAAATGATGATTGTGTTTTGCACCTATTCTAGTGGTACCTGATTGGAACAAACCTTTTCATGTACACGTAGATGCCTCTAATCATGCTATCAGATGTGTGTTGGCACAACCCAAGGGGGAGGGAAACATAGATTTACCCATTGCATATGCCAGCAAGCAGTTGAACGCTGCAGAGAGAAATTACACCACCACTTAGGAGAACGACTAGGAATGTTTTATGCAGTGAAGACGTTTTGTCATTATTTATTGGCAAATAAGTTTAAATTCTTTACTGACCACCAGGCTCTTTTGTACTTGGTCAACAAACCATGCAATACTAGTAGATTAATACGTTGGTTTTTACTCATGGAATATGGTTTTGAAGTCATAGTCAAAAAGGGGAGAACACAATTAAGAGCAAACCACCTCTCTAGGATAACTTCAGGAGAAGCGTCCATAGGGGTAGCAGATGAGCTTCCAGATGCATATTTTTCAATGTTGAGATTGTACTTGAATGGGCCAAGCCACTAGTCCCAGTACTAACATACGAACCTAAGAACCCTTGAGTGAAAACCCAAGAGAAAGAGGTAGTGAGTGCACAGAGATATCAACTTCTTGCAGGAAGTATTTATAGACAAGATCAGCACAATATTCTTTTCTGTTGTGTAGAAGAACAAGAGTATGACGATTGGTTGCAATTAGCACATGTAGGTGCACTAGAGCAACACTATTCTAGAAAAGTGACACTATCAAACTTAAAAGGTTAGGTGTGTATTGGCCGTCAATGGAAAAGGATGCTCGATGATTGTGTGATGAATGTCCTAAGTGCTCTAACACGCCCCCAGTAGAACATGCCACCTTATAACAGGTGACCCTAACACCAGACTAGAGTGAATCTTTAGTAACTTACCTAAGGACATGACTGTAGCCCACAGACGTAGCTTGGAACAAGAGGCCTTAGAATACAAAATCATTGGTGATAGCTTGTATAAGCGAGGAAGAGACAGTTATCTGAGGATATGTGTGCACGAAAGCGAATACCTTAACCTATTGGAAGATGCACACCAAGGGGGCAACAGGAGGCCATTTTGGACCTGGTCACATTATCAAAGCCATATTATTTTCAGGATTATGGTGGCCCACTTTGCATATGGATGCCCACACCTACGTAAAACGATGCGACATATGTCAAAGGATGTAGCATCCCATACGCAGGGATGAGATGCCCCAACGACCCATGATGGGAGGGTGTGCATTCTCAAAATGGGGAATAGATTTCACTGGACCTATTAATTCCCCTACAAGGAATTCCCATGTTTTTGTCATTTTGTGAGCATTGTCAATATGGAAAGAAAACTAGAAATGTGCATAGAATGCACATTGACTCTTCAATTCATCCTATAGATCTCGTTCATACAGGTGTGTGTGGTCTTATGCCGACTAGGTCCTTAGGTGGTTCTCTTTAGTTTGTCACTTTCATAGATGATGCTACTAGAAAAGTTTGGGTATGTCCTATCAAATCGAAGGATGAGGTATTCCCTACTTTCAAAAAATGGCTTGCTTCAATTGAGACCGAAAAGGGAACTAAGCTTAAGGCTTTACATTCAGATAATGGGGGTGAGTATACCTCACATGAATTCAGCCTTTTTTATCAGTCTAGAGGGATTGCTCATTATACCCTAGTACAAAATGGTGTAGCTAAGAGGATGAATATAACTATTCAAGATAGAGTAGTCTCTATGTTGCATCATGCAAACCTCTCACAAGGTTATTGGGTAGAAGCAGTATTGACTGCAGTTCATGTGATTAACCTTTCACCTAGTACTGCCAAAGGTTTGAAAGTGGCACAAGAGTTATGGACAGGGAAGCCACCATATTGTGACCATCTTCGAGTTTTTGGGTATGAAGCATAAGTTCATATACCAAAGAATCTTAGACAAAAGTTGGATCATAAGTCAAAGAAATGCATTTTTCTTGGATATGGTCAAGAAGGACAATTTGGATATCGCTTATGGGATCCTGAAACATGATCACTGATCAGATGTAGTGATCTCATTTTCAATGAGTCTAAGATGCATAAATAGCCCATTAAGAGGTTGAAGTGAGAAGAGTGGTGTTTGAGGATACTAGTCCTCCAGTTAGCATGCATAAAAATGTTGCACATAGGGATGTTCAAAAGAATGTCCATTCAAATCAGTCTGCACATATTCCTGTTCAGCAACCATTGAGACGTTCTACACGTGTCTCACATCCACCTGATAGATATGTTCCAGTTATGCTCATAGATGCCGATGAGCCCTCTTGCTACAAAGAGGCTATGCAGACAGAGGATCATGTCAAGTGGGGGCGTGCCATGAAGAGTGAGTTGGATTCTATTCACAAGAATGGTACTTGGGATTCGGTACCTTTGCCAAAGGGTAGGAAAGCTTTACCATGTAAATGTGTATCAACGGAGGACTTAGAGCTAGTCCAAATGGATGTGAAAATTGCTTTCTTGCATGGAGATCTTAGAGTTGAAGTCTATATGGAACAACCAGAGGGTTATGTAGTTCTCGGCAAGGAGTCTAGTTTGTAAGCTTAAGAAGAGCTTGTATGGACTTGAACAATCCCCTATACAATGGTACCAAAAGTATGTTGCTTTTATGAAGTCTCAATGCTATTCTCGAAGCAATGAGGATCATTGTCTCTACACAAAGAGATGCTCAGATGGCAACTTGATATGCTTGATACTTTATGTCGATGATATGTTGATTGTTGGGAAGTCCTCTTATGATTTTTCGATTCTCAAAAAGGAGTTGAGTCATACATGTGATATGAAGGATTTGGGGGATGCCAAACATATTCTTGGCATGCACATTACTCGTGATAGGAGCGAAACATTCATACACTTGTCTCAAAGTGAGTACATATCCAAAGTACTTCACAGGTTCAATATGCAGGGTGGAAAGGCATTGAGTACACCTTTGCCCACATATGTGAAATTGAGCAAGGATGATTGCCCCAAATCAGATGAGGAAAAGGAATTCATGACCAAAATTCCCTATCAGTTTGTTATTGGTAGTCTCATGTATGTTATGGTAGCTACGAGACCAAACATTGCATTTGCAGTGGGAGTTGTGAGCAGATATATGTCTAATCCTGGCAAGAAACATTGGGAAGCGGTCAAGATGATTTTAAGATATCTGAGTGGCACTAAGGACAAGTGTCTATGCTTAGGTAGAGGGAAAGCATCCATTATTGGTTACACAGATTCTGACTATGCTAATTGTGTAGACAATCGTAAGTCTACAACAGGGTACATTTTTCGTTTTGCTAGAGGTGCTATCTCTTGGAGATCTCGTTTTCAAGAATGTATAGTTGTTTCCACCACAAAAGCAGTGTATGTTGCAGCAAGTGAGCCATGTAAGGAAGTGTTGTGGCTTTCTCATCTTTCTTGTGATATGGGTTTACCTCAGCATGTAGCTCGTTTGCTTAGTGATAGTCAGAGTGCCATTGCTTTGGCTAAGAATCCAGTCTGTCATGCAAAGACCAAGCACATTGAGGTGAGGTATCACTTCATTCGAGATTGCTTAGCCACTGAGCACATTATTCTTGAGAAGGTTCACACTCGAAATAATGCTATAGATGCTTTGACTAAAGCTCTACCATAGGATAGCTTTCGACAATGTTGTCACTTGATGGGGATTACTTGATTCATGATCTTACACAATCACTTGTATACTGTGTAACATGCCCATCAGGTGGGAGGTATAGTTTGTATACTTACACTCAGGTATTCTTTATCATTCTTTATTTTTCTCCCATAGTTACTTTGGCCATATTCGCCTTTAATGGGAGATTGTTACCATTACTATCCATGTGAAAGGCCAATCGGCCATTGGATACTTCTTTGTATATGTTCTTCAATAAAAAATATAGTAGCCTGTTCAGTCACAAACTATAAGTTCGACCGCATTTGTAAGACCTAAGAAGTTTGTCTTCATGCTCCCTGTGTACTATGTTTTTTTTGCGTGTTTTGAAGTCTCTGTGCAGAGTATTGTGTGCGGCCTTAGGAACTCGATTTTCTACTCCAAGGATATCCTCATGGAGAGCGCGAGAAGGAGAGTGCACTATGGTGCATCGCCATCGGAATACGTCAACTCTCACCAGTTCTAGGTAAGAGTGTTGTGGATCTCCCTTCTTTTCCAAAATAGCATGTGGATACAATACCTCACCCTAGACAAGCCACCAGGTCATATCATCCACGTACTCATTGGCGCAGCACATCAGAGTGGTTCGTTAGACAGCCCACTCTGGCATACCTTCAACCAAGGTGGATACGCAAGGCGACTTTACCCAGTAAGTCAAACACTCCAGATCTTCAGTAGCCCTCTCAATTTCGATCAAGGCAACACATTCGGCAAATTTGGGTGCCCAAGTCCGTGGTGATAGCTCAATCCACGTCTCGCCAGCTCTGGGTACCTAAAAAGTGCGTAGTGCATACTTCAACCTTAGTCAGCTCTAAGAAGACCTATTCTAAGACCACTAGGAGACCTTAGACACCTTCCTTTGTAAATTACACCCCATCTCTTCTAACCCTCCGTGTGACACAGAAATGGATCCCTAAGCCTCCTGTAATCACAAAGACTATCAAGCTAGCTCATCCTAACCATCGGCTTAGTAAAACTAACTCTCTTATTAAAACTAACACTCTCAAGCCAGCTCATACTAACCATCGTAGACCCAATTTGATAATTTCATATCACCACTTCCCTTGTAACCCACAATAACTCTGTATTACTCATTCAAAAATCAATTGTAAAGAACACACACCTCACACACTCCCACTCACAGTCAAGCACGCACTTCTCACAATTCATTTCTCACATTGTTAAGATCACTCACCGCATGGGAAGCATATTGGTGGTGGAAAGCAATGGAGGTCTCATCTTCTTGGGATCTTAATTATTTTCCATGACTAATTTGTTTTCCTCTTCACTTCAGCTTAGGTCCACAACACCAGTTTTTCATCATGCAAGTGTAGAGTTCTACCAGCGCAACGCTCGGGCAATCGGTTGTGGATTTCTCAGCCCTTCCATTTGAGATTTTGCCTAAAGCTATCCTAGAGGAGTTCTAGGGTTTTATCAGCTTGATGCCCATTGAAGACCCATGGAGACGCTACCAATTCGTTTCACAAGAATTCGAGAATCTCCAAAATAGTGAAGATCTCCAACCTATATGGCAAAGGGTAGGATTTGCAAATTATTTCAGTGTGGAGCTCCCTAAACTGGATTTTTATAGGTGTTATTATTTAGTGGCTTCTATTAGAGAGCAGGAACGCAAGGAATTGGACCATGTCTTCATCTTACCATCATTGGTGAATGACACACCTTTCAAGAAGTTTACATTGTCTCTGGACTTAATCAGGACTGCCTTGAAGATTCATGACACTCATACGCCCACAGAGAAGGAGCATCTCATCCCAGAACCAATGAATCAAAGCGATGTTGATAAATGTCTTGCCATTTCCGCCATCACCCCTCAATTAACCACTCTGCTCAGAATCTATTTACAACACTTTTCCTTCCCTGCCCAGGAATGATTCATGATCCCACACAAGCATCTTTGGTTTGGGTTTTATTTGGCCACCACAGGGCCTCAGACAATTGATACTGCCACTTACATACAAGATCAACTTCTGTTGGCCGGACATCGATGGGAGAAGAAGAAGGTTGTTCATGGATGTTGTGCTCTCACACGCATCATATACATGTGTATAGCCTATGATATTACTATAGAGAGAGCCCTACTAGGTGAGCAATTGAAACAATATAAAGGTTTCAAGAAGACCATGAGACCCCCCAAAACCCATCGAGTCAAGAGCATGCATGGCACCATCCCGTGTCTACGACTACCAGCATCACCATCACCTTAGCCTACACGTGAACCTCACCTCAACAATCTCCAGTTCAACCCCAAAAAATGATTTCCCCCTCTCCGTGTTCACCTGACCCACTCAGCCACACTCCATGAAGTTTCACAACAAGAGACCACCATGCCTACCACCATTACGACTACGACCACCCCGACGGAAGAAGCTCCTGTAGCAGCTTCTACATTCGTCTCTGATTCCTTCACCTTTCTAGTTACAAGTTTGGGCACGGAATATATCAATACTACATTTGATTTTGAGATCCCGGATGCATTGTCTAGTGATTTTCAATTTTCAGATACCATGTTGTCTCTCAAGAATTTGAATGCCTTCCTTATCCCACTACACCATCAGAGGGTGTGAATGCTGATTCTGACAAGAAAGAAGACGATTGCATAGTAACCGACGAAGGTGACACTGATAGTGAAGCGAGTGAAGAAGAAGTACACCAATGCTAAAATTTCAGGAGAAGCTAGCACATACGAAGAAGAAACAACTAAGGTAGGAGCTTACGCCATCGCCATCCAACGGCTCTACAATAACATGCATAAAGTTTGGGCACGAACAAGATTAAAAAAAGAACAAAGTGCAGCCATTTTACGATAGGAGTTGTTCAATGGAGGTTTCGAAGAGACTTTTATCTCGGCTATGCAAGAGTTGGTAAAATTTGTGGGCTCATAGGAAGCGTTATGCTTTCTATTATAGAAGCCCTTACCAAAGTTTGACCCTTGACGGGTTCGCATTCTCAAATGCCCAGGTACATACATTCGTGTCCCTATTGGTCCCATCATTTCAGCACCCCCCATGGGATCCTCCACAATCGACTTGACCGAGGAAGACACTTCCCTTGTATATACCCTTAGCGAAACCCTTCCTTCTCACCCGGTCCCAACCTCGACCTCCCCTGATGTTGTAGATAGCCCTGAGGTATGCATTCCGTCCCCCGTTTCTGTTTGGCCCCGTGAATCTAGCCCAATTCTGACTACTGCTCCCATTCCCCTCGTCTCCATTCCACCTCTCATGACACAACCCATCATTTCCCCTCCCCCGCATTTCCCCTCATATACCACTAATCGGTTATACTCGTTTCCTGTCTCCACACAACCAACCTCTTTCTATACTTCTTTCACATGCTTTTTGCAACCCCAATCTCCACCTTTTCCTTTTGTGAGACCCTTGCAGGAAGTTCGCCCACAAGTTCCCTTTCTCTCAACAAATAATACTCTGACTATCGGCTATATGATGGCCACCATTCATCATTGGTTTCCTCGTTTACACAAAATGATAGATATCACTGCTCAAATGATGGTAAAGATTTTTATATGATGCAGATTGTATTCAAGACCTTTTGATGCATCAAGGCTCCCACTATAAATATGCCAAGCTTTGACTATGGGAACTTGGACCTCATTTACAACATGAGCATGACACCTTCTCTCAAGGTATGCTATGCTTGGCACTGCAGATTGAAGTATATGCCTACCTGCTACAAGCAGACGTTTAAAGAAATGTTCACGACAGGCTTCTAGGAATATCACTCAGAAGTGTTTAGTAGTCGTCCAATGCATTTGGTACACTTGTTTGCTTGTGAACGAATCATGTATTTAGAACCTTATATGCGCCCACCTCCAGATGAACCCTGGCCCATTGATTAGGAGAAGCTTGAACGTGATCTTATCGAGGAACTTCGCATCACCGAACACACCTTGGCAATAGACTTGCTCAAAAACTACATGCTAAATCAAGTTCTGTCAGGGATGATAGAAATGAGGAAGGGAAAGGGTTGAGTACCAGTTCACATCATAGAAGAAGAGGAAGCAAAACTACTCAGAAGATTTCATCATGACAACGGTGATTTTTATCACTAAACCAATGTAGTATATGTATATACATCCAATTATCACGGATGCGACTCCATTTTGTGCAAGCCCGAAGAGTCCTGGAGCTTCAGGAGTCTAGGTAGAACACTCACACCAATTTTTGTAATTTTTGGAAGCCGTTAGATAATTCAAATTAGAGGTAGAACCTATTTTTTAACTATGCCGGTCACTAGATGTGAAATCGGTCAAAACTAGGCAAAAAACTATAAATAGAGCTAGAGAGCTCATTTTGAGGTTGTTGTTAGTTTATGAGTGAACCTATGAGCTAGAGCTAAAATAGCCATTGTAACTAGATGATGATGAATATGATTATGAGTTCTTTTCTTGCCTTCCATTGATCTCCATCGCGACTTTCCTAGTGTGTGTGTGTGTGTGTATATGCATGTGTGTGTATGCTCTTGCATTTCTCACCATCTTCTTCATGCATATCACTCGTTCTTGATCTTCATATCAGCCTAAACTCTCTGTGGATTGAAAATTACGAGGTGAAGCTCCTCACGTTGGTACTTTCCATTGTGTTAGAGTGATAGAGCCCATAGAAGATGTCTCTATCAAAGAGATTACAAAGTCATCTTAGACTTTAGTTTGTATAGCATGAAGCATGGTTCTATTTTATGGACATAGACTATAGTGTGATAGTGATCATTTGGTTCATGGATGTATCATGTTGGATTTAGATTTATGACATGGGTCTACCTTTTTTGTATGAGACTTGAGTCATGACTCATGATGTTCATCATTCATGTATATATTCATGTTCTGCTCTTTTATGTAATGGATGTTTATGATCACTATCCCATGTTATGAATCATGGTTCATTATTGAATTTAATTAATTTAGTATTTAATAATTAATTTAACTTTAACATGTCAATGATCATGCTTGTGAATCATTATCTATGGAGTGAGTCTCAACTCTCAAGACGCAACTCGTAGCATGTATTGTTTCTATAAAGTACTAGATTAAGTTTTTTATGTGTTTTTAGCACTAGATATGTAAATGAATGTAAGATATGCATTATTCATGGATTATTTTTATTAAAATAATTTAATGTTGTAGCAAAATATAATAATCGTTTTTTATTTCCATTTTTTAGTAACCTACGTACTAAATG
Source organism: Ceratopteris richardii (assembly GCA_020310875.1). NCBI lineage: Eukaryota > Viridiplantae > Streptophyta > Polypodiopsida > Polypodiales > Pteridaceae > Ceratopteris > Ceratopteris richardii. The sequence goes on from CM035429.1 coordinate 85,579,395, forward strand.
TTTTAAAACCCATTTTTAAAACTCACTTTGTACTATGGTGCAAACCAAATCCATTTAGATTCAAAACTCATATTTCCACTGTTCAAGGAAGTTGTGCACATAATAAGTTTCATGAACCTAAAATTTGAAACAAAGGAGCTGTATTTCTAGAAATCATGTATTCAAATGTCCTAAGAAGAAAAAATAAGTTGGGTTCAAGACTTCCATGATCAACATCCCACATCAAAAGGATCATCATCAAAGTCAAATGAGGATTATTGTCCATCATGAGAATCATGCCCTTGATTTTGTACCTAGATATACTACAAACCCTTCCCGTTCCATCATGGAAATCCATCATCATCGTGTTCTAGCACCACATATCAATATAACTGCTTCTCATGGAACTCATCGCTTTGAGAGGGAGGTGATGTCACATACACAAAGGAAACCATCTTAAACCTTAGATTCTATGCAACTTTCTATATCTGATTATTGGTTTAGAATTTGGAGAAAATAATACTACCATCATGTTGAGAGTGTGCAAAACGCTAAGACCGATTGTCTATTTATTTGTTTCTGACATCCACACTCTTGATGACCTCAAAAAGCACCAAAAAAAGGGGAGGAGTAGAAATGTGGGATAGGCCTCTACATAAATTTTGCAAAGGCATATCCCGTGTTTTTATGGCTGACTCTTTTTGGTGCTTTTGAGGTCATGCAAGGTTATCATGGTGGAAACAAAAATTCTTTCTTGCAAATTTTAGGGAAATTGATGAACTATACAATGCAAGAAACTAGATAGGATCATATATGACAATGGGATCATTCTTCTTGAAGAGATATTTTGTAATGTGAAAGTATCTTATTGGTAATATACTTTGTCATAATGTTTCTTATAGATGTTCAGGTCTGCATTGATTTATATCATATGTTCAAAATCGTGTGCACTCAATTCAACATACTATGTGTGCAAAGCAAATTATTTATGGTTATAATCTCATATTTTCATCAGTAAACTGAGTTGAGCACATAAATGCATTAAATTTGAATCATATACACTAGAAATAAACTTGCATGGCCTCAAAAGCACCAAAAAAGTTCATCCACAGAAACAGGGGATATGCCTCTACAAAAATTTTGTAGAGGCCTATCCCGCATTTTTGTGGCTCCCCTTTTTTTGGTGCTTTTGAGACCATGTAAGTTTATTTTTAGTGGATATAGAACTTTATTCTTAAAAGTTACAAGGCCATACTGGAACTTATTTCTAACAAGTCACTTATTCTATAGTGATCCATACACTCTCAAAGTGGTTTCTCCTCATAATGGGGGCCTTATAACATAGAGTGCCATGGTTCATTTGTGGTTACTTGAGGATTAAATATTGAGTACAACTAACATGAATGAACTTTTTGAGTTATATCCTTATGTAATTTTGAACTTTATAAATGATCATCTTTTGAGAAAATTAACAAATAAAAATTCAATGAATGTGAACTTGAACATACTATGTATAAAATTGAAAATTTGATAATCACCAACACACATTATAAATTCACAAGTTTTAGACTCCAAAAATGTGAAACTAGACATGTTTTTATTACAAATATCAAATGTTACAAAATTTTCAAATTATTGATATCAATGATTGTACAACTTGAAGTGCTTGCAAATGCAAGAAATCATCACAAGATTTGTGGTGCTCCTCCATGGTGTAAAGTATTTGTGGACCAATTCTAAATCTAAAAAGATTTTAGATATCCTGTATGGGGTAAAAAGGTATTTTAGTAGGAGGGAAGACATCAGAGACCTTTTTTTCTACTATCGATACTTAGTTTGGAAGAATGTGGAAAGATTCCTCATGCTAAATGAACTGATCAACTAGAAACAAGACATACTTGGTGATGCTCTTGAATGTAACCAAAAGCAAAGCCCTCTAGAAAAATTGGGAGGAGAGAGGTGTTATTAACTCCAATTGCTCCTCCAAAGACTGATCCATTGAGAAATTTGTAGATTGCATGGGTAGAAGAATAACAAATTTGTGAGGAATCCACCCTTCAAACACTTGAGGTTGTCTGTTTTCTAGAATAACAAGTTGAAAGAGAATGGATCAATCTTCTTTGAAACTCCCTTCAAATTTCTTTTATTCCTCTCATTTTTTTAAAGTTAAACCTATTTCAAAGAAAAAAGAAAATCATCACATAAAAAAAGATGTATGATGTTGTAGAGCAAAGAGAGCACAAGGCAAAGAAAATGAAGGGCCCCAAAAATTTTCCGATTTGGACACCTCATTTTTGTATTATAACCATTCTTGTAATATATTTTCCGTTGTAAAGGCACTAGAGGAGTCCTCTAGATGCATCCCCACTGAAGATTAGTAGCTTACCCATGTAAATTAGTAGGAAATTAGCTTTTTAGTAAATAAAGTGCCGGTCTCTTGTGTGAAAGGACCATTTTTAAGGCACAAGTATGTTGGAGATAGACGTCTGTGGAAGCACGTGAACATCACAAGGAAGAAGAAGAAGCTTGGAGCACAAACACACAATACTGAATGTATTACTAGAGAATGTACAAAGATAAGTAGCCCATTAGGGCAATAGGCGTATATACAAGCCGGGGGAAAAAAACCTCCTAAAAAGGGAAAAAGTGCCCCGGTGGTCCTAGAGTGTTCACACACATCACTACCTAAATATATCAACAAATCCCCCCTGGGAGTGATGCGGTGAACAAGGAGCTGGCACTCATGTATAAGGAAGTGCCAAGCTATGTGGAAATCACTCCACAAAAGGAAGTAATCCCAAAGGTTTGCGGAAAACTTCAAACTTCTCCCTAGGCAGAGCCTTCGTGAAAAGGTCTGCAATGTTCTCCTGCATGGGCACATATGCCAAGCTGATCTCCCCAGCAGAGAACCTCTCCCTGACATAGTGATAATGCACCTCAATGTGCTTAGTGTGAGCATGGAACACAGGGTTCCTCGCAACTGCCAATGCGCTCTGACTGTCAGTGAAGATGGTGGTGGCAGAAGATTGGCCAACACCCAAATCAGCCATAAGGCGTCTGAGCCACACACACTCAACAGTCACTGTGAAAGCTGCCCTATACTCAGCCTCACAACTGGAAGTGGCCACAGTAGGCTGCTTCTTGCTCAACCAAGATATACATGAGCTACCAAGCATGAAGCAAAAACCATTGGTGGACACACGAGTGTCATAGCAACCAGCCCAATCTGAGTCAGAAAAAGCATGCAAATCTGGCGGTAGTGATCCCCCCTTGGGATAAAACAACCCAAGTAGCCGAGTACCACTCAAGTAGCGAAAGATGCGCTTAACCGCTTTCCAATGCGTGACTCCTCGGCAATGCATAAACCTGCTCATCTGTGAGACAGCAAACTGAATATCTGGCCGAGTAATGCATAAGTAAATCAAGCATCCAACAGCCTGCTGATAGAGAACAGCATCAAATGCATCTCCAACATCATGAAGACTCAATCGTAAACCTGTCTCCATAGGAGTGGCAATAGGCTTACAGTCTTCAAGGCCAAAACGCTGCAATAATGTGTCAATATATTTCGTTTGACACAAAGCCATTCCACCATCAACGTGCATAAACTGAATGCCCAAATAGTGATGCAAATGCCCCAAATCAGACATCTCAAATGAGGCATGCAAATCAGCCTTAAAATCAGCAATATGTGTCTCAATAGGACCAGTGAGCAGCATGTCATCAACATAGACAACAATGATCAGAAGCACATCATTAGCACGTTTAACATATAAGGTGCTTTCAGTTGGACTGTTCTCAAAACCATGTGCAATCAGATAGGCATGTATCTTCTCATACCAAGCACGTGGTGCTTGCTTTAAACCATATAATGCCTTCTTTAACCTGCAAACCTGGTTTTCATGCCCTTTCTGCACAAAGCCACGGGGCTGAAAAACATACACTTCTTCATGCAAGTCACCATTCAGAAATGTTGTTTTAATGTCCAACTGATGTACATTCCAACCATGATGGGCTGCAAGTGCACAAATGCTCCGAACAGTAGTCATACGGCATGTAGGTGCAAAGGTCTCATCAAAATCAATGCCTCTTTCCTGTGCATAACCCTTTGCAACAAGCCTAGCCTTATACCTGTCAACTGTACCATCATGTTTACGCTTCAGCTTGTATACCCTCTTAGTGCCAATGGCCTTCTTGCCAGGAGGCAAGTCACATAAAGACCATGTACCATTCTTCATTATAGCATCATATTCAGATTGCATAGCAGCCATCCAATTTTCTGAATTTTGTGCTTCATCAAAAGAAACAGGCTCATTCTCATCACAGAGACTAGATGCAGCCATAGCATAGCAATCTGATGCAAAGGAGGCACTATGAGAGCCTGAACGAGTACGATATGACAAAGGTGCATCTAATTTGCTGTCACGCAAAGTCTGCACCAGCCATTTTGGCATAGTTTTTGCCTGCTCAATATCAGCTCTCTCATCAACAAGTGCATCATGTAAATGTGCATCAGAAATGGAATGATCTGCATCATCATATGAAACCTGCAAAGGCTGAGAAGTTGCCTCATTAGGACCAGCACTAGCCTGTCCACCTGTAAAAAGAGGCATCAAAGTATCATACATGTCTTTGGAGCTAACAGATGTCTCCTTAGTACATGAAAGCAATGGCTGAATAGCATCTTCCACAAAGACAACATCACGGCTAACCAGAATGCGTTTAGCCTGTGGATGATATAGACGATAGCCTTTACTTTCAGAACTGTACCCAACAAAAATACATTTTACTGCCTTATCATCCAATTTTCTGCGATGTTATTCAGGCACTAATGCATATGCCAAACAACCAAAAACACACAGATGAGCAACAGATGGCTTGCGGTCATGCCAAGCCTCATATGGAGTGATAGACTGCAACGCTTTAGTGGGACTCCTGTTCAGTACATATGCTGCACACATGACAACCTCAAGCCAGAAACTATGTGGTAAAGCCTGACTTTTGACCATGCACCTTGCCATCTCCATGAGTGACCTGTTCTTTCGTTCAGCAAATCCATTTTGTTGAGGTGTATACGGCACTGTACACTGGTGTTTTATCCCACGTTTAGCCAGAAATGCATTAAAATCTGAAGACATATATTCCCCCCCTCGATCAGAACGGAGGGTGCCCATTTTACATGCTGACAGATTTTCAGCCAAAACCAAAAACTGTTTGAAGCACATGAACACTTCGGACTTTGCTTTGAGTGGATATACCCATGCATGCCTGGAAAAATCATCAATGACAGTCACGAAGTAAAGGTAATTTCCAAAAGAGAGTGTCTGCATAGGACCACAGACATCACTATGTACAAGCTGCAATTTCTGCGTAGCCCGAACTGAACCATCTTTTGGAAAGGAAGAACGCTGCATTTTGCCCAAAATACAGCCTTCACAAACATGTTTTCCAGGTGCCTCAAGTTTGGGCAAAGAGGACACCATTTCAGATTTCTGCAGGCGTAAGAAACTAGCAAAATTCAGATGACCAAAGCGTGCATGCCAAAGCTTTGCATCTGACATAGCCTGAGAATCATGAACTGCACATGCCGAATCATTCACAGATCTTTCATAGTCTATGAGCTTATACAGCCCATGACATAAAATGCCAGAAGCAATAATCACATCGCCATTTGAGAGATCATGGACTGTACACCCGTCATCAACGAATTTCACAACCAAGCCAATCTTGGCTAATGCAGAAACTGATAACAGGTTCTTTTTGATCCCTGGCACAAATAAAGCATCTGACAAAGTGAAAGAACTACCATCAGCAGTAGTCAGAATGATCTTACCAACTCCCATAACAGGATAAGAGGAGTTATTGGCGCATGTGACAGTATTCCCTATAGGGGCAGGCTCGAGTGAAGAGAAGAAACTACGCTGCGAGGTAATATGTTTGGTCGCCCCACTGTCAAAGTACCAAACATCTGAGTCTACTGCAGACATGCACTGATCATGAGAAGATGGGTCAAAACTGCAGATAGTAGTAAACGCCCATTCTTCTTCCTGCACAAGATTTGCAGACTCTGTTTTTGGTGTAGAGGCCTCTGCAACAACCATTCCAGCCTCTTTCTTCTTTGCCTCTTTAGCAGCCAGTTTTGGACAGTTCTTTATAATATGATCATTTCCTTTACAGTACTTGCAGAACAATTTCTGCTTTTCTGATTTCTTCTCATCTTTATCCTGGTTCTTCGATTGTGCAGCATTTGCAGATTTTTGCTTACTAGTAGAAGAGCTCCATTTTCCTTTGCCCTTTTGACTAGCCAGGAAAGCTTGATCTGCAACACGCATAATGGACCTGTTCTGCCTAGACTGTTCTTCCTGCAACAGAAGAGAGACTAATTCCTCAAATGACAAGGCATTCGGATTGCCTTTCATCATCAACCGAAGAGTAGAGGCAAAACTCTGATATGAATAAGGAAGACCATTCAGAACGGTCTGCACACGTGAGCTATCTGGTATAACCTCATCAGTAGAAATCAATTGTTCCTTCAGGTCTTTGATCTTTGTAAGAAAACTGTCCATAGAATCACCTTCATTCATGTGCTCACTCTCCAACTGTTTTCGGAGGTAAGCAACACGAGCCTCATTCCTAGCCTGGTACAAAGTGGTAAGTGTATCCCAAGCATCCTTTGCTGTTCTGCAAGAGCGAATGTGAGGAATAATGGCACGTTTGACAGACAAAGCTATCAATGCATGTGCCTGGGCATCTCTGCCATCCCAATGAATCTGCTCTGCAGTAGGTGCAACAGAAACAGCAGCACAAACAGGAATCTGTGGAATATCATCTTCGACACCATCTTCATCAGCTCCAACACCTGTATTTGCAGTACCTGTCGTTACAGGTGTAACAGGACGTCTTTCAACACCTTGCACAATGTTCCACAATCCTTTTGCAACCAGTACATGTCGCATCATATAAGCCCATAATGGGTAGTTGGTACCATCCAACTTATCCTCAACAGCCAACATACGGAATACATCACTGCTTTCAGCCATGGCCGGTGACTAAAATACCTTGATGCAAAAAATTGACTGTATCTCAAAAAGTTGAACAGAACTGCCCAGACGAGTTCTGCTAGACTTGTAGCAGACTTCGAGACGCTTAAACTGGCGAACGGAAACTGGTATATACCTTTAGCACAAAAGGACGAAATAGCCTGCACAAGCGCTGTGATAGTGCGTTCGGAGGCCGAAACGAGCTCAGATCTCGGAAACACCCTGAGTATGCTCACCAAATTTCATGCGAATCTGAGACTGCAAACAGAGGAGTGTCGACGGCGCCCTAGAAGAAGCGACGACCTGCTCTGATACCAATTGTTGGAGATAGACGTCTGCGGAAGCACGCGAACAGCACAAGGAAGAAGAAGAAGCTTGGAGCACAAACACACAATACTGAATGTATTACTAGAGAATGTACAAAGATAAGTAGCCCATTAGGGCAATAGGCGTATATACAAGCCGGGGGAAAAAAACCTCCTAAAGAGGGAAAAAAGTGCCCCGACGGTCCTAGAGTGTTCACACACATCACTACCTAAATATATCAACAAAGTATATAAGTCAATTTGTGACTCTTAGTAAAGACTTTTTGCCATTGTGAAGAAGGAGCTCTCCAAAATTTTGAATTTGCCTCTTTCTTGCAGATTTCCATCTTCTCTTTGATCTTGTATGTGTGTATAATGCTTGGAATGTGTGTGTAAGACTGTTGTCTACCCCTCCCCACTGTTTTTGAGCTACTGTAGTGTGTGTGTGAGCTTGTAGGATTTGTGGCCTGAGTGTGGGTGCTTCCCACCATTCACTATTTTGGTCATAACTTGAAGCAGAGTTGTCAAAATCAAGTGAAACCACTTCCAATAGATGCATCTTGTTGAGAGCTTCGAAACAAGTACCCTATTGACTATATTTAGAGTTCCGAGCTGGGAGAAATCCTTGATTTACTGAAAACTGTTGTAAGAGGTATCGCGGCAGACACTTTCAGTTTTTCAGTGAGCTTGAGAGGTGGATTAGTCTTTTCTCATACATATCAACTGAACCACTTCATTTTCCATCATGTGTGCACATGTCCTCATACACTTGGTTAGGTCGTTCGATCGGATTGACATTTAAATGTGTGTTAATTTCTCACTATATGCACTTGTGTTGCAATAGAGGTGCAGTCTCATTGGCACAAGTCCTTGAGTCTTCTTGACTCGAGTACACACGTTTTTGGCACCGTTGCCGGGGAGCACTCAGCCAAGGTGCCTTCGTGATGGTTATAGTTCGAGAGTGATAGAATCGTACTTGTAGAAGTGAATTCGTTCCGTGGCAAGTAGTCAATCACTTCAGCACTTGTTACTTCACATCCCCAAGGTGTGTGTAATGAGTCTTTAGGTTTAGGGTTAGTAGGAAGGGAGAGAAGGAGGAGTTAGGGTTAGGTGAGAAGGAGAGGAGAAGTGAACAGAAGTGAAGTAGGAGTAGGCCAAGACCACTAAAAAAAGCCCAAAAAATTTGCCCAAAATTAGTAATGTTCAGTTTCTGTCACAAAAAGTATAAAAACCAAAAAAATTGACTCATTTGACACTTCACTGTGTTCTGGTATCGCCTGTAAGCAGCGATCGGTATCGTGTGTGAAGTATCGTGCAATTCAGGCCTTTAAAACTAGAACTTGAGCTCAAGGTGCAAGCTAGACAGTACTAAGGTAAGATTCCACAAAGTATTTTGAACAAAAACACACTAAAAGTGCACAAACGTGTGATTAAATGCATGTGCGGTATCGCGGGGGGGAAGACAATTGATTTTTGAGCTTCAGTGAGAGGGACAGTGGGTTAGGAGTGAAGAGGTGTGTGAAAAGAGCCAGGGGGTGCTAAATTTTTTGATTTGTGAGGTATTTTGGCTTGAGTATCACGATCGGTTGAGTTTTGGTATCGGGATACCAAAATTCCCTTGTATCGCGATACTCGCCAAAGTATCGTATCGTCGGGTACCAGTCTTGGTATCGCGATACCACTTTGGTATCGTATCGCCAAGTTGGTATCGCGATCACACTTTACCCAGTGGTATCGTATCGTTGCCTACCGTGGTATCGTATCGTCCACAGGCCAGTTTCGTATCGCGATACCATTTTCAGTATCGTATCGCCTCGGTTCTCAGATATCGTATCGCGAGGACCTTAATATCGTATCGTCCACTGAACTTGGTATCATATCGCTAATCCCTGAAGTATCGTACCGCCCCACTTCCTAGTGTAGTATCGCGATATCATACTAGTATCATATTGTGCAAGTCGGTGGTATCGTATCGCCCCTTGTCGTGGTATCGTATCGTCTCATTGTCGGGAGTCGTATCGCGATACCACGTTGGTATCGTATCGATGTATATTCTAGTATCGTATCGGCGGAGTGCCTGGTATCGTCTGGAGGCTTGGTATCGTATCGAGAGAGTCCTAGGTATCGTATCGTCTATTCTCGTATTGTTAGGATAGCTCGTATTGTATCGTAGCCAACAACAATATCGTATCGTCTACACTACAAGTATCGTATCGTGGCCAGATCGATATCGCCAGTGCAATATCACCTGGAAGTGGTATTGTCCAGTGTGGTTGAAGCATTTTGTCAGGTCACTTGAAGCATTGGAAGAGCCACTCAAGGAGAGTCTCAGAGACTTAGAGAGTCTTAGGAGGGTGAATGAACTTGAGGTCAGGGAGAGTGCTAAGTAGCCGAAGAAGTGTCATATCTTCTGTGGGAAGTGCTGCCCAGGTTAGTCACCACTCTGCCTATTCAGATACCTCTAGTGACTCAGAGGAGGAAATACCCATGGCTTTGGAAGACATGCAGGGTCCAACTCCAAGTAGAAATTTCATGACTACTGTTGAGGGAGATTACCGTACTTCCTTGCAGTATGTGTCTACCAATGCCCTGGAGATCCCCATCTACCTGGATGGCTTAAACTGATCTGTGGCTAGGATGGTAACTCCCATGAATGCCACGATCGTGCCTTGACCTGTTGTCAAGTACGAGGGAGGAGCATACATAGACAAAATTGGTCACATCTACATCGTAACTGAATTTCCTGAGATGATCAATGAAAGGGGAGAGTTAGTGGAACCAGAAAACTCCGGAAGAACAAAACCTGAGGAGCTAGTGACTACCCCTAGAGGGAGATCCCAAGTAACTCAAGTCTTGAGAGGAGACTTGATACCTCAAGATGACTACTTATTGGAAGTCTATATGATCCATGGATCATACTTATTGTTTTAAACAGACTTACCTGCTCCAGGGAGAGAAGAAAGCCCCATGACATTTTATGAGCTGAAGGATCTAGAAGATGAAACTAGACTCACATATTTGGACAAAAATCGGAGGAGATATTGGCCAGTTAGTGCCTTGGACAGGGCTCGACTAAGATACATGGGTGTGCCTATATTCCCTCAGAGAGATCAGGCAACTACTTCGCAGAACCCTATTGGAAATCAACAAGAGACAGAACACACCACGTCAGGACAAACCAGCCAACGAAGTGTGCCAAACCGTACTCATGTGCAATTTGCAACTCCAGGAGTGCAAACACATAATCAAGCCCACGCAGGGGTAGGTAATCAGTACCGACCACCCGTAAGACCATGACCACCAGTAGGAGGACAACCGGGAATGCCCCCAGTTAAACCAGCAGTCCCTGTCTTCCCTGTAATGCCGAGACCAACTAAACCAATGAGAAGAGTGAGACCTATCCAAGTGGCCAAGTGTGTAAGAAATCATTATGATGGATTGGGAGAACCCTACAATCACATTGCTGAGTTTAAATAGGTTCTAAGGGCAGAACAAGTAGACGACTTCTTTGTGCAGTATGAGTCTTTTGGACTCACCCTCACAGGGACGGCTCTAACTTGGTTCCAGCCATTAGACCCTAATCAATTTGGAAACATGGAACAATTCTTTCAAGAATTCATTGGGGAATTCCCGAAGAGAGGGATTAAACACAATTCCGCGTCTTTAATCCATAGTTTTAAACATAACCCTAATCAAATAGTGAAAACAGCAGCCAGGAGATTCAATCAGTATGTGGATAGATGCCCCGTGGCTGAGAGACCCACTCAGGAAAAAATGATTTCATTATTTTTGGATGGACTCACGAATGGAACCCTAAGAACCTTAGTTTACGTGAAGAGGTTACAAACCCTGAGTGAATGTCTTTAGGAATGCATTGATCTGGAAGATAACCTAGCTGAGGACCTCAAGAGTACACCTAGCTCCACTAAATCAGAAGACTCGCAAAGTACCATTACTTCCAACTCCAGTAATATGGAGGAATTGGCGGAACTATTAGCAAAAAAACTAGGAGTCCAGGGACAAAAAACTTACCAACACCCAGCCCAAAAGAGTGCCTATGCTACGAAGATGTAGTCTATGTGGAGGAGATCACCCCACACACATGTGTGTGCGAGGAGGGACCGGTGCACATCAAACATACTCATACAACAGACAGCACCAACCAGGAAATGCTTTGTACTGCCACATAGAACAAAAGTACACTAATCACACCACTAAAAATTGTCCATTCGATAGACAGGCACGACCATTCCAACCACCTCTGTATCGACCATATGGATATCCACCTAGAGAACAAGGCAGAGAGATGCCTAGATACAATCCCTATCCACCACCAGCAGGAGTATCAAGACCATATGAACATGCATCGTATCCACCACCACAACCAGTGCTAGGACCACAACTGTCTCAACCTCAACAGGTAGTACCTGTGAAGTATGCCCAACCCGAAGAGAATTTGGAGAGAGCCATAGTGCCAGCATCATCTACAATCAATGAGGAATCAACAAACCCTGGATATGAGCTGCCACCAGGAGATTACTACCCATATGAAGCCAATATGTTAGATTACGAACCAACCCTTGATTCGGCTTATTATGGATATGGAAACTATGACCCAAGCTATGGCACTGAGGTCGCAACTCTAATGTATACCGCTCCTAAAGCACAACCACCCATGAGACCAACCATTAGACCACCTGTACCAAGGGGACCTTGTTATAGGTGCGGAGGAGACCATTTTATTAAAGAGTTCCCTCGACCTTACAAACCACCACCACCTAGGACTTGGGAAGGATATTGCAACGATTGCGGAAAGGAACATCTTTTCAGGGACTGCCCTAAGAATCCAACCAAAGTCCAGGACACTGCGCCTATCAATGTAATTGAAGTAATAGAAGGATCTGGAAGTGATAAGGAATATACTGTGCCATTGAAAGCGATTACAAGAGCTCAGATAAGGCAACAAAAAGGGAAACTACCAGAACAGGAACAAGAGAGCGATAAAACCGTAAGCCCTAAAGTTCAGGTAGTGGAAGATTCTGAGGATCCACGTGAGAGTACCCAGAACACCAAAGCACAAAAATGGAAGGAAGGAAGAGAAAAACTCAAAAATAAATGGGCGAAAGATGAGAGTCAAAAAGGTAAAAAACAAACCCGAAACAAAAGGGAACATAAAGAACAAAGGATTCGGGAGGAGATTCCGGTGTCACCACTTATCCAAGAGAAAGAGAAACTAGGATCAATTGTAGCTGACCCAAAACTAGACGACTTAGACATGTGGCTGAAAGCTTACCAAGCTAGAATTAAGACTGGGCCGAATATAGAGCAACACGAAAGACTCTACCCACAAGGGGAGCTGGAAAAAGAAAGACTAGTGATTTGTAGGAAGCTTATAGAAGTGGCATAAGCAACCCTAGAAAAGACTATCCCAGTTCTGCCAGAGACGAGGATAATAGATGATCAATACGAAGAATGTGTCCAATCCAAAGGTACTTAGAAGGAAGGAAGACATAGGAGAACAAATGAAAATCCAAGATGAACCTGTGTCAATAATACCGGACTTATAGGCAGAATGGCCGAAGGAATTATGGAATAGACTTCAAGAAGAACAATGGAAGAAAAATGGGGTATCGAAGCCTCCTTTTGAGGAAATAGATGTGGAAGTTTATCAACCAAATACCAACCTGGAGGAAGTCTATGAAGAAGTATCAAGACTCGATAGAAAGAGAGAGGAAACCCTGAGCATTTCAACATCGCCTAATTACATGGGAGAATACGAAAAGGAGTCTATAATAATACGAGCACCCACAGTACATGGGAAAGAAGAAAGAAACTCAGACAAAAATTTGCACAATCTAACGGAACTAAAGAAAACAAAAGTACAATGCAAATTGACTGTGGAAGAGTTACTTCAACTTAAACCACAATTATGGAGACAATTAGCGAGCCAATTAGAATAGGGCAAGAGAAAGAAGAAAAGGAAGGAAAGGGAAAAGAGAACACATCTAAAATACAAATCCCAGTGGATAAAGTGGGAGAGTTTAGTGAAGGTGACGAAGGCAATACCTGTCTGCCTGTCACTTACAATGGGTACATGACCAAGGCTATACTAGACACGGGAGCTGGGGTAGGAATCGCTACCAAGGAGATTTGGGAGAAATGGGGAAAACCTGCCTTACGACCCACATGCATGAAGCTCCAATTAGCAGATGGGCATGTGGAGAAACCCTTAGGAATATTGGAAAGAATCAAATTAACCACCTGCGGAGTAGAATTTGAACACACATTAGCCATTTGTAAATTCGAGAAAGCTAACAACTACGAAATGATATTAGGACGACCCTTTATGAGATGCGGGTAGTGCAAGACTGGGGAAGAGATTCATTGTACCTACAACATCAAGGAAATACAACCAAGATAAACTTGCATACATTTGCTTATCGAGATGTTCCTCCACTGCAGTGGAATCCCATACACAAGGAGGAAGACGACCTATCCTTGCACAGTGCTGGATTGAGCGATCAATCTTGGATGCACGAGGATGCCCAGTTAAGGATGTGCAAAGATGCCAAGAAGGAGGAGAGTAAAAGGCAAATGTGGCCGGTAGGACATCCTAACTACCGACCAGTAGAGGACCCAGGGTACATGCCTCAAATCTTTCCAGATGGGACCTTTGAACCGCATGAATGGATGGAAATTCTAGCAACCTTGGATGTGTGCGTGAATGAGGAAGTTTTGACCATGAATGAGTGCATAGATGAGGAAGGTTATGATGTAAATCTTTATATGGTTGTCCTTCAAGAAGTAGATGAAGGGGAAACCGTGGAAAAAGAATGGAAAGAGGAATATGAGAGTATAGAAATGGAACCAGAATTCGATTCCGAAGAAAGCTACCTGGACACCATTCGAAACAGAGAGAAACAGGAACCTACCAAGATCTTGGAAATCGAAACTACTCCCATGGTACCTAAGCAAGCAGAAGACATGAGTAAAATAGGACCTGATCCAGATTCGTTTGAAGTTCCTAAACATTTTAAAAGATATGAGGTAGAAGAAAGAAAGGTAGCCATTCAAATGCCTAAACAAGAGGCTAGAGATGGAGAAGCATACGACAACAAAGAACAAACAAAAAAAAATTGTTTTAACAGTGGAAGACGGAGAAGAGCGATGTACCTACATAGGCAAAGATGTATCAGAGGAGGAGGAAGAAGAACTCATACAGCTGATCCAAGAATATCGAGACATGTTCGCATGGACATATAAGGATCTTAAGGGTGTAGAACCCAATATTTGTTCTCATCGAACACCAATGACTGCAGATGCAAAACCCTCGAAACAACGCCCTTATACGTATAATGAGGTGTATGCAGCAAAAATTAAGGAAGAAATTGACAAGTTACTAGCTACAGGATTCATATATGAGATCAAACACACCGAGTGGGTATCGCCTTTAGTAGTGGTGCCTAAGAAAAATGGAAAATTGAGGGTGTGCATTAACTTGAAAAAGGTCAATGCAGCCACCATATGTGATAGCTACCCATTACCCATTACGGACCATCTATTGGAAAGAGTAGCAGGAAAGGAAGTCTATAGCTTCTTAGATGGATTCTCCGGATACAACCAAGTAGCTCTTTCTACTGAGGATCAACATAAGACCGCCTTTGCGACCGAATGGGGAGTCTATGCTTTCAGAGTGATGCCTTTTGGACTCACTAATGCACCCGCTACTTTCCAACGATTGATGTGTCATGTTTTCAAGGAATTCCTGAAAAAGAGCATGGAAGTGTATGTAGATGATCTATGTACATACTCGAATCAAAGACGAGATCACATTCCCGAGTTGAGAAAAATATTCAATAAATGCCGCCAGTATCGAGTCTGCCTAAACCCAGAAAAGTGTGTCTTCATGGTGAGACAAGGGAAGATCTTAGGACACATAGTCTCAAGAAATGGAATATCCATGGATGAGGACAAGATCAAGGTCATCTTAGAGCTTCCTAGACCAAAGAATGCGAAAGAGGTACAAGTCTTTATGGGACATTGTGGATATTACCGTAGGTTTATTCACATGTATGCCATAATAGCCAAACCCCTGTATGGCCTCTTAACCCAATTCACTTGGACGGAAGAGTGCGAGAAAGCATTCAATGAATTAAAAAAGAGGCTTAACACGGCCCCAATTCTGAAAACGCCCAATTGAAACAAGCCATTTCATATTCACGTTGATGCTTCTAATTATGCCATCGGATGTATCTTAGCTCAACCGGCTGATGAAGGAAAGCTAGATCACCCAATTGCCTATGCAAGTAGACAACTGAATCAAGCTGAAAGGAATTATACCACTACCGAGCAAGAAGGATTAGGAATGGTCTATGCAGTTAAGAAATTTAGACACTATCTGTTAGCCAACAAATTTAAGTTCTTTATAGACCATCAGGCCCTACTGTACTTAGTTAATAAACCTTGTAACACGGGCAGATTAGTAAGATGGTTCTTGCTGTTCATGGAGTTCGACTTCGAAGTGGTAGTAAAAAAAGGAAATATGCATGTAAGAGCAAACCACCTTTCTAGGTTTACCCACGGAGAACCGCCAAGTGGAGTACCCGATGATCTGCCAGATACTTACTTGTTCAATCTGGAAGTATGTCCAAAGTGGGCAGAGAAATTAATTCCTATACTCACCCATGGCCCACAACACTCAATCAATAAGAATAGCAAAAAGGAAATTCTTCAATCAAGAAATTTGCACATTATTGCTGGAAGTGTGTACTATAAGGAACCCAATGGAGTGTTGCTAAGATGTGTCGAGGAGGATGAACAAAAGAAACTAATTGAGCAAGCACACATGAACAAATGGAGAACACACCAAGGGACTTATGGAACCATAAAGATTAGGAGTGTACCGGCCTGACGTGCCCAAGGATGTCCATGACTATGTGAGTAATTGTGCAGAATGCCAAGAGACAATCCCAGAGGATCATATGTCCATACCATTTTTGTTGGAAGTGAGGTAGGCCCTTAGGCTCATGTAACAGGTCCATGGTTCCATAGTTCCATTCATGTACAACATTAATTCTAGCAATCTTCCATATTGACAAAACATGAACATACCACAACTTAATCATACAAATGATGAGATAAAGATAGAGAAAGAATAGACATCATGTGTAAGGTGTTACGTAAGCCAGCGCTTACTCATAGTATCATATATACCAATGTTCAATGTACAATGTGGAAGCAAAACTCTCAACCACTCTATGTGATGAGAAATAGATGTATGAGTGAATGTACAATGTAACAAACATATTCAGATGTATGGGCAGTAATCTGAATATACATGAGATGTGTGACCTAATAGGTTATAGAAGAGTGAATATGAGTGACTTAATGAGGAAGGATCAGTGTGAAACTAATGGTCAACAAACCTACATCTAAACTTAGGCTATGGAAGACCCTAAGTCAGATACGTGTGTGAAAAGATCACATACTTATAAAGTAGCATAGAATGCTAACAAGATTGTTGCCGGAAATCCTCAAACTCATGTGAACACACCTTCACAAACACCTCGTAAAAATATGCATAAAGCATATAAGTACTGATTCTCTTGTACCTATGCCGAATAGGACTCCTTCTGATATGAACACCACAACCTCCATAAACTTCAAGTAGTACCTGTGTGCATAAAGAGAATATGTACCTGAATACTTAACATAAGATGTGAATCTTATGTTAAACTCCATCTAATGTCTTTGAAGTAGCCAGATATCTTCTTGTAGAAGACAATCTTCAACCTAATATCTTCCTGTAGAAGATAATCTTCAAAATCATGTAGATGGTCGATCCTCACCATCAAGCTGCTAATAATCAAGTCTTCTTGCCATGAACAAGAGATGACCTCCTCTCCATGAGCTAGAGTGTGAGCACACCCTTCATCTTCCCCAAGAAGAATCACCAAGAAGAACTCCATAGCTGCTCCTCAACATGCTTCAAGTTAGCACCATGGCTGCCCCATGTGCTAGACAAAACACCACCTCTATTGAGGTCCAAGCTCTAGAAAGCTTGTGTTGATCCTAGGTGAAGGATGAATTGATAATGAGCCTTATGGCTTCTTTTATAGTATTCTTGTACTTTGAAAAGCAATTAAAGCTACGATCTGCGATCACTTGATCGTAATCTAAAAAAAAAAACTATTGTTTTATTGAACATCGCGTCCGTCCATTGCGAGTTTTTTTGGAATGAGCTTTTAATAATTTAAAAGCTAAAATACTCGCGATCTGGCTGCCGGCAGGATTCGATCTTGTTCCCCTACGATAGGAGGCATACAACTTAGCCATGCACCCAATGCCTTAGCTTGTACCAAGACTAGACAGAACAGCTATAGACCCTGTGAGCGCCCGTCTGATTTTGTAGTAGGTATTAAATCAGGAGCTACATATGCTATTACTGCTTGAGTAAAATGAACCAAGAGGACATTGAAACCATGTTTTCCAACAATCCCCCCTGCAATGTCATATTGGTACAACCTGGACTGGATCTGCAATCTGTCACAAACTGCAAACTATTACAAGCTTCAAGCTTGTACTGTCGTACTTCAGAACTTGTTCTTTTAAAAGTCTTCTTCAAAACTGAATTTGACTTTCCTTCAAAAAACTTGAACTTGCTGAATATGAACCATAATACTTGAGAAAATATGCAAACTAGATATCCAATAGTGTACACATCAAGCAATCACTGCTTGACAACAAATATAGCATGAACTGTCTCCTGAACCTGCTATCTCCTGTTTTCAAAAACCTGAAAACATACACTAGTATCCATATATTTGCATTTACCTTCCAAAAAAGTTTCTCAACGTACTTCTGCTGCATCATGTAAATACACTAAAAATCAAGAACTGAATCCTGGAACCTGTGACTGTCAACTCACAACTTAGTGTATTATGAACACTACTGGTTCATCTCTGACTGTACTCAACTCAATATGAGTCAAAAAATCTATGATGTCATCATGTCTTCATCCTTTAAATCCTTCATACCTCTTTCCTTCAGAACTTGGTATAAACATATATGTGCGCACTTCTGAAATATACCTTTCTGAAATATCAAGCTTCTCTTCAAATAGAACTCTGGAACCTTCTCCTGAACAGGAACATCCTAACAGGAACTTTCTCCAAATATTCTTCTTCTTCCTTCTTCTTTCAAAGCTGGAACATAAAGGGAACCTGACAAAGGAAATATAGGAATACCTGAAATAGGAATACCTGTAGGTATGACTCTGCATTCTTTTACATATGGCTTGAAAATAAGTCTTCATGTTTCATCACCCCCTGGATGACTTAACACTAGTATCCAGTATTCTTCAAATATATCAGACTTTATGAAATGTGGAACGTCTTCCTTCTTTCAATAAATCTGATCTTTAGTAATCCATACTTGTATCTGAAACAAAAGTTTAGGATCCATATTTTTCTGTAACATAACAAGTATCTTCTTTTTCTCTGCAACACAAATCTGATAGAATCTGAATCTTTGACTTACTTCTTCGAATGCTAAAAACCTTACCAAAAAAAGGATAGACAACTGACTCATAAATGTTCAAGATCATACAAGATCAATGATCTCTCCTATGTAGAATCTGCTCTCATCAAACCTTCATGAATGAATGTTTGATTTGTTACCTGAATGTCTTCAAGTGTCCATGCTTCTCAAAAAGTTGTAAAACTTTTCTTCAAACAAATCCTTTCCAAGAATCTGCAATTCTTACTTGAAACATAAGTGGACAAACTTCTCACCTTGAGAACTCCAAAAGCTGCAAGTTGATACTTCATAACTTTCATATTTTACCCGAGTGAAATGTGATAGTACCTGCTTGATTTTCTTTTGGCTAACTCCACTTTTCAATCAAGTGATAAGATCTAATGGAACACCTTTTTGAAGACAAGCATGTATCCAAAAAACTCGACAATCATAAAAAGTAGATTCTTCAAATGACCTGTACATCAGCAAATCTGAATTTTCTGAAGTTTCTGAAAATACTGAGTATGAGGTAACCTTTTCCAAACATAAAACCTCAACCCAAGTCTTCAACATCTGCTACAGAAAACTCTTTTACCTCAAGAGTTAGATAAAGAAGAAATATACTTCTCTGCAACTTGTCATATACCAAGTAGCTCTGTATTGACACTCCAAGAATTCTTTGAGGGAACATATAAGCTGCCTGCTTAAAAGCTTCAACTAACTCTTACACATATGAGTGCTTTTGTTTCTCTCAATGCAATTCTTTGTCAAATCTACTAAATCATGACCAAGTGTAATGCAAAACAAGAAACTGCTTCTTCTTTAAACAAGATGTTCTCGTAGACTTGTCTTTGGATGTAGAGGATAAAATAGGAAAAGTATATGGAAAATATATGAGAAAAGGAAGCCTTACTTTTCTTTTGGAAATGATGGACTTTCTTTTTCTGCATCTTTCTTCCACCTGATGATGTTAACATCTTCAAACTTCTCTTCCATACCTTTTGTTCTCTTCATCTTGAAGTAGCAAACACTCTTTGTCTTCTTCAACTGAACTTTTCTCTTCCTCTAATGCTAAGAGTAAGAGATAAAACAAACATGGTATATAAATGGAAGTGAATATAGAATCATGTTTTATCATCTCCTCATATCTCTGAATTAAAATTCTGCTTCAAATGTCTGAAATGACTAAATTCACCAATCGTTGTCTGAATGATGAATTGCCCTTCTAGAGTTACCTTCTCTAGATACATTTGTACCTTGATATCCAACCAACTTACAACAGAAAATTGGCTGAAAAAACTCATCTCATCTCTCGCTTGTCTTCTTAGATGAACTTTCTTGCCATGAAAGAGATCTTCTCAAAACTCTCTAGAAAAACCTCTAGATACCTGTTTTGATGTAGCTAATGCTTTAACTTTCAAATGATGAAAGCGTATAAAAGCACTCCTTGAAACCTTCAAAATCTCTTCATAATTGCTCTTCTAAGATATGACCTGCAAATGATAATCTGATAGTAGAAACTGATACCTGTGATTTGATGTTGATCTGATTTCTTCATCTTCTCTAAACCATTGTTCTTCCTTGAATTTGAAGTAGTCTTCTCTTCATCAATTTTGGGTCTTCAAACAATACTTTTGTAAAGTATTTGCATACTCTTCCAAAAATATTCGGTTGCTAACAGATCATCAACTTTGTACTCCACACTTATGAATGTAACTGAAGTGTCTAATTCTCAAATCTCTACTCATCTAGATTAAGTGTGTATGTCAAATGTCAAATGTTAGAAGATGCTTTCAAATCATATGTTGTAAATCTGGAATTCTAGGAACCTGGGATATGAATGAGCCTTAATGCATTGATGCCAAAGATCTAAAGTTCTGTAACCAAAACATTAGTGCTCTGATAGCAAATGTTGGAAGTGAGGTAGGCCCTTAGGCTCATGTCACAGGTCCATGGTTCCATAGTTCCATTCATGTACAACATTAATTCTAGCAATCTTCCATATTGACAAAACATGAACATACCACAACTTAATCATACAAATGATGAGATAAAGATAGAGAAAGAATAGACATCATGTGTAAGGTGTTACGTAAGCCAGCGCTTAGTCATAGTATCATATATACCAATGTTCAATGTACAATGTGGAAGCAAAACTCTCAACCACTCTATGTGATGAGAAATAGATGTATGAGTGAATGTACAATGTAACAAACATATTCAGATGTATGGGCAGTAATCTGAATATACATGAGATGTGTGACCTAATAGGTTATAGAAGAGTGAATATGAGTGACTTAATGAGGAAGGATCAGTGTGAAACTGATGGTCAACAAACCTACATCTAAACTTAGGCTATGGAAGACCCTAAGTCAGATACGTGTGTGAAAAGATCACATACTTATAAAGTAGCATAGAATGCTAACAAGATTGTTGCCGGAAATCCTCAAACTCATGTGAACACACCTTCACAAACACCTCATAAAAATATGCATAAAGCATATAAGTACTGATTCTCTTGTACCTATGCCGAATAGGACTCCTTCTGATATGAACACCACAGCCTCCATAAACTTCAAGTAGTACCTGTGTGCATAAAGAGAATATGTACCTGAATACTTAACATAAGATGTGAATCTTATGTTAAACTCCATCTAATGTCTTTGAAGTAGCCAGATATCTTCTTGTAGAAGACAATCTTCAACCTAATATCTTCCTGTAGAAGATAATCTTCAAAATCATGTAGATGGTCGATCCTCACCATCAAGCTGCTAATAATCAAGTCTTCTTGCCATGAACAAGAGATGACCTCCTCTCCAAGAGCTAGAGTGTGAGCACACCCTTCATCTTCCCCAAGAAGAATCACCAAGAAGAACTCCATAGCTGCTCCTCAACATGCTTCAAGTTAGCACCATGGCTGCCCCATGTGCTAGACGAAACACCACCTCTATTGAGGTCCAAGCTCTAGAAAGCTTGTGTTGATCCTAGGTGAAGGATGAATTGATAATGAGCCTTATGGCTTCTTTTATAGTATTCTTGTACTTTGAAAAGCCAATTAAAGCTACGATCTGCGATCACTTGATCGTAATCTTAAAAAAAAAAACTATTGTTTTATGGAACATCGCGTCCGTCCATTGCGAGTTTTTTTGGAATGAGCTTTTAATAATTTAAAAGCTAAAATACTCGCGATCTGGCTGCCGACAGGATTCGATCTCGTGCCCCTACGATAGGAGGCATACGACTTAGCCATGCACCCAATGCCTTAGCTTGTACCAAGACTAGAGAGAACAGCTATAGACCCTATGAGCACCCGTCTGATTTTGTAGTAGGTATTAAATCAGGAGCTACATATGCTATTACTGCTTGAGTAAAATGAACCAAGAGGACATTGAAACCATGTTTTCCAACAATTTTCAACTATAGCACCCAATTGGAGTAAAACATTGGTTAAATTCCTAAAGAACAGAGAGCATGAGGAAGGAATAAGTTTAACTAGAAGATGATCCCTAGAAGAAATGAGCAAGGATTACGTACTTATGGGAAAACAATTGTTTAAGAGAGGAAAGGATAACCAATTGCGATTATGCGTGCATGAAGGAGAGTATCTACCCATATTAGAGATGGCACATGCAGGTGCTGCGGGAGGTCATTTTTCAGCTGAGAGAACTGGCCAAATGATCCTCTTCGCCGGCTTGTGGTGGCCAACTCTACATATGGATGCGGAGACTTATGTACGAAGCTGTGAAATGTGCCAAAGGGCTAAATACCCAATTCGGAGAGATGACATACCATTAAGACCTATGGTGTGTGCGAGAGCATTTTCCAAGTGGGGTATCGACTTCATAAGACCCATCAACCCACCAGCCAAAGGATCACATGCTGAGTACATCATAGTAGCCGTAGATTATTTAACCAAATGGGTAGAAGCAAAAGCTACGAGAAAAAATGGTGCTCAAACCACTGCTAAATTCCTTTTTGAGAATATATTCACTCGTTTCGGATTACCAATTGAGATTGTGAGTGACCGAGGAACGCACTTCCTTAATGAAGTAATAGAATCCCTAATGAATGAATTTTTAGTGATTCACAAAAAATCAGCCCCATACCATCCCCAAGCCAATGGTCAAGCGGAAAGTTCCAACAAGGTGTTATGTACTGTATTGACAAAGATTGTCAATAATGGGAGGTCGGATTGGGACAAACAATTGCATCATGCAATTTGGGCCTTCCGAGTAGCATACAAGACTACCATTGGAACTACCCCATTCAATTTAATGTATGGGCAAAATGCAATTTTGCCAATTGATTTTTTAATCCCAACATTGAGAGTAGCCCAATAGTATGAATGGAACGGACATGAGTTATCCCAACAACTCGACCAAATCGAGAAGTTACATGAAACTAGGTTACAAGCAGTGGCAGGAATCTATGCACCTAAAAGAAGACAAAAGGCATATTATGATGCGCATATAAAAGACAAAGGACTTAAAGAGGGAGACTTAGTCTTGGTGTACACCTTAAAACAACATGCCAAGAAGTTACAAAAATGCGGATATGGACCTCTGATCATCAATAGAATCTCTACTAGTGGAACGGTTAATCTAGCCACTCTAGATGGAGATATTCTTCCTAACTACATAAGTGGATGCAAAGTCAAACGATTCATGGAGCCATTGACGGATCAAATGCTAGCGCGTTTAGTAGGTGCTCAAAATAGGAAGAAAGAGGAAGAATGGATTAGAGAGGAGGCCCGACAAGAAGCCCTAGAACACATTAAGAAACGGAAAGAATGGATAAGACAACGAGATGAACGCTATCTCCAAGGAGAAGAGCCTATCCCTATGGCCAACTACCAAGTTCATGACTCTGACGTGACGAAGTCCTACATGTCACAGCCTTACCTGAACCTAGGGATCGGCAAGACAGAATACAAATTGATAGATGCATTGATAGACTCAGGAGCAGGACTTAGTTGCATACGTAATATGGTCATAAAAGATCTGCAAATGATTATGAGTCCCAGAAAAGCCCAATTGAGAGGAATTAGAGGTCGAACCCTAGAATGCATTGGAACAGCCATAGTGTCTCTCCACCTAGGAAATTCTTCCATGGAACAACGAGTATTAGTGTGCAGAGACGAGGATTTAATAGAGGATTTGATCCTAGGACAAGATTTGATCATTGAGAATGAAGTCAGTATCAACCTAGCTCAAGGATACATTTGAGCCAAGGTAGGGCACAAAGAAATTTTTAGTCTTTTAGGAGATAAGCCCTTATCCCAACCCACCACCATCGAGAGTTGAGGGAAATGCATGGAAAAGCTACTCAAACATGATTCCAGTCCAACCCTTTCAGAAACCAAGCTAGAAGAAGTAGAAAGTTCAAACCCTGAAATCTCCAAGGTAGAAGAAGAATCACTCCATCCAGTCGAGGAACAGATAGCCACTAAGGAAACCCACTCTCATGGAGCTTCTCAACGAGCCAAAAGACCGCCAATAGGGAATTCCCCACTGAGATACTTGTTTGTTGTTGACCTTTGGAGTTGTCCTCTCCAATCGTTTAGTATAAAGAATCAACAATACATCTTATATTTGTCAATCCTGGGAGTATACAAGAGACCACAACCCCTTCTATATGATAGAATCCAAGAAAAAGAGAAAACTGGCTGGATTTCTGAGAATAATGAAGATGAAGAGAAATTTCTAGGGTTTGGATTATCTTGAGCAAATCTCCATCATTTTCCACAATCTTGGTGTCTAAAGCATGTTATTTTCTCAGCAGAATACAACAATGAAGTCAAAACTCAAAAATGATATCTGTAACCTTCAGATGAGACAATCGTAATTCTGTGAAATCAGACGATTTTCATCTCTAGCACCATTCTTCATCAATTTCTCACTCATTATGTCAGTAATCAACTCTCTTCATACACATTCATCAGAAACACACAATAGAAGTTCACAAATCTCCATGGATACACATAGAATAGACTCAACAAATCAAAGAAATCACACAAAAGGAAGAAACACGATTTTCTGCAGGAAACTCTCTCTAATTGCTTGGATAGCATGTAATATAAATAACCAACCCTCTCATAATAGAGGAAATTGTCTTTTATACATTTTCAAGTGTCCCTTTTCACACTTGAATTTTGGTCCTTTCCTCTTTTATTCTAAAATTATGCTATTTAGGAGTTTCCAAAAATTCTAGAAAAATTACATAGGATTTGCATAAATATTTTTACAAGTTTTTGGCATTTTATAATTATTTTTCCATCAAAAGTACTTCAAAAAATTACTTCTTCCAACATTCTTCCCCTCCTAGTGTTGGAAGTGAGGTAGGCCCTTAGGCTCATGTCACAGGTCCATGGTTCCATAGTTCCATTCATGTACAACATTAATTCTAGCAATCTTCCATATTGACAAAACATGAACATACCACAACTTAATCATACAGATGATGAGACAAAGATAGAGAAAGAATAGACGTCATGTGTAAGGTGTTACGTAAGCCATCGCTTACTCATAGTATCATATATACCAATGTTCAATGTACAATGTGGGAGCAAAACTCTCAACCACTCTATGTGATGAGAAATAGATGAGTGAGTGAATGTACAATGTAACAAACATATTCAGATGTATGGGCAGTAATCTGAATATACATGAGATGTGTGACCTTATAGGTTATGGAAGAGTGAATATGAGTGCTTGAATGAGGAAGGATCAGTGTGAAACTGATGGTCAACAAACCTACATCTAAACTTAGGCTATGGAAGACCCTAAGTTAGATACGTGTGTGAAAAGATCACATACTTATAAAGTAGCATAGAATGCTAACAAGATTGTTGCCGGAAATCCTCAAACTCATGTGAACACACCTTCTCAAACACCTCATAAAAATATGCATAAAGCATATAAGTACTGATTCTCTTGTACCTATGCCGAATAGGACTCCTTCTGATATGAACGCCATAGCCTCCATAAACTTCAAGTAGTACCTGTGTGCATAAAGAGAATATGTACCTGAATACTTAACATAAGATGTGAATCTTATGTTAATCTCCATCTAATGTCTTTGAAGTAGCCCGATATCTTCTTTGTAGAAGACAATCTTCAACCTAATATCTTCCTGTAGAAGATAATCTTCAAAATCATGTAGATGGTCCCATCCAATGTTTTTGAAGTAGCCAGACATCTTCTTGTAGAAGATAATCTTCAACCTAACATCTTCTTGTAGAAGATGATCTTCAAATACATCATGTAGATGGGCGATCCTCAGCATCAAGATGCTAATAATCAAGTCTTCTTGCCATGAACAAGAGATAACCTCCTCTCCATGAGGTAGAGTGTGAGCACACCCTTCATCTTCTCCAAGAAGAATCACCAAGAAGAACTCCATGGCTGCTCCTCAACATGCTTCAAGTTAGCACCATGGCTGCCCCATGTGCTAGAAGAAACACCACCTCTACTGAGGTCCAAGCTCTAGAAAGCTTGTATTGATCCTAGGTGAAGGATGAATAGAAGTGACCCCAAGCACTTCTTATATAGTTTTGTTGATCTTGAAAAGCTCCCCTTCAAAAGCATACGTTCGCATAAAGCAAAACAAAAGAAATACAATCTTGATCGCTAAAAGACAAAACGCCATATACGCGTAGTCGTACGTCCGCTGTCATCTTTGGATAAAGCTTTTGCATATCTCGAAAATAGCGACAGCCGCTGCGTGGTGCTCATGGGACTTAAACCCACGTGGGCACTTTGGAAGGCCGTTGATCTAGCCACGCACCCAACTCGATTTCCTTGTATAAATATATAGACGACGATCTACAGATGCTGTAGCGCTATCGGGTTTCAATAGGGGTGGAGAGTGCTATAAGCATAGCTACTTTGTATATACTTGTGAGCAATCCTGAGCAATAGGATATTGTTTTCCAACAATCCCCCCTGCAATATCATATTGGTACAATCTGGACTGAATCTACAAACTGTCACAATCTGCAAATTACCACAAGCTTCAAGCTTGTACTTCCGATACTTCAGAAAAAGTCTTCTTCAAAACTGAAATTGACTTTCCTTCAAAAAACCTGAATTTGCTGAATATGAACCATAATACCTGAGAAAATATGCAAACTAGATATCCAATAGTGTACTCATCAAGCAATCACTGCTTGATAACAAATATAGCATGAACTGTCTCTGCACCTGCTATCTCTTATCTTCAAAAACCTGAAAACATACACTAGGATCTATATATTTGCATTTACCTTCCAAAAGGACTTCTCAACGTACTTCTGCTGTGTCATGTAACTACACTAAAAATCAAGAACTGAATCCTGGAACCTGTGACTGTCAACTCACAACTTAGTGTATTATGAACATTGCTGGTTCATCTCTGACTGTACTCAACTCAATATGAGTCAAAAAATCTATGATGTCATCATGTCTTCATCCTTTAAATCCTTCATACCTCTTTCCTTTAGAACTTGGTATAAACATATATGTGCGCACTTCTGAAATATACCTTTCTGAAATATCAAGCTTCTCTTCAAATAGAATTCTGGAACCTTATCCTGAACAAGAACTTTCTCCAAACATTCTCCTTCTTCCTTCTTCTTTCAAAGCTAGAACATAAAGAGAACCTGACAAAGGAAATATAGGAATACCTGAAATAGGAATACCTGTAGGTATGACTCTGTATTCTTTTACATATGGCTTGAAAATAAGTCTTCATGTTTCATCACCTCCTTGGATGACTTAACACTAGTATCCAGTATTCTTCAAATATATCAGACTTTATGAAATGTGGAACGTCTTCCTTCATAAATCTGATGTTTAGTGATCAATACCTGTATCTGAAACAAAATCTCTGGATCCTTTTTATTAGCACTGTACACATGCCAATAGCTTTCCATGTTATTCCTCAACTTTCCAAATTGTAGAATAAGGTTAGCTGAACCGAACATAACAAAACCTTGCTGAAAGCTTCATAGGATTCATAACCTTCTGTAACATAACAACTATTTCTATCTCTCTGCAACACAAATTTGATAGAATCTAAATCTTTGACTTACTTCTTCCAATGTTAAGAATCTTACAAAACAAAGGATAGACAATTGAATCATAAATACTCAAGATCATATAAGATCATACGAGATCAATGATCTCTCCTGTGTAGAATCTGTTGTCATCAAACCTTCATGACTGAATGTTTGATTTACTTCCTGAATGTCTCCAAGTGTCCATGCTTCTCAAAAAGTTGTAAAACTTTTCTTCAAACAAATCCTTCAAGGAATTTGCAACTCCTACTTGAAACATAAGTGGACAAACTTCTCACCTTAAGAACTCCAAAAGCTGCAAGTTGATACTTCATAACTTTCATATTTTACCCGGGTGAAATGTGACAGTACCTGCTTGACTTTCTTTTGGCTAACTCCACTTCTCAATCAAGTGAGAGGATATGATGGAACACCTTTTTGAATACAAACATGTATCCAAAAGTCAAGACAATCACTGAAAGTAGATTCTTCAACTGACTGGTACATTAACAAGACTGAATTTTCTGAAGTTTCTGAAAATACTGAGTATGAGGTAACCTTTTCCAAACATAAAACCTCAACCCAAGTCTTCAACATCTGCTACAAAAAACTCTTTTACCTCAAGAGTTAGATAAAGAAGAAATATACTTCTCTGCAACTTGTCATATACCAAGTAGCTCTATATTGACACTCCAAGAATTCTTTGAGGGAACATATAAGCTGCCTGCTTAAAAGCTTCAACTAAAACATAACTCATATATATATGAGTTAAAACATATATCTGCTGCTTTTCTTTCTCTCAATGCAATTCTTTGTCAAATCTACTAAATCATGACCAAGTGTAATGCAAAACAAGAAACTGCTTCTTCTTTAAACAAGATGTTCTCGTAGACTTGTCTTTGGATGTAGAGGATAATATAGGAAAAGTATATGGAAAATATATGAGAAAAGGAAGCCTTACTTTTCTTTTGGAAATGATGGACTTTCTTCTTCAGCGTCTTTCTTCCACATGATGATGTCAACATTTTCAAACTTCTCTTCCATACCTTTTGTTCTCTTCATTTTGAAGTAGCAAACACTCTTGACCTCTTCAAATGAACTTTTCTCTTCCTCTAGTGTAAGAGTAAGAGATAAAACAAACATGGTATATAAATGGAAGTGAATATAGAAACATGTTTTACCATCTCCTCATATCTCTGAATCAAAATGTTGTTTTAAATGTCTGAAACGACTAAGTTCACCAATCTTTTGTCTGAATGATGAATTGCCCTTCTAGAGTTACCTTCTCTAGATACATTTGTACCTTGATATCCAACCAACTTACAACACAAAATTGGCTGAAAAAACTCATCTCATCTCTGCGCTTGTCTTCTTAGATGAACTTTCTTGCCATGAAAGAGATTTCTCAAAAACTCTCTAGAAAAACCTCTAGATACCTGTTTTGATGTAGCTAATGCTTTAACTTTCAAATGATGAAAGCGTATAAAAGCAATCCTTGAATTTCTTCAAATCTCTTCATAACTGCTCTTCTAAGATATGACCTGCAAATGATAATCTGATAGTAGAAACTGATACCTGTGTTTTGATGTTGATCTGATTTCTTCATCTTCTCTAAACCATTGTTCTTCCTTGAATTTGAAGTAGTCTTCTCTTCATCAAGTCTGGGTCTTCAAACAATACTTTTGTAAAGTATTTGCATACTCTTCAAAAATATTCGGCTGCTAACAGATCATCAACTTCATACTCCACACTGATGAATGTAACTGAAGTGTCTAATTCTCAAATCTCTACTCATCTAGATTAAGTGTGTATGTCAAATGTCAAATGTTAGAAGATGCTTTCAAATCATATGTTGTAAATCTGGAAGTCTAGGAACCTGGGATTATGAATGAGCCTTAATGCATTGATGCCAAAGATCTAAAGTTCTGTAACCAAAACCTTAGTGCTCTGATACCAAATGTTGGAAGTGAGGTAGGCCCTTAGGCTCATGTCACAGGTCCATGGTTCCATAGTTCCATTCATGTACAACATTAATTCTAGCAATCTTCCATATTGACAAAACATGAACATACCACAACTTAATCATACAGATGATGAGACAAAGATAGAGAAAGAATAGACGTCATGTGTAAGGTGTTACGTAAGCCATCGCTTACTCATAGTATCATATATACCAATGTTCAATGTACAATGTGGGAGCAAAACTCTCAACCACTCTATGTGATGAGAAATAGATGAGTGAGTGAATGTACAATGTAACAAACATATTCAGATGTATGGGCAGTAATCTGAATATACATGAGATGTGTGACCTTATAGGTTATAGAAGAGTGAATATGAGTGACTGAATGAGGAAGGATCAGTGTGAAACTGATGGTCAACAAACCTACATCTAAACTTAGGCTATGGAAGACCCTAAGTTAGATACGTGTGTGAAAAGATCACATACTTATAAAGTAGCATAGAATGCTAACAAGATTGTTGCCGGAAATCCTCAAACTCATGTGAACACACCTTCTCAAACACCTCATAAAAATATGCATAAAGCATATAAGTACTGATTCTCTTGTACCTATGCCGAATATGACTCCTTCTGATATGAACGCCACAGCCTCCATAAACTTCAAGTAGTACCTGTGTGCATAAAGAGAATATGTACCTGAATACTTAACATAAGATGTGAATCTTATGTTAATCTCCATCTAATGTCTTTGAAGTAGCCCGATATCTTCTTTGTAGAAGACAATCTTCAACCTAATATCTTCCTGTAGAAGATAATCTTCAAAATCATGTAGATGGTCCCATCCAATGTTTTTGAAGTAGCCAGACATCTTCTTGTAGAAGATAATCTTCAACCTAACATCTTCCTGTAGAAGATGATCTTCAAATACATCATGTAGATGGGCGATCCTCACCATCAAGCTGCTAATAATCAAGTCTTCTTGCCATGAACAAGAGATAACCTCCTCTCCATGAGGTAGAGTGTGAGCACACCCTTCATCTTCTCCAAGAAGAATCACCAAGAAGAACTCCATGGCTGCTCCTCAACATGCTTCAAGTTAGCACCATGGCTGCCCCATGTGCTAGAAGAAACACCACCTCTACTGAGGTCCAAGCTCTAGAAAGCTTGTATTGATCCTAGGTGAAGGATGAATAGAAGTGACCCCAAGCACTTCTTATATAGTTTTGTTGATCTTGAAAAGCTCCCCTTCAAAAGCATACGTTCGCATAAAGCAAAACAAAAGAAATACGATCTTGATCGCTAAAAGACAAAACGCCATATACGCGTAGTCGTACGTCCGCTGTCATCTTTGGATAAAGCTTTTGCATATCTCGAAAATAGCGACAGCCGCTGCGTGGTGCTCATGGGACTTAAACCCACGTGGGCACTTTGGAAGGCCGTTGATCTAGCCACTCGCCCAACTCGATTTCCTTGTATAAATATATAGACGACGATCTACAGATGCTGTAGCGCTCTCCATAATCATGCACAAGGGTATGCCTAGTCCATCTGCAGCCCAATGATCAGGATTTATCCCTTTATTTAAAGCAAATGTAACAATCTGATCCTCATATTCATCATGCATTTTTCTAATGAAATTCTGGAGTCTCTGTTTGTCAAAAGTTTCTGGACAAATTCCTCTGAATACTCATCTTCTGATTGTTTATTTTCTGGTTCACTGTTATGTTGAGTTCTGTCATCATTTCCTACTTCATAATTTTCTGTATGTGTAGTCTCTATCTGTTCTTCATTCTGAGCTTGTGGTTTTTCCAGCTTTTTCTGCAGCTCTTCTATTTTTATCATTAAACTTCTATTTTGAGATGCTCATATCTCTCTTTCTGCCATCCAATTACTTCTTTCCTTTTCTAAACTTGACTGCCAATCAATCCTTTCTTTCTCTATGTCCATATGTAATTTGTTGTAACCCCTCATTGAGGTAGCAGCATGTGTACTAGCCTGTTTCTCCAGCTCCTTGGCTTCTTTCAACTCTGTTTGCAATCTCATGATTCTGATCAGCCTTGCTTTCTTCCTTCAACTAGCCTTCTTCCATTAATAGTTTGTTGATCTCCTCATTTGCTTTGACCATGATTTGATATGAACTTTGTAAAGTTCTGTATCTGCCTTCAATATTCTTTAACTCCATCTCCAATTTACTACTCTGCTCTCTTTGTTTTGCACACTTCTCTTCAAGATATTGGATTTTATTTTGTTGTTGTACCTCTAATTCCTCCAAAGCAATTATCCTATATGTTAATTCCTCATTTTTCTCCTTTACAATCCTCAATTGTTCTGTCAATTGTTCTTTTTCTTTCTTGTGCTCCTTAATGATACTACTGCCTTTTTCAAACTCGGATTCAGCTACCATACCTGATATAATCATGTTTCTGCTGGATGGTCTGAATTGCTCTATGTTGCTCATAATGATCTTGCAAGTAGATCTTATATTTTTAGGTATCCTTTCCAACCCAACTTCTATTTCCATTTGTTTGACTTCTATCTGCTTATTTTCTTTACATTCATTCTCCTCTTCATCTTCTTCCTCATACTCTAGGTCCTGAGTCTTTTGTTCTTCAAGACTTTTATCTGCTTCCATTTTTTCTTGATCTGTCACCTCTTCTTCATCTTCCAATATGTGATCATCCTTATTCTCCTGTTCTGATATATCTCTAGTTCTCTTTGTTTCTTCTACCTTCTTGTTTTCCATCACTTGTCATTCCTCTTCAAAGAATTGTCTTTCTTTTACTTGTATTCCTTCTTCCTGAATTATGGTTGAATTAGTTTCCTTAGCAAGTTTTGTCTGATCATTACTTGTCTGCTCTTCCTGTCCTGCCTCTTGCTCATCTATATCCATGAGATCTAAGCCTTCCTCTTGTCCTTGATCTTCTGTATTTGTGAATTCTTCATTATGATTCAAATCATTCAGGATGTCTTTTATGCTTTGGTTGATCTCTTTCTCTGTAATCCCCTCTTCTACTTCTTGAGCATTCTCTTTTTCTACTATTTCCTCTTCTATTTCCTTGACTTGAGCTGTATCTTTTTGTTTATTGGCTTGACTGCATATCCGTGTTCTTTCTTCTGTTTCTACTTTCCCTTCATCTAATTTGAAATAGGTTTGTTGTGAAGGTCTTGTCCATATTGACTTTAATCCTGAATCTATTAATCCACAGCTGAACTCTTTTCTCACTTCACCCTCCTCTTCCATCATTACTACTTTACCTTTCATCATCCTTCTTTCTTCTTCAGGACAGATTTGTTTTGTTGATTCTTCCTGGTCATGCTTTTCCTGTGTCTTCTTACTCATGTCTTCTGGTGTTTTATTCTCTTCAATAGTCTAAGTTATCACATTGGGTGTACTAGGGATAGATAAATTCAAACTTTTTAATAAAAAATGTTTAATATCACTCTCAGAGTCTGAGGATATTTGTGAAGAGCCTGCTATGCCAGATTCTTCCAGTTTTGATTCTTCCACAATAGTAGATTCCATCTGCTTTTCTCCCACTGTCAGTTCTTCTGTCTCTTTTATAATTACAGATTCAATCACTGATTTCCCTTTACTTTTCTTGGTTAGCTTCTTCTTTGGTACCGGTTTCTTCTGAACCTTCTTCTTTGCTACGACTGTATTTCTTGTTTCAGGAGGTCCTTGTAGCTCCTTGAAGTATGCTAATAGCTCCACTTCGTTTTTAACAAATACTTCCTCTATCTCAGCTGCCATCATTTGATCATGCAGTTCTTCATAATGTTCTACTTCCTCTTGAACCCAATCTGTTTCTTTGCAAGAATAATCCTCCAACATCTTTTGATATTGTGCTTCATATACTACTCTTTTATTATTACCTTGAGTCAGATAAGTATATAACTGCTCTTTACTGGTCTGAGGTGGATGAGGGTCATTAGAAGATTGAACCTGTTTCTGAGCAGCTTCATGCTCTTCTTTGGTTGCTTCAACCTGCTCTAATT
Organism: Ceratopteris richardii; assembly: GCA_020310875.1. Classification (NCBI taxonomy): domain Eukaryota; kingdom Viridiplantae; phylum Streptophyta; class Polypodiopsida; order Polypodiales; family Pteridaceae; genus Ceratopteris; species Ceratopteris richardii. The sequence goes on from CM035429.1 coordinate 85,613,229, forward strand.
CTACTTTTCTTGGATCCAACCTTCTTTTCTTTACAGGGACCACTTCCTCTGAGATTACCTTCCTTTTCATTCCTACTCCCCTCATGCTGGTTTGTCCTTCTGCTTCTCTCACAGACATCTTCCTGGGAGGACTCTTGATTCCTGTCATTAGACTTCTGAAATATTGTGCTTCTGGAGCCAGCTTCAACTGATCTTCCATTCCCAGTACATGATCTATAATCCTGGTTAAAAACTGGGCTCCATTCATATACTTTTTCTGCTCTCAATGTTTAGCTGCTTCTTTCAGCTGCTCATGTATGTATGGGGTTACATCCATTACACCAAAGGGTTTAGCTTTGTCCTTATTGTTGAACATAATTAGTGTAAACGGTTTTGGGAAGCAAAAGTACTGCAGAAACATCCTGATGGCATACTCCTCATTCTCTTTTCCCTTAAAGTCAGGAAATTTAGAGTATCCTGTATATGTTTCTTTATTCTTTTTCACAAAACTATTATCAAGCTTGGTTCCCATTGGGTAAAATTGTAGAGCTGCTCTGATATGCTCTGCTTTTATAGTGATATTCACCTCCTGGTTATCTTTGTTCTTGACTTTACCTCGGAAATAAGCATCATTACCTTTTCCAACTTCCAACAGGTTGTTCATTACCTGTGCCACTCTTTTGAAATCTATAAAAAATATGGGTTCCTCCAACAATTTGTGTAACCCTACTGCCTTCCATCTTTTCTCATTGACCGCTACTCTTTGAAATCTGTAGAACTCTTGACACAACATGGTATATTTGTAACCCCCTACTCCCACTGTGAATATATGCTGGCCAATGATACTCAGGGTTTCTTTGATCTCCTTAACCACCTTTTCTGCTTCTGGAATATCTTGCTCCTCATCAGACTCCAGGTCCACCTTCTCTATTACAGCTTCACTATCCAAGAACTAGTGTCCTCTAGATAGAGTGACTGATTCTACTTTGAAATTATGAATTGGCAACTCCTTTGGATTCACCATTCTGGAGAAAATATATCATCACACAAAAGAAAAAAGAAACTCCACCCACATGAGTCACAAGAAATCAAGAATGATATTTATTTTGATATGAAATAAAAGAAGAATGCAAATAACCTTTCAATTAAATTCTGACTTCTTCAAAAAGACTCAATTAAAGTGATCATTACATGTGTAGCAAGATGTCTAGTGTACTCCCCTCTTCTGACAATTCTTATCCAGGAAGAAGATGTTTAGAAGAAAAAATGAAAAATAAAAATAAATAATAAAAAAAATAAGAATAAAAAATTATAAAAAAATAAAATGAAAAAGTACAAAATAATAAATAGAAACCTGCTACCCTTCTACCTATATCTTGCTTTGTGCTCTATAACTTATAAACCTATATCTTGCTTTGTGCTATATAACTTATAAAAGGAAAAATAGATAATTTTTCTCTTTCTATTTCTTTTCCCTTTTTTTCCTTTGTATTTTTTTATAGTAATTTCTTCTATTTCTTTTCTCTTTTTTTCTTTTGTTCTCTCTTCTTTTTTTTTTATAATAATTTCTTCTATTTCTTTTCTTCCCCTCCTAATTCTCTTCTTAGAAAAAGGATAAGGTAAAATATTTTGTCCTAATTTCCAATATTTTATGATTTTCATTCTGATCTGTTTCTGAAACAATTCTAAATCCAGATCAAATATAGATGGTCTTTTTCCATTGAATCAACTCTGATTTTTTTACCCAATAATATTTAACCCTAGTTGCCCCTGTCTCTGGAAAAAATCCATCTCCTTCTGATAAGCAGTTTTTAGAATGTTTTATCCTCCAAATCCATTTTGTCCTGGAATTTTGTTTTAATGAATAGGCCTTGTATATGCCTTGTTTCCATATCCTTCTTGTTCTGATGCTTTGATGATTCAGATTATGCCATTGTTGCCACCTTGCTCCTGTCTCTCCACCCTCCTTTGCCCTTCCAATTTTTTTCTGGTTTTGATTAAATGAGGCTTGATTGTTTGGTATTTGTATTGGTACTATCTGTGTTCCTTCTAATGAAAAAGTAAATCCTTCCAAGTCTGGGTCATGAACATCTTGTTGAACTTCTTGTTCTTCATTACTCAATAAAAAATATTAAAAACCTTTTGTCATTTATTGTTAATTTAAGCTTCATTTTTTCAAAATTCAAAATTACTTTACCTTGTTTGAGCCATGGTTGTCCCAAAATCAATTTCTCATTCATCAAATGATTTGGCCATTCTTCACAATCTATTTTCATATATTCTTTATTGAACTTAACTTCAATAGAAGGTGAAGACAGACTCTATATTATTTGTCCTTCCAAGGTTTTGATAAAGGTTTTGCTTTTAGTGCTTTTTAGGTTAAATTTTTTCAACAAAGCTGAACTAACCAAATTCACTTGTGCACCTGAATCTATCAAAACCTTGATTTTTTCATTTTGACAATCCATTGTTATCATAGGCAAATGTTCTTTTTCTTTTAGATGTGTTTCACACAGAAGAACTTCTCTAAGGTTTTTGTTTTTTTCTTATCCTTTCCTTCGCCTCCTGTTGAGCCTCTTTTCTAATGTTTTCCTCTTCTTTTTTCTTGTTTTGAGCTTGATGTAATCTTCTCCATTCAGAAGCAGTTAATGGGAAATCATACCTTTTAACTCTACATCCACTTATAAAATTTGGCATGATCTCTCCATCTATGTTAGCTAGTTGTATAGCTCCACTATTACTTATCTGATGTATAATGTATGGCCCATGTCCTTTTTTTTGAAACTTTTTTTGATGTTCCTTGACTGTGTAAGCCAGAACTAGATCTCCTTCTTGTAGATCTTTTTCTTTAATATGAACATCATGATAAGTTTTTTGTCTTTTCTTGTCTGCATAGATGCTCATGATTGCTTAGAGTCTAGAAGCTCCCAGTGTTTCCAGTTCTATTACTCTCTCAGATAATTCATATCTAGTCCAATTGTAGTGACTACCCACTTTTGGTGTTGGAATGAGGAATTCCATAGGTAGAACTACATTTTGCCCATATACCAAATTAAATGGTGTAGTTCCTAATGCAGTTTTGTATGCCACTCTATAAGCCCATAGAACATTATTAAGTTGTAGATCCCAGTCATTCATGTTTGTGTTTACTAATTTTGACAATACAGTACAAAGTACTTTATTACTACTTTGTGCTAACCCATTGGCTTGTGGGTGATATGGGGCTGACTTTCTATGACTAATCAGGAAATATTCAGTTATGTTTTCTATGATTTGGTTTAAAAAATGGGTCCCCCTATCACTTATCAATTCAATTGGAAGTCCAAATCTGGTGATGATATTCTCATAGAGAAATCTGGCAGTAGTATGAGCATCATTTCTTTTTGTAGCTTTGGCCTCAGCCCATTTTGTCAGGCAATCTGTAGCTACTAGTATGTATTCAGCATGTGATTGTCTTGCTGGAGGATGTATAGGTCCAATGAAATCTAACCCCCATTTACTAAAGGCTCTTGCTGAAATCAATGGAACTAATGGCATATTGTCTCTTTTATTTGGTTGACTCACCCTCTCACAATTGTCACATCTTTTTACATATGTTCTTGCATCAGGAAATAGGGTTGGCCACCAAAAGCCAGAATATAATATAAGTTTAGCCATTTTGTCACTTGAGAAATATCCTCCTGCCACTCTAGAATGTGCCATTTCCAAAATTTCCAAATATTTATCTTCGGGAACACAAATTCTTAAATATCCATCCATCCCTCTCTTATATAATTGTTCTCCTATCAATTGATATTCTTCAGAGATTTCTTGTAGATTTTTTGAATCTGCACTAGCTATTACTTGTTTTCCTTTCTTTTTCCTTTTCAACTCCTCAATAATATTTTCACTCCAATCTAGATTTTTCTGAAACCAATATAAAGTTATAAGTTCTGAATTTTGCAAGGATTGGCATTCCCAGCAGTTAGCGACATATTTTGTTACATCTTGAATCTTGTTAGGCCAATGTACTCCCATCCTATTGAGATTGCTTAGGGTGACTATTATGGAAGCATGAGTACAAGGGTTCCAACAATGAGCTCTTCTCAGATATTCCTGTTGCTCCTCTTCTGGAGTACAATATTCCAATATGCCTATATGGTTGAGGTGATACAAGTGCCCAGCTAGCAGCACAAAATTTCTGCTTTGTAATACTAAATGTGTGTTGTTTTCAAATGTTCTACAAGTTCCCATGGTTAGCAAAGGTATTAAGGGCATGGCCCACTCAGGAACACTTTCTACTTTGAACAAATATGTATCTGGAAGGTCATCATCTAAAGGTGAACTTGGTTCTTTAGCCTAGATTCTAGACAGATGATCTGCTCTCAAATGTGTTTTCCCTTGTCTGACCACCACTTCAAACTCAAACTCCATCAGTAGAAGAAACCATCTGACTATTCTACCAGTGTGACAAGGTTTGTTTACTAATGTATCTTGAAAAACCATATAAAAAACTATAAACCTCCTTCCCTTCCACTCTTTCTAGAAGATGGTCTGTTATAGGTAATGGATAGCTATCCCTTATAGTTGCTGCATTAACCTTTTTTAAGTTAATGCATACCCTAAGTTTCCCATTCTTTTTTGGTACCACAACTATAGGAGAGATCCATTCTGTATACTCAATCTCATAGATGAAATTGGCAGCCAGCAGCTTGTCAATTTCTTCCTTTATTTTAGCAGAGTATTTATCATTCAATGTGTAATGTCTCTGTTTGCTAGGTTTTGCATCAGGTGTGATAGGAATCTTATGCTCACAGATTTTAGGATCAATCCCCTTCAAATCCTTATAGCTATAGGCAAACACATCTCTATAGTTTCTGGCTAAATTCCTTAATGCCTCCTCTTCCTGATTTGTCATGTCATGAGCCATTACAATATATCTTTCTTCCCCATCTTCTTGAGTGATCATGACCTTTTTAGTTTGTTCCTCATTATCATAAGCTTCCCCTTTTTTCTTTTCTCTCTTTGGTTTCATCTTTAGAAGTAATCTGTCTTCTACTTCATAAGTTTTGAAATTTGCTGGTACATCAAACTATTGGTCTTTCTCTGTCATTTTCCCATTCCTTTCATCCTCTTGTTCTTTTTCTATTTCCTTATGTTTTTTTTTCTTGTATTTGCCCGAGATTTTATCTTTTATTGCATCTTCAGCTTTTACTTCTTCCAAATATTGTGTTTTCACATTTTCCCATATCATTTCTTTTTCCTGGTCCTCTTCTGTCTTTGATACTCGTATCATTTGTATTCCAATGTGAAAAACAGCATACCCTTCTTCATTTTGAAATTCTACTCCTACATATTCATCCGTGGCTAGATCCATAGTAGCCAATATCTCGTTCCAACCATATGGCTCAAATTCTTCATCTTTGAACTTTTGTGGTACATAACTCTCATCTTGTAACTTCCTCCCTTCTACACAATCTTCCCTTCTTAATCTCCTCTTTCCATTTGTAAGGTTTCTTAACACATTGCACTTCCATATTGATGATTCTGTTTCATTCTGATCTTCCAACTCTAATTCTTCACTTAAATCTTGATTTTGATGTATCTTGAACCATTCTTGGGGGAATATGTCATAGTAATGGCCATTTCTTAGATTTACTCTGGTTATTCTCCCTTTGCTCTGAAGATATAAGCAGTCATTACCCCAATCTTGCACAATTTGCATCTGTCTCATGAATGGTCTTCCTAGGATAATTTCATATGAAGTGGATTGTGGAAATTCAACTATGGCAAAAGTATGCTCTATTTCTATTCCGCATATGTCCACAATCACTTTTTCCCATATTCCTAGAGGTTTTTCTATGTGTCCATCTGTTAGTTGCAATCTCATTTTAGTGGGTATCAATTCATTTTTTCCCGATTTTTCCCAAGTTTGTTTAGTCATGATGGCCACACCTGATCCACTATCCAATATGGCTTTGGCATGATTTTTACCAAATTTTATTTTTAGGGTTGAGTTTCCCTCTTCTCCTTCACAGTATCCTCCTATCTTATCAATGGGAATGTACCACAATTCCTCCAATTCTTGTGGCTGTGAATTAAGATTTTCTGGTATTGCTTCCCATTTTCCCATTTTGTATTGTAAATGAGGATTCTGTTTTACCAATTCCTCCAATGTTGTGTGATATAAGATTGTATATTGTTTATCTATATTTACTTGGAATGTAATTTGTGGGTTATCTTCTTTACTAATTGTTTCTCTTGTTCTCATTGCCTTTGACTCCCCACCTGTTGTTTGAGAATTGTCTAATTACCCCAGTTTAAGTTGTGCTTCTTGTATGATTTGTTTGCATATTTTCATCCTTTCATGTTCTATATCTGGCATAGGATAAGCCATTACATGGTCTGTAGGATTTGGTCCCTCTTGAATTCTTCCCTTGTATGCCTTTATCAAGGTGTCTCGACTCTATGACTTTCCTATCTCTGACTGGGTTTGTGTCTTTTGAGGAGGAGTACCGTTTGACTGTTCCTTATTCTCTTTTTCCAAGCTTTTATCCATTCTTTTTTTTCTTTCCCATTTCCCTTTTTGTCTGTTTTTCTTCCCTTTTGAAACTGAACCTTCATTTTGTTCTTTATTTGTTTCTTGTTGTTTAGCTTGTGCCCTTGTTATAGCATTTATGGTTACTGGATCACTGTCACTCACTTCTTCTTGCTCCATGATGTTGACTGCTTTCAATGGTATGTTATTAGATGTGTTTTGTTGTTTTTGAGGATTTTTTGGACAATCCTTTATTAAATGTTCCCTGCCACAATCCTTGCAATAAGCTCCTTCTATTCTTAATGTAGGAGGTTGTGGACAGTCTCTAATGAAATGTTCTCCCCCACATCTATAACAAGTTAACTTTTGGCTCCCTTTGAACTGAGGTTTCTGATTGGACATATAATGATTGGTTATATACATGACTGTGGTTGTATCCATCTCAATTCTCCCATTTCCCAAATCTAGGGCTTATAGTTCTGGTTCTCTCAGTTCATATCCTTCCCATTCTTCCTGATATCCTTCATTCCATTGATAATCTTCCTTGTATGGTGATCTTATTCTTGAGTTTCCCTCCTCTATTGGTGTGTATTTAACTGGTACCACATTTATTGGTAATGGAGGCTGTTGCCCAAGTACAGGTCTTGGTTGCTCAATATATCCAGATTCTCTTTGACTTGCATAATCTCTCTCCTTAATGGGTTGTTTATTGTAGAAACATTCCTCTCTGGTATGATTTGTCCATTTTCTCTCTAGTGTACAGTATTTGAGTGTTTTTCTATCTTGCAAATGTTGTGGTTTTTGATATGGGCATTGTTGTACTAAATGATTTTCTCCACAATTATAGCATTTTTTGTTTGTTATCTTGGTGTTTATCAAATTGGTTTTAGTGCTGACTTCTAGGGCTTTAGCAATGGCTTGAGCCAATTCTTTTGCTGGTGGAATTTTATCTTCATTTGTTCTAGGTTGATCAAATGCTAAGAGGTCTTGACCTCTGTTATCTTCCAAATCTATTGCCTCTTTCACACAAGCTCCTAGGTCAGGGCATCTCCTATAATACACTAGGGTTCTTAATTGGGCACTTCTTAATCGTTCTATGAATAGGGATACTTGCCTCGCCATGGAAGGTACTTCTTCTCTGGGACATCTGTCAATGTACTGCTTGAATCTCCTAGCTGCCTCTCTGACATTTTCATCTTTTTGATGTTTAAAACTATGTATCAATGTAGCTGTGCTATGTTTTATTCCAGTTTTTGAGAATTCCCCAATGAAGGCTTCTAGGAAGGATTCAATATCTAGATACATTTCCTTTCTCAAGGGAATGAACCAAGATAATGCAGGTCCTGTTAGGGTTAGACCAAATGCCTCAAATTGTACTTTGTAATCCTCAACCTCTTCTGCTCTAATTAGTTGTCTAAATTCTGCAGCATGAGCATGAGGATCAGAATATCCTTCATATTGATTTTTCATGCATTTGGCTACTTGATAGGGTCTAAGCATTCTGCCCTGATTTTGCCAATGAGGTCTTCTTCTCATAGGAAAATCATCCTTTTCAAAAGGATTTGGGGAAGTATGTGTTCTCCTACCCTGTTGTTGTTCACCATTATTGTGAATTTCATGTGGTCTTGGCAAATCTGATTGCCCTAAGTTCTGTTCCCAAGGTCTCTTGTCTGCACATTGCCCTAGGTCATTAGAATTTTCTGGGTCTTGTGAGAAGATGTATACACATCCCTGCCTATCCTCATATCTACCATCTTTGAATTGAGCTACTGGTGTTATATTCAAGGGAACTTCTAAGTTTCTCAATCTAATGAGAAACTTATGCATTCCATCCTGATATACATAGGTACCAAACCTATTTGTATACATGTATTTGAGGATTTTTCTATAGTCCCCAGTTTCAGAAGATTCATTTGCTTCATTTAAATTTTCCATGTTGATTTCTTGCCCTAAATCTCTTTCCTGCAATTCCCCTATCACTCGCTCTTTTCCTTCCTTCCCAGGTCTTGCTTGGAATGTGTGTATAATTTATTACCTGACCTAAGGATCATTCAATTATTTTCACAATTTTATGGAAAAAATCGTGTTTTCCACGATTCTGTAGAGGAAATCGTGATTCCCACGATTCTGTGATCAAAATCGTGTTTTTCACGATTCCGTTGTGAAGGTCGTGTTTTTCACAATTCTGTTGTGAGAATCGTGATTTCTACGATTCTGTGATGAAAATCGTGTTTTTGATCAAAATCGTGTTTTTCACGATTCTGTTGTGAGAGTCGTGATTCCCACGATTCTGTGATCAACATCGTGTTTTTCACGATTCTGTTGTGAAGATCGTGTTTTTCACGATTCTGTTGTGAGAATCGTGATTTCCACGATTTTGTGATGAAAATCGTGTTTTTGATCAAAATCGTGTTTTTCACGATTCTGTTGTGAGAGTCGTGATTCCCACGATTCTGTGATCAAAATCGTGTTTTTCACGATTCTGTTGTGAAGATCGTGTTTTTCACGATTCTGTTGTGAGAATCGTGATTTCCACGATTCTGTGATGAAAATCGTGTTTTTCACGATTCTGTTGTGAGAATCGTGATTTCCACGATTCTGTGATGAAAATCGTGTTTTTCAGGATTTTATGATCAAAATCGTGTTTTTCACGATTTTATGATCAAAATCGGGTTTTTCACAATTTTATGACCAAAATTGTGTTTTTCACAATTTTATGATCAAAATCGTGCTTTTCACGATCTTATTCCCAGACAATCGTGATTGCTCACAATCGTTAAAAACACGATTCTCTTATGAAAATCGTTTTCTAGGAATCGCGATTTTGTGCTTTGTTTCAGAAAATCGCGATTTTGTGTTTGACTACAGAATCGCGATTCTGATCAGTTTTTTGAAAAATTTTGAAGGTATTAATTTTCAGAGTTTTGATTCTATAATAGAATCGCCTTAACTATTTTTCAACATGCAATGAAAGAGTTTACTCAAATTAATATTTTTTCCCACAAAAAATTCAAAAATTCAGAACATCGCGATTCCATGTTTTTGGTTATTTTGTGCTTATTTGTGCTTAATGGTCATGTAAATTTAAAGAAATACAGAGAAATTGTATTGAGGACTCCTTACCTTGCTTGCTTGATAAAAAAATATCCAAAACTTTTGTTTTGCAGAAAGTCGCGACTCTGTCCTTGCTCTCACTCTCTCTCTCTCCGACTCAAATGAGTTTTTTCTGAATTTCTTGGATTTTATAGTGTCCACACAATCGCGATCCTATGCTATTTTATCAGAATTTTCACTTTTTACTGGCCCAATTCTTATTCTTCAACAATTTTAGGGTTTTAATCCTCAATTCCTAACTTTTCATTATTAATCACCATTAGTCACTCCCATTATCATACTGGAGAAAATCGCGATTTTGTACTTCCTTTCCAATTTTCCACTTGATACTCAGTCCTCACTGATTTTTTGGAACTTGACTTCCTTCACTTACTCACTTAATAAAATCTTTTACAATTACCTATCTCAAAACCCAAATATGCTCAAAATTCAAAAAAAATTTCTCTTACAGAAAATCGCGATTTTGTGCAGAGAATTGTATTTTTCTTGTACTTCCTGTTTTTTGCAATTTTGAGTCTTCTTTTCTTTTGCTTTCCTTCAATACCCTTTACCAACTCCAATTCCGTTGTCACCTGCAATTTTACATTTTTAACAAAAAATTATTTAGAGAATCGCGATCCTATGAAGAGAATCGTGTTTTTCCTAATTTTCTAGTTTTTTGGCAATTTTTGCTTTTCTTTCACTTGGTCTTCTTTTACTCTTGTCAACAAAACTTCAGTCCAACTTCCTAAGGAGAAAAGAAATTTGTTTGATTGTTTTAATGAATTTTATGAATTTGTTTAGTATTTTGCCCTAAATTAAGGTAAACACTTCACTTAGGGTTTCTTGTTTGGTGATCTATTGATCCTGTGTTCCTTGATTGGTTATACTCTCTTATTCTTTGGCTATCAAAACAGTTCATGAGCCAAACTTCCCAAAGAAAAAGGTGCTAAGAAATGCAAATATCAATTTTTGCAAAGATAAACTCAAATATTTTTTCTTTTCAAGATGCAATTCAGTTTTTTCTCAAGATTATTGCTTTGACTTGGCTACAAATGTATCTTACCTACTTGCATCTAGCTACCTTACTTGACTTTTCCTTAATGCAATCTTGTCATCTTCCCAAGATCAACAATTTTGCTTAGTACTTGATCAAAAAGCACTCTACAAATGCAAGAATAGACACATTTTACCTTATCTTCAGCTTTCTTGATTCAGTTTTTCACACACCTGCACTTTACTTCCAAAAAATGATATGAGCAATTATCAATTTGCAAAAATTTCTCACTTCCTATTCTCAAAAGATTATCTATTGCTTTCTTTTCCCAAAAGACAAACAAAGAAATCTACCTTTTCATGTTTCCATTTCTTGATTAAAGAGTATTACCTTTTCAATGTGTTCAATACCATCACATTAGAAGATCCAGCAAGGTCTAACTTCAATGAAGCTTTTGATATATTCCCCGGCAACGGCGCCAAAAAATGTTTGTTGTTGAACTTTGGAGTTGTCCTCTCCAATCATTTAATCCTGGGAGTATACAAGAGACCACAACCCCTTCTATATGATAGAATCCAAGAAATAAGAGAAAACTGGCTGGATTTCTGAGAATAATGAAGATGAAGAGAAATTCCTAGGGTTTGGATTATCTTGAGCAAATCTCCATCATTTTCCACAATCTTGGTGTCTAAAGCATGTTATTTTCTCAGTAGAATACAATCATGAAGTCAAAACTCAAAAATGATATCTGTAACCTTCAGACGAGACAATCGCGATTCTGTGAAATCAGACGATTTTCATCTCCAGCACCATTCTTCATCAATTTCTCACTCATTATGTCAGTAATCAGCTCTCTTCATACACATTCATCAGAAACACACAATAGAAGCTCACAAATCTCTATAGATACACATAGAATAGACTCAACAAATCAAAGAAATCACACAAAAGGAAGAAACACGATTTTCTGCAGGAAACTCTCTCTAATTGCTTGGATAGCATGTAATATAAATAACCAACCCTCTCATAATAGAGCAAATTGTCTTTTATACATTTTCAAGTGTCCCTTTTCATACTTGAATTTTGGTCCTTTCCTCTTTTATTCTAAAATTATGCTATCTAGGAGTTTCCAAAAATTCTAGAAAAATTACATAAAATTCTACTCTACATAAGGAAGACTCTTCCTTATTTTTACATCAATTGCATAAATATTTTTACAAGTTTTTGGCATTTTACAATTACTTTTCCATCAAAAGTACTTCAAAAAATTACTTCTTCCAACAATACTTCCAACAAGGAATGGTCAAATACCAATGGGTACGTAAAGATCGGAAGGAGGAAGGGCAGACGTCAACATCAACTCATAAGGAGAAAATAGAAATGAAGAAGTCAGCTTCACCAAAGTCCAAACCAAACGGACTCTTGCAAGTATGGCTCCCCAAGCCCTTGATTGAAGCTCAAAAAGCACGACATCAGATATGGATCCCCAAGAAGATAATACAGGCAGCCAAGTTGGAGATAAGCACTCAAGAGGAAGCATTACGGCAGAAAAGATAAGTGACGAAGCCAAAACAGAGTCATCGGAGAAACAAAAAGGGAAACACCTTTGTCCCTAGAGAAAACAAAACAAACAAAGAAAGTCCAAGGAATCAAAGGAAGAAATTGACCTATTCAAGCGCCCATGAAATGGATCTGGAAACCCAAGCGACTGCAAGGGATGGACCATCGAAACAATGGATACGCCAATTGCACTCATGAAGCAACGGATGCACCTAAAGTATGCATAATAGGGCCACATTACAAGCCACGCATTTGGCACCTGATGTACCTGATAGAATTAGTGGTGCACATTCTCCAATGGAGATTAGATCATAGCTTCAACTCTCTTAGGAATGGACATGCTATGTACATAAATAAATGCTTCGGCTATGCTAACGCTTGTTTTTCTTTCAGAATAAGAAATTAAAAAAATATGGTAAGAGATCTCACTTATAGAACCATGGGAAATGGAGTGATGGAACTGCAATAATCACTACAATGCACTATACGGCTTCATGCTTTCCTTTGAAGATAATGCACTTTTCCTTACAAGTGCAGATGGCTTCTGAAGATTCTGAAGCAACAGTACAAGAGGAAGTATTGGAATTTCCACTCTAGAGTATCACCAAGGCAAAGGGACACTGGTTTCGAGAAGATCAACTAGTTGGGGAGTATCTCTTCCTGGCGACGATCAAAATTATGGATACAGATCATCAATTTCTAATCATGTCCCAAGATTTTCGAGTACTACATGAACTCCCGTCTATCGTAGAAACTATGAAGAAAGCGGGCATACATAAATATTTTGAACTGCCAATCTATAAGCCCGACTTTCAAAGATGCACACAGGTCATGAATACCCTACAGCCAGCACTGCATGATCCTTTGGTGCCCGAGGCTAGAGTGATGGATAAAATAGGTGAATGGGTAGTCATCCAATTTACGCATGACTTGATTAAAGAAGCCTTTGGATGGGAAAAGGATGGAACTACCGTGGTAAAAGAAGAAAGCCGAGGTGCAAAGACCAGGACATTTACAAACATCAACCGAGTAGACATAGAGGAGGAAGTAAGGCTTATTCACCAACACTTCTGCTTCCCGAATATGCATAGGTACACGTCCCCTCAAAAGATTATTGTTCAACTACTCTCACACGCCACTAAGCAGATTGGAAATCAAATTAATCTGACTCCATACATACAAGAAAGGTTATTCGAGGCAAAAAAGCAATGGAATAATAAGAAGTTCCTCAACGGCAGTGTGGCTCTAACTATCTTGATTTATCATGCTTTGGGCATTAGAGAGCACCTGCAAGAAATGCCATCATCAACGGCTCTGGCGAAATATGCCAAAGTTGCCACTGTTCCTAAAAAGAAAAGAGGAGTCAAGATTGTAGAAGAAGCAGAAACTAGCTCTCAACCCAGAATGAGAGGCACAAAGAGACTAAGGGAAGTCAAGCAAATGGAAGAGGAAGCTCCAGCCACGAAAAGGACACATGTACTGCCAAAAACAACCATTGAAAAACAAAGGTTGATTACAGAGGAAGACTTAACTAGGGCCATGGAAGAGACGCACCAATATACGGAAGGACAAGTCAATTTACCGGTGCAAGGCCACCAGTATCAACAGACCCAACAAGAAACGGAAGCGAAAAGAAAACTCACCAAAGTCCATCGGTACAGGGAAATAGGGCTGGACAATTCAAGCTCATCCTCGGATGCACAAGACGAACCAGACAACTCACTATTAAATGTGGATATCCAAAGTGAGTCAAAGGATGATGGACAATGGGTAGAGTTGAATGAAGTTAATTACAATGAAGAAGTCGAAGGCCTAAAGACGGATGACCACACTACGCATACTAATAAGAACACCACAAGTCAGGAAGCAGACCAGGAAGGTACGCATGTGATAAAACTTAATGAGACTTCCACTATTCGTATCAAGGAGGCCACACCACCTCGCGGAATGTCCATAAAGATACCAAAGAAAGAGCCTCAGAAAGAGAAACTAGAAGACGAAGAACCCTTCACACCAATAAGAGTTGTGGCAGAACCCTCCCCCATGGATGTCACATTTCAAGGGAGCGCCACAAAAGCTATTGATTTGGATGAACAAGAAAAAGCACACAACATACAATTACAAATTAGACAACCACACAACGAAACCATCCATGTGGAGCAGGGAAAAGATGTGCAATTTGGTGAAGCTCCAAGCATACCTAGGATGTGGTTAAATGTCGACATAGCTCAACTCAAGCCAGTAGTACAAGACATGATCAGAACGGCACTAGACACACAACAACTAATGCTTGAGGTTGATGAAGACTATGATCAAGCAATGCAGGACAAGCACGAGCTTCAAGAAAAGAGTAAGAATCTTTCAGCAAAATTGAACTTAGAAAGAGAGCACCTCAGAAACAAAGAGAACGAAGTCCAGAAGCCAAAAAGCAGTGCAATGAGTTAATGACAGAAAAAGAAAGATTAAAAGCACAACTGCAAGAAGTACAGACAAAATACGAAGCTAGCGAGACTGAGAAAGTGCGAATGGCTGCCCGGAGCAAACTACTGGAATCACAGATCAAAGTATACATGGAGGAAGCGGAAAACTTAAGGAATCGAAATAAAGAACTCATGACCGCCCTTCTCAGTGATCAGCCAATAAATGTTCAAGAAAGACCAGAAAAAGATATCGAAGAATTGGAGACAAAGATAGCTATGTATGAAGATCAGCTCAAGAAGGAGCAACTCACCATTGCCGAATGGGAAAAGAGGTACATGGATGACACTGCAGCTCTCAGAACTAAATGGAAGAAAGCTGAAAATCGATACCTGCTGCAATGTAAAGAAGATCAACTCGCAATAGTGGTAGAAGAAATCCAAAAGAACAAACAATTTTTACAGGCCCAAGAAGAAATTCAGCAAAAGAAGGAGCTAATCAAACAACTCCAGGATCAACTAACACACAAGGACATAGAGGGGACACTAGTAGTTCCAAAATCCGCAGAGGCTACTGTGGAGACTGAGGTACGTCCTCTCTCTCCCCCCTCACATCATTCACCGACAAGGGAGGAACAGGAGGTTCACATTGAACATAACACTCGGGAAATTGCAGAATTAAGCCCACCGGAAAGGGCACTACTGGTGTCCTAGCTTATGGCTGAATTTGAAGATCAAATCATCACAGTAATGAAGGAAGCTAAGATAGAAAGCAAAAACTTGGACCAAATTTTGAAGCCTTTTAGTGTACCCTATGGACTACTTAAAGAACAAACGTGACACTATATAACGACTATGACAAATAAAGATCCGGACCACAATCTCCACTTCAGACATGATACATTCAAGTATACCCAGGAAAAATTTGAGAAGGCGGATCCTATATGCAGAAGAAAGCTTTTGGAAAAGAATCCTACACTGCGAGTACAGTGGGAAGCATCACCTTATGTGCTTCAGGTAAACCCATCTTTTTTCCTAGTACCCCGTCGAAGAGCCTGGACGCAATTTTGGGATGGTCAGCACCAAGGAAATATCAATAATCAGTGGCTCAACTATCCGTTGTTACCTAGTCCTCCACACAATTACTTACCGACTAAAGAATATATGGTGAAAACTATGGAATTTTGGATTGCAAGATATGCTACAGTTCCGGATTTAGCAATTAAAATGAGAAATAAGATATTCAGCATGCTACTTACCGTAATCAAAGTCTTCCAACACACAAAATATACTTTTTTAAATTTCATGGGCATTACGTAGGGATCCGAAGCACTCATTTTTTATCTATCTACTATTCCAAGCCGCCTAACACTTATGGCATATTATTCTCGAATTATGTTTTTGCCATCAACGTATATGCGAACTTTCGAAGAAGCATTTTTCACCGGCTTCTTCGAAATAGATTCAGAATTTTTTGTAAAAATGACTTCGAACCTTAATGCACGTCTGGTCGCTTATGAAACGAGTTTTTTGTGGATCATTGGCAAGCACCAGAGGATGGGGTAAAGTCAACACAATGGAAGGAATTTATGATATGTCACGCTAATCTTCTGAACCAACGAGAGCAAGCAGCCATACAGACCTATACACGTCGCCACAAAAAGCTTGTCGGGGACGACAAAGTTCAGGAGGAGGGACGTGTGGAAGGGGAATCAAGCAAGAAAAGAAGAAGAAGAAGATCAAAGTCAAAAACAACTCAATAAAGAATGAAGATCATAACACCGGAAACCCACCCTCTGCCCAAAGCCCCGCAGGGGCACGCATCAGGCAACAACGCGAATCATCCAGGTCCTGAGAATTGGAATTAAAGATCAATCAGAACCAGGACATTTCATGGGAAGGATGGACCAGGGCCAGGAACTATACATGAAGAAGTGGAAGACAATAATTGGCAAGTAGTAATCCTTCCGCTGACAGCGTGCGGTGAAAAGAAAGTAAATAGGCTCAAAACAATACCACAGGGTCACATGTGTGCAACCAGGACAAATCAAAGGACCACAAGCAAGACATAGGTCACTGGTGGCATGCGTAGCAACCCAACTGAATACAGCAACCCAGATATGTGATATATGGAATACCAAGGGGCAAAACAGAAGCAAAGGACATACCTCGGATAAGATAACCAATTGTCTGACAGTCCTTGCTGCTGCCTCGACCACTGGGTGCGTGTATTCAGGCCTCTTAAACAAACTGAAGACAAGAAGTAAAGCCTGTCAAGGGATGATAGAGACAAAGAGGGGGAGAGTGTTGCAGAGCAAAGAGCGCACAAGGCAGAGAAAATGAAGGGCCCCAAAATTTTTCCGATTTGGACACCTTATTTTTGTATTATAACCATTCTTGTAATATACTTTCCATTGTAAAGGCACTAGAGGAGTCCTCTAGATGCATCCCCACTGAAGATTAGTAGCTTACCCATGTAAATTAGTAGGAAATTAGCTTTTTAGTGAATAAAGTGCCGATCTCTTGTGTGAAAGGACCATTGTTAGGGCACAAGTATATAAGTCAATTTGTGACTCTTTGTAAAGACTTTTTGCCATTGTGAAGAAGGAGCTCTCCAAAATTTTGAATTTGCCTCTTTCTTGCAGATTTCCATCTTCTCTTTGATCTTTTATGTGTGTGTAATGCTTGGAATGTGTGTGTAAGACTGTTGTCTATCCCTCCCCACTGTTTTTGAGCTACTATAGTGTGTGTGTGTGAGCCTTGCACATGTCCTCATACACTTGGTTAGGTCGTTCGATCAGATTGACATTCAAATGTGTGTTAATTTCTCACTATACGCACTTGTGTTGCAATAGAGGTACAGTCTCATTGGCACAATTCCTTGAGTCTTCTTGACTCGAGTACACATATGACAATAAAATGCCAACCTTATTTATAGTTCAATTATGAAGGACTTTAATTATATTATCCACTCTCTTCACAACTTATGAAAAAATCTAAAATAAAATATAATTATGTAAAGGAAGAAATATTATAACATGTATAATAAAAAAAATGTAGATTCCTAACCTTATGTCCTTGTCAATATAACCTAAATTCAAATAGATCATCAAAACTATTTTTTTCTCCTAATAAACCTTCTTACTCTTGAGTTGGATATCTTCACCTAGAAAAATTTTGCAACCTACGAAAATGGAAATGGTATAGACCTATCGATCTAGAATATCATGTGAATTTTTCATGGTGATCATTATATGTTACTATATTCTGCTTGAAGTATGATATTTTCTATTGATCAAGACTTGGCCACTCTAGAATCAGAAGAGAATAAAAAGAAAGTTGAGCAAGGGCTACATGTGAAATGAATAACAATTTACCATTTTCATGCAATCTTTATAAGGTATTTGATTTGTAAGAGTATGAAATGGTTGTTCCTCCCACCAACATATAAGAATGTGTTGGATTTTGAGGTCTATGAAAGCACGCAAACAACACAAGGAAGAAGAAGAAGAAGTTTGGCACACAACACATAATATTGAATGTATTACCAAGAGAATATACAAAGATAAGTAACCCATTAGGGTTATAGGCATATATAGAAGCCATGGGAAAAAACCTCTTAAAGAGGGAAAAAAGTTCCCCAACAATCCTAGTGTGTTCACACACATCACTACCTATCCCCCGTTGGAGTGATGTGGTGAACAAGGAGTTGGCACTCATGTATAAGGAAGTGCCAAGCTATGTGGAATCAATCCACAAAAGGAAGCAAGCCCAAATCTTTGCAGAAAGCTTCAAACTTCTCCCTAGGCAGAGCCTTTCTGAAAAGGTATGCAATGTTCTCATATTTTGGCACATATGCCAAGTTGATCTCTCCAGCACAGAACCTCTCCTTGACGTAATGATAGTGCACCTCAATGTGCTTAGTGCGATCATGGAAAACAGGGTTCCTTGAAACTCACAATGCACTCTGACTCTCAGTGAACATGGTGGTAGTAGAAGATTGACCAACACCCAAATCAGCCATAAGGCATCTAAGACACACACATTCAACAATCGCTATGAAAGCTACCCTACATTGAGCCTCACAACTAGAAGTGGCCACAGTAGGTTACTTCTTGCTCAACCAAGATATGCATGAGCTAATGAGCATGAAGCGAAAGCCACTAGTGGACACAGGAGTGTCATAGCAGCCAGCCTAGTTAGAGTCAACAAAAGCATGTAAACATAGCGGTAGTGATTCCACCTTGGGATAAAACAATCCAAGTAGCCAGGTACCACTCAAGTAGCGAAAGATGCACTTAACCACCTACCAATGCTTGACACCTAGGCAATGCATAAACCTGCTCATCTGTGAGATAGCAAACTGAATATCTGGCCGAGTAATGCATAAGTAAATCAAGCATCCAACACCTTGCTGATAAAGAAGAGCATCAAATGCATCTCCAATAGCATGAAGACTTAACCATAAACCTGTGTCCATAGTGGCAATAGGTTTGCATTCTTCAAGGCCAAAACGCTACAATAATATGTCAATATATTTTGTTTGACACAAAGCTATTCCATCGACTTGAATAAACTGAATGCCCAAATAATGATGCAAATGCCCCAAATTTGACATCTCAAATAAGGCATGCAAATTAACATTAAAATCAGTAATATTCTTCTAATGAGTACCCATGAGCAGCATGTCGTCAACATAGATAACAGTGATCAGAAGCCCATCATTTGCATGCTTAACATATAAGGTGCTCTCAATTGGACTGTTCTCAAAACCATGTGCAATCAAGTAGGCATTGATCTTCTCATACCAAGCACATGGTGCTTGCTTCAAACCATATAATGTCTTTTTCAATTCTACACAAAACCACAAGGTTGAAAATCATACACTTCTTCATGCAAGTCACCATTTAGAAATGTAGTTTTAATGCCCAACTAATGTACGTTGCAACCATGATGATCTGCAAGTGTACAGATGCTATGAACAATAGTCATTCGACATGTAGGAGCAAAGGTCTCATCAAAATCAATGTCTCTTTCTTGAGCATAACCCTTTGCAACAAGCATAGCCTTATGCATGTCAACTATTCCATTAGGCTTACACTTTAGCTTGTATACCCACTTAGTGCCAATGGCCTTCTTGCCAGGAGGCAAGTCACATAAAGACTAGGTACCACTTTTCATAATAGCATCATATTCTGATTGCATAGCAACCATCCAATTTTTTGAATTTTTTGCTTCATCAAACAAAACTAGCTCCTTCCTATCATAAGGACTAGAGCCAGCCATAGCATAGCAATCGGATGCAAAAGAAGCACTATGAGAGCCTAAACAAGTATGATATGACAAAGGTGCATCTAATTTGCTATCTCGCAAAGTCCACACCAACCATTAAGGCATAGTCTCTGCCTCGCCTATATCAGATCTCTCATCAACAAGTGCATCATGTAAATTTGCATCAGAATGGAATGATCTACGTCACCACATTGTTGGCAAGTTTCACCAATTTTTGGGTTTGTAAAATGAGACCACCAGGTGGATCGGGTCCGGCTTGTCTACGCGTCTCTTCATGGCTACAAGTGGGGTTCTTGTGCATTGCTTTAAGGCATGAGAAGTGAATTCAAATCTTGTTGAGTTGCTACTATGTGCATGAACTAAGTACTAAACAAATCTGTAATTTAAGTAAGCTTAGGAAGAGTTCATTTTTCTTGTTAGTTGAAAGGCTTGGTGTTGTGCCATTGGAATCAAATAAACAAAAATAAGATGATAGTTTCTTCATCTATGGGAATATTATGGAATTGGTGTATGTTTTGTTCTATAGGAAATAAATAGGTGGAAAGGAAAATATAAACAATGTTATGTTCTCCACGAATGTTACGAGATTGACATGTTTGAACAGCTAAACTTCTATAGAAGATGTGTTAACTGAAGTGGAGGAATCTACATCCATAAGTGGTCGTTCAATGAAATGAGTCTAAATGAGTAATGTTGATGCTTATGATAAACCCCTATACAAAGTATGATAAAAAATATGAAATCACCCCTATACAAAGTATGCTCAACAATATGAAATCAATGTAGCTTTAATATCTCAAGAGATAAATCGAATTGCCTATATGAACTAAATACATTCCAATAGAAATGGTGGATGAATGAGAGGTCCAACATCTGCAACCCCCAATGTCAACAAACACTTGATCTCTTCTCATAAGCCTCATAATGTTTCCTAAAGTTTCATAAAGTCCCGTAATGTTCTACAGAAGAAATCATTAGAAAACAAAAACACATAAAAGCATACATATAAATAGACATACAAACATGCACACTTCTGCACAATTATCCATGCATACACACATAGTCTCTCATGCAAACACACACACATGCACACATCACCTACTTAACATGCACACAAAAATACACATGCACACACTATCACTCACACTCCTCATGCAATTGTAAACACTCTCTTTAGCTTTAGACATCACACACACTTCACTCTTAGTTAGATACACATGTATAAGCTTAAGAACTAACAATAAATTAAACATAGAGTAGAATACACATTCATAATCACATAACATAGGTAACTATTATCACACATATGTATAGACACATAAACATAAGCATTCACATAGACATTCACATACAAATTCACAAACATATGGGCACATACAAACATAAATGCCCATCCATGCACACACATACTTATGGACATACTTACATTAATACATTCACATTCGCATGCTTAGGTACATGTTCACATAGAATTAAACTCACATAAGAGATTCTCAAACCCACATAAACATATACAAAAACACATTCACATTTACAAATACATACACAAACATATTCTCAAACCCACATCATTTGTACACATACATAGGTACTTAGGGTTTAATTACAAACACAAAAATATAGGATACACACTTGCATAGGGATTGGTTTTTAATACACATAGGGTTCACAACACATATACATATTACACATGTGGTTATTACATAACTTGACATATGAAAACTCACATGAATAGACATACATCCCCATACAAACACAAGCATAGACACATGTACATATCCATACTTAAGCTCACTACCACTCACACATAGATACCTTCATATGATCATGATCACACATACTAACTCACGTATTATTCACATATACATATGTATGGTCTTAAAATGAAGGGTTCAAATGAGGGTTCAAATGGAGATAAAGTTGATGGTTCAAATAAGGGTTCTAGTATCCCTTGATTTTGTGTTCAGAACACATCCTCATCTTCTTCTGTCTGCAAGCATTGAAGAAAGAGATCATTCAAATCAAAAAATCAGGTAGAATATTTTTTAGAGTTTTAGGGTTTGCCACTTTTGAAGAATATTTTAATTTTTTTGAATGTATGTCGGAGTGGAAAAATCCTTTCAAAAATTTGAAACCTATAAAGGCTAAGAAATAGCCTCATTTGGACTAGTACTAGATTGTCCACTTGTGAAAAGAGGCAGGAAAGTGTCATACACATCTTTGGAGCTAACTGTTGTCTCCTTAGTACATGAAAGCAATGGCTGAATAAAATCTTTCAGAAAAACAACATCATGGCTAGCCAAAACATGTTTACTCTACAAATGATACAGACGATAGCCTTTGCTTTTAGAATTGTACCCATCAAAACTACATTTCACTGCTGTGTCATCCAATTTCATGGGTTGTTGTTTAGGTACTAATGCATATGCCAAACAAACAAAGATATAAAAGTGAGAAATAGATGGCTTGCAACCATGTCAAACCTCACATGGAGTGATACACTGCAATGCTTTAGTGGGACACTTGTTAAGTACATATGTTGCACACATAACAGCCTCAAGCTAGAAACTATGTGGTAAAGCCTCACTCTTTGTTCTTCCTTTCAACAACTCCATTTTGTTGAGGTGTATACAACATTGTACACTAATGCATTAAAGTCAGAAGACATATATCCCCCCCTCAATCAGAACCGAGGGTGCCCATTTAACATGCTAAAATATTTTCAACCAAAATCAGAAATTGTTTGAAGCACATAAACCCATGCATGCTTGGAAAAATCATCAATGAATATCACAAATTAAAGTTAGTTCCCAAAAGAAGCTATCTACATAGGACCATAGACATCACTATGAACAAGATACAATTTTTTAGTAGCTGGAGTCAAACTATCTTTTGGGAAGGAGGAACGTTGCATTTTGCCCAAAATGCAGCCTTCACAAACATGTTTTCCAAGTGCCTCAAGTTTTGGCAAGAAGGATGCCATTTCAAATTTTTGCAAGTGTAGCAAACTAGCTAAATTCAGATGACCAAAGCATACATGCAAAAGCTTTGAACACCAAGAGATTAACTTATCTCCCACATAACACATGTATCCATAGGTTGACCTTCTATCATCTGGATTACCTGCCCAATCTGCATCACTATATATTTTGATATTTGTATCTGATGTAAAACCATAATACAAACCCTCTTTGAGTGTTCCCTTAATGTACCTCAACACTCTTTGACCTGCAATCCAATGCTCTTTCCTAGGACAATGCATAAATTGAGACAACACCCCAACTGCATATGATAAATCAGACCTAGTTAATGTAGCATAGATAAGACTACCAACCAAACTCTGATATTGTTTCATGTCCTTGAACTCTTCACCTCCAAATCTGCTCAATTTATGATTCACCTCCATTGGAGTAGGTGCTATTCTGCAATCATTCATTTTAAACTTGGTTAACAAATTCTTCAAATACCTTTCTTGAGTCACATACACTCCATGTTGAGTGTATGAAATCTCCATGCCCAAGAAGTATGACAAATCTCCCAAGTCACTGATTTTGAACTCTTTCTCCATTTGCTTCTTTAGGCTTTGTATGCCTTTCTCATCTGTACTTGTAAGAATTATATCATCAACATATATACATATGTAAATGAACCCATCATCACTTGCTTTGACAAGCAAGCTACTATCTGCTTTAGATACTTGAAATCCAAGTTCCTTTAAGAACTTTACAAGCCTATAGTTCCATGCCCTTGGGGCCGGCTTCAAGCCATATAAAGCTCTCTTGAGCTTACACACATAATCTGGATATCTTCCATCTCTGAATCCTTGAGGTTGCTCCATGAAAACATCATCTGAAATATAACCATTCAAAAAAGCATTCTTCACATCTAATTGACATAATTTCCAACCTTTGCATGTAGCAATTGCTATGAGTGTTCTAATGGTTGTCATCTTTGCCACTGGACTATAAGTCTCATCATAGTCAATACCATATGTCTGAGCAAACCCTTTAACAACAAGTCTAGCTTTGTACCTAGACACACTTCCATCTGCAAATCTCTTTGTCTTATAAACCCACTTGCATCCAATGATCTTCTGACTATTTGGTTTTGGAACGAAATCCCATGTTTGATTCTCCATCAATGCATCATATTCTTCCTGCATAGCTTTTTTCCAAATCTCTTTACCTTTTGCCTCTTCATATGTAGAAGGGTCTTCATCTGCTTTAACCATGTAAGCATAATCCTTAGTAGTCAAGAATGAAGTATCATAGCTATACCTTGTAGGTTGCCATTTGTGCCTTGTAGACCTCTTGAGTTCTCCACTTCTTGAGGTTTCTGGTTCTTCACACTCTGGATCAAATCTTGGTGTCTCTTCCACTTCAACCTGCACTCCATGATTCTCTTGTTCATCAAATATCTGAATCTTTGATTTACCTTTCCTTTGGCTCACAATTTCTTCATCATCTGTATTAATATTGATAGTACCTGCATACCAAGTATCTTGCTCATCAAATGTAACATCTTTTGATACAAGAAAATGTTTTGTGGATGGATTCCACAACCTGTATCCCATTTGCTTATCATCATAACCAATAAACACATATTTTTCAGCTTTAGGTTCCAATTTATGCCTTAATTGTGATGGCACATATGCATAGGCCAAACATCCAAATACTTTGCAATGGTCTAATGTAGGTCTCTTACCCCACCATGCCTCATATGGTGTCATCCCCTGCAAGGCTTTACAAGGTAGCCTATTGACCAAATAAGTAGCTGTGTTTACAACCTCAGCCCATACATAATTTGGGCAGTTTTTCTCCTTCATCATGGACCTTGCAAACTCAACAAGAGTCCTATTCCTCCTTTCTGCTACACCATTTTGTTGAGGAGAGTACCTACAAGTAACCTCTATTTTTATGCCTGCATTCCACAAGTAATCACTGAACTCATTAGTGAAATACTCTCCCCCTCCATCTGACCTTAGTCTCTTCAATTTATGTCCTGTAATTCTCTCTGCATACATATGATAATGTTTGAAAGTATTGAATACTTCTGACTTATCTTTGATCACATAGATAGTGATCCATCTGGTCGCATCATCAACATAAATCACATAATACCTTGATCCATTGATACTGAAATCCTTTGATGGTCCCCACACATCTGTGTGTACCAACTCAAGTTTCTATGAATACATAAACCCATGCTTAGAATAGGGTTGCTTATGAGCCTTACCTAATTGACATGCCTCACATCTGTATGTCATATGTTGACCTGCAACATTAGGCAATCCAAGCACTGAGCCATTATTAATCATGTCTTTAATACCTCTTTCATTGAAATGTCCAAGCCTCTTATGCCAAAGATCTAACTCAGAGATCTTATGTCCTCCATAAGTGAACAAGGCATGACCAACATTACCTTGAATCTTCAATGTGAACAATCTTCCTTCTTTCTTCCCTGAAACAATTTGTTTATACCCATTGCTAGGGTCTTCCACAAACACTCCTTCATTAGTGAACCTCACTTCATAACCTTTTTCCACAATTTGTCCTACACTTATCAAATTCTTAGGAATTGTAGGAACATACAAGACCTTACTCAATAAGGTGCTACCATCCTTGGCCTTCACTGATCCAATTGACTTCACATTATGCTTTGTATTGTCACCTGTTTGAACAACATGATTAGATACCTTATTCTCCAAATCAGTCATCAATGCTATGTTACCACTCAGGTGATTGCTACACCCTGAGTCAATGTAGAAGACCCTTTGATCTTCACTCTGCCTTTCACAAGTTGCATTCGTTATCAAAGTTGAATCTTCCTTTTGATCTGAAGCATAATTGTAGTAGGTATTGTTATATTGTTGACTTTGGAAACCTCTACCTGCATTTCTTCCAAAGTAACCCCTACTACCTCTACCTCTGAAATTACCTCTTTGATTTCTGCCACCTCTTCCTCTTGAATTATAGTTTTGATTATATCCACCATTACTCTGAGTGTTATGCCAACAATCATTAGCTAAATGATTTGTCTTACCACAAATCCAGCAAGCTTTGGATCCATCTTTGTTACTCGTGCCTCTTCCTCTACCTTTGGCACCTCCTCTTCCTCTTAGGAAGTTGGCTTGACTAGTTGTGCCTTCTTCTTCATTTGCTTGTTGCTTTCCTTTGTTAGTTTTCTTCTTGTCTTTAGAGTACATTGCATGACCCGCACTCTTGTCAACATCTCCTTTGATATCATTCTCAAAAGTTAGCATATGTCCTAACAATTGATTCAAATCAGGATTGAAATGATCCAATGAAAGTTCTGTAGATAAAATAAAAGGCTTCCACTTCTCATCACCTCTTAGTCCTGTGAGAATTTGCCTTACCAATTTATCTTCTTCAATGTCTTCATCCACTGCTCCTAATGCATCTGCAATGTCCTTCATCTTTGTCACATAATCAGATATTGATTGTGAAGCCTTCTTCTTGAAAGTAGTAAACTCTGCCCATAAAGATGCCTTTCTTGACTTTGTAGTGTTTTGGAAATGCTCCTCCAAAGCATTCCATATTTCACTTGCACTTTCAAGACCTCTAATGTGAGGTAGCAAGTAGTCATTGACTGCCATATAGATAATGCTCCTAGCTTGAGCATCTCTCTTCATCCAATTCTTCAAATCTGACAATTCCTCCCTAGTTGGAACACTAGGATCTCTGAATTGAGGCTTTTCTTCTTCTCCTGTAATATAGGCTATCAAATCTTTGCTCATTAGATGGGCTTCCATCCTCATTGACCATGCAGGATAATTCTCTCTATCCAATTTCTCTATCTGAAGAGAATCTCCCATCCTTCCTTTACCTGTGTACTGAATTCTTCAATCTTTATAAAGTATAAGGTTACCTTTACTTCGAATGACACTCCTTTTGTCCTTCTTGATGTCGTATGATCTCTTCTTCAAGCTTTTCCTTCAGGCTTTCACCTTTTAATCCTTCAGATGTTGAATTCTTTGCAACGTGCGCACCTCCTCCAAATCAAATCACTCCAAAAGATTCAGTAGATCTTGAGAAATCTACTTCACAAGTTACCTATGTCTAAATCTGCACTTCTGAGAAATTGATTTGGACACTCCTAACTTCTTAGCTTTAATTCTCACAATGTCGAACCCGTTTGATCAAATCCTTTTAGCTATAGAAAGCTTATCTCTCAACTTAGATTTTGAGCTATCATATGTGTAAAACTTTACACTGTGCACTGAGCACTACTCATTTCATTGAACTCGAAATATGCGCCTATTTCAGAAGACTGTGAACATTCTTTACATATAAATGTACCTACACACAATTCTCTTAACCTGATTACAATTGGAAGCTGAAATTTTGTACAGAGATCAATCAACTCTAGACTTAGACTTGTACAAAAGCATTCCATAGAATATCTACCAGAGAAGGAGAAGACACGAAAACTTCGGGCGCAAATTTCCTTCTATTCCTCAAAAAATTACAACTGAGTTATGAGAGAGACTTCTTCTCATTCCTATGAACTCTATTGAGTCTTACAACTTACAAATGCACTATTCTCATACTCTCCTATTGTCTCCTCTACTGCCCCGACATTTTTCAAAAGTATTTATAGGCAAATATGTACAAGCTTATAACTAAACAGAAGTATAAGTGATCTATGTCTTCACTAATGTACATATGTGTACATATCATTCATCCTGTGAATGTAACCACCTTCTTTGCTTCAAGACTTGATCTTATCTCCATCTTTTTGTCTTCCAAACTTCAATTGGTGATTGGTGTGCACCAACAGTTTTAATGTCCAAATGATGTACATTCCAACCATGATGAGTTGCAAGTGCATAGATGCTATGAACAGTAGTCGTTCGGCATGTAGGTGCAAAGGTCTCATCAAAATCAATGCCTCTTTCGTGTGCATAACCCTTTGCAACAAGCCTGGTCTTATACCTGTCAACTGTTCCATTAGGCTTATGCTTCAACTTGTATACCCACTTAGTGCCAATGACCTTTTTGCCAGGAGACAAGTCACATAAAGACTAGGTACCATTTTTCATGATAGAATCATATTTTGATTGCATAGCAACCATCCAATTTTTAGAATTTTGTGCTTCATCAAATGAAACATGCTCATTCTCATCACAGAGACTAGAGGCAGCCATAGCATAGCAATCTGACACAAAAGAGGCACTATGAGAGCCTAACTGAGTATGATATGATAGAGGTACATCTAATTTGTTTTCACACAAAGTCTGCACCAAGCATTTTGGCATAATTTTTGCCTCCTCAATATCAACTCTCTCATCAATAAGTGCATCATGTAAATCTGCATCAGAAATAGAATGATCTGCATCATCACACATGAAACCTGCAAAGGATGAGAAGTAGCCTCATTAGGACTAGAACTAGACTGTCCACCTATAAAAGAGGCAGCAAAGTATCATACATGTCTTTGGAGCTAACGATATCTCCTTAGTACATGAACCTAATGGTTGAATAACGTCTTCCACAAAAACAACATTGCGGCTAACCAAAATGCGCTTAGTATGTGGGTGATACAAATGATAGCCTTTGCTTTGAGAACTGTACCCAACAGAAATACATTTCACTACTTTATCATCCAATTTTCTGCATTGTTGTTGATGCACTAATGCACATGCCAAACAACCAAAAACATGCAGATGAGCAATAGATGGCTTGTGACCATGCCAAGCCTCATATGGAGTGATAGACTACAGTGCTTTAGTGGGACACCTGTTAAGTACATATGTTGCACGCATAACAACCTCAAGCCAGAAACTATGTGGTAAAGCTTGACTCTTGACCATGCACCTCGCCATCTCCATGAGTGACATGTTCTTCTATTCAACAAATCCATTCTGTTGAGGTGTATATGGCACTGTACACTGATGTTATCCCATGTTCAACAAAAAATGCATTAAAATTACAAGACATATATTCCTCCCCTCAATCAGAGCAGAGGGTGCCCATATTACATGTTGATAGATTTTCAACCAAAAGCAGAAACTGTTTGAAGCACATAAACACTTCAGACTTTTTTCAATGGATATACCCATGCATGCCTAGAAAAATCATCGATGAAAGTCATGAAGTAAAGATAGTTTCCAAAAGAGGATGTCTGCATAGGACCACATACATCACTCTAAAAAAGCTACAATTTCTACGTAGCTCGAACTAAACCATCTTTTGGAAAGGAGGAACGTTGCATTTTGCCCAAAATATAGCCTTCATAGACATGTTTATCGGATGCCTCAAGTTGGGCAAAGAGGAAACCCTTTCAAATTTCTTTAGGCGTAGCAATCTAGCAAAATTCAGATGACCAAAGCGTGCATGCCAAAGCTTTGCATCTGCCATAGCCTGAGAATCATGTACTACACATGCTGAATCATTCACAGATTTTTCATAGTCTATGAGCATATAGAGCCCACTTCATAAAATGCCAAAAGCAATAATCACGTTGCCATTTGATAGATCATGAAGTGTACATTTGTCATCAAAAAATTTCACAACCAAGCCAATCTTGGCTAAAGATGAAACTAATAACAGATTCTTCTTGATCCTTCGCACAAAAAAAGCATTTGACAATGTAAAAGAACTACCATCAGCAGTAGTCAAAATTATCTTATCGATTCCCATGAGACGATAAGAGGAGTTGTTGGCACATGCGACAGTATTCCATGTAGGGGCAGGCTCGAGTGAAGTGAAGAAACTACGCTGGGAGGTAATATGTTTGGTTGCCCCACTATCAAAACACCAAACATTTGAGTCTACTACAGACATACATTGTTGAGGAGAAGATGGGTCAAAACTACAAATAGTAGTAAATGCCCATTCTTCATTCTGCACTAGATTAACAAACTATGTTTTCGGTGTAGAGGCCTCTACAACAACCATTCAAGCCTCTTTTCTCTTGGCCTCTTTTGTAGTGGGTTTTGGATAATCCTTTACGATATGATCATTTGCTTTATAGTACTTGCAAAAGAATTTCTGCTTTTCTGTTTTCTTGTCATCTCTGTCATCCTTCTTTGATTGTTTTCTTGGAAAACAATTTCTACTTTTCTATTTTCTTGTCATCTATCTCATCCATTTACCTTTGCCCTTCTGAGTAGACATGAAAGCTTGATCTGCAACATGCATAATGGACATGTCCTGCTTAGATTGATCTTCCTGCAATAGAAGAGAAACTAATTCCTCAAATGTTAAGGCATTTGGATTGCTTTTCATCATCAAACAAAGAGTAGAAGCAAAACTCTAATATGAATCAAGAAGATCATTTAGAATAGTCTGCACAAGTGAACTATCAAGCAAGACTTCATCAATAGAAATCAACTATTCCTTCAAACCTTTGATCTTTGTCAGAAAACTGTCCATGGAATCTCCTCCATTCATGTGCTCACTCTCTAGCTGTTTTTGGAGGTGAGCAACATGAAGCTCATTCCTTGCTTGTTATAAAGTGGTAAGTGTATCTAAAGCATCCTTACTATTCTGCAAGAGCGAATGTGAGGAATAATGACACGTTTGATAGAGAAGGCCATCAATGCATGTGCTTGAGCATATCTGCCATCCCAACAAATTTTCTCTGGAGTAGGTGTAGCAAAAATTGTAGCACAAATAGAAATCTACAGAATATCACCATCTTCGATGCCATCTATGTTAGCTTCAGTACCTATATTTGCAAGTGTAATAGGACATTTTTCAACACCCTGCAAAATATTCCATAGTCCCTTTGCGACCAATACATGACACATCATATAAGCCCATAATGGGTAATTCGTACCATCCAACTTATCCTCAATAGCCAATATATGGAATACATCAATGCTTTCGGCCATGGCCACTGACTAAAATACCTTGATGTAGAAAATTGATTGTATCTCAAAAAGTTGAACAAAACTACCTTGTCAAGTTCTTCTAAACTTGTAGCAGACTTTGAGATGCTTATACTGGCAAACCAAAACCTGTATATATCTTTGGCACAAAAAGATGAAATAGCCTACACAAGCATTGTGACAGTGCATTCGGAGGCCAAAATGAGCTCAGATCACGATTCCGACACCACAAAGTGAAGCCGTTTTGATCTCCTAATCACTCTGAGTATGCTCACCAATTTTTGTGCAATTCTGAGACTATGACCGGAGGGGTGTCGACGATGCCCTAGATGAAGCAAAGACCTGCTCTGATACCAATTGTTGGAGTTGGAGGTTTGCAGAAGCATGCGAACAACACAAGGAAGAAGAAGAAGCTGGAGAACAACACAGAATACTAAATGTATTACCACGAGAATGTACAAAGATAAGTGACCCATTAGGGCAATAGGCATATATACAAGCTGCGGGAAAAAAACCTCCTAAAGAGGGAAAAAGTGTCCAGATATAGTCCTAATGTGTTCATACACATGACTATCTAAATAGAACGACAAAAACACTATTCACATGTGTTATCAGTTTACTCCTTTTTACTTAGATTCAACATAACTTTCGTCTCTCTTATTTTTCCAATTTTTGAGAACCATGCTTCTCTTGGTCAAAGAAGGTACATCTTGTTAGGGTACAACATCATAGGTTATATCTTGTTAGAGTATAACCTTGCAGGGTACATCATCACAAGGTACCAGGGCATATCCCATCAATGTACAACTTAACAGGGTACACCACAATACTTAGGGTATATCTTGTTAGGATTTTTCCTCTTTGTTGGATGTATCCTTGATGCCACCTCAAAATTTTACAAGATGACCTTTCAATACCAAATTTCAGTGGATCATAAGACTTCATTTAATCCCCATTATGATCACTTAATTTTTGCATATCATTCACAATCACAATAATTTAACTCTCCAAACATACATTTCCATGCATGTGTTTTTACATGGAACATTATTTTTGTTTAATGATGGGACATGTGATTGGCCATCCATGTCTATTTTATTTCTTATCAACTGAGATCAATTGCTTTTTCAAATGGGGGCATGTTATCACTTATGGGATGTGATGGAATGTTGAATTATTGGATTTTATTATTGAGATTTTAAATGTGTTTGTGTTTTAGTATAGAATTTTGAGGTTCATGAAGGCATGGATGGTGTGGAATTATTTGGATCTATTTTCACACAAATATAGAAATTATATTAGATCAAGCTTTCTTGACTAGTCAGAAGGGAAAATGTAAATGGAGCTCATCTACTAGCAAGCAAAAATGTGCTAATTTTGCAAAATCAAAGAAGGATGACAGAGACGAGAAGAAAACAGCAAAGCATAAATTGTTTTGCAAACACTATAAACGAAATGATCATGTCATAAAGAGTTTCCCAAAACGTGTTGCAAAAGAGGCAAAGAAGAAAGAGACTAGAATGGTTGTTGTAGAGGTCTCTACACCCAAAATAGAGTCTGCTAATCTTGTGTAGAATGAAGAATGGGCATTTACTATTGTTTGCAGTAATGACCCATCTTCTCATGAACACTGTATGTCTGCACTAGACTTAGATGTTTGATACTTTGATCGGGGGGCAACCAAACATATTACCTTGCAACATAGTTTCTTCACTTCAATTGAGATCTTCCCTACAGGGAATGCTATCACATGCACCATAAACTCCTCTTATTCTATCATGGGAGTTGGTAAGATCATTTTGACTACTACTGATGGTAGTTCTTTTACATTGTCGGATGCTTTGTTTATGCCAGGGATCAAGAAAAGTCTATTATCAATTTCAACACTAGCCAAGATCGGATTGGTTGTGAAATTTGTTGATGAGATACAGTTGCTTTGTCATCTATAGAAGTAGAGTACAAAGGCATGGTTGAAGCTGCAAAAGAAGTGATATGGCTTAAGACTCTCATGAAGAGTTTTGACACTATACAGAGCATACCTATCATTTATGGAGATAACATGAGTTCATTATATCTAGCTGCTAATCCTGTTTTTCATGCTAGGACCAAACACATTGAGATACAGTATCACTTTCTAAGAGAGAAGGTGATGGATAAAGAGATTGAAGTTATAGATACTTCAACCAAAGATCAGATAGCTAATATGCTTACAAAGAGTTTGGATGGACCAAAGTTATAGAAGTTCAAAGATATGGCAGGTATAAAGAAGATAAGAGAAACCTCAATTGATGATTGAGGGGGAGCTGTTGGTGCACACCAATCACCAATTGAAGTTTGGAAGACAAAAAGATGGAGATAAGATCAAGTCTTGAAGCAAAGAAGGTGGTTACATTCACAGGATGAATGATATGTACACATATGTACATTAGTGAAGACATAGATCACTTATACTTCTGTTTAGTTATAAGCTTGTACATATTTGCCTATAAATACTTTTGAAAAATGTCGGGGCAGTAGAGGAGACAATAGGAGAGTATGAGAATAGTGCATTTGTAAGTTGTAAGACTCAATAGAGTTCATAGGAATGAGAAGAAGTCTCTCTCATAACTTAGTTGTAATTTTCTGAGGAATAGAAGGAAATTTGCGCCCAAAGTTTTCGTGTCTTCTCCTTCTCTGGTAGATATTCTGTGGAATGCTTTTGTACAAGTCTAAGTCTAGAGTTGATTGATCTCTGTACAAAATTTCAGCTTCCAATTGTAATCAGGTTAAGAGAATTGTGTGTAGGAACATTCATATGTAAAGAATGTTCACAGTCTTCTGAAACGGGCGCAGATTTCGAGTTCAATAAATGAGTAGTGCTAAGTGCACAGTGTAAAGTTTTACAATAGCTCAAAATCTAAGTTGAGAGATAAGCTATCTATAGCTAAAAGGATTTGATCAAACGGGTTCGACATTGTGAGAATTAAAGCTAAGAAGTTAGGAGTGTCCAAATCAATTTCTCAGAAGTGCAGATTTAGACATAGGTAACTTGTGAAGTATATTTCTCAAGATCTACTGAATCTTTTGGAGTGATTTGATTTGGAGGAGGTGTGCAATCTTTAGGAGACACCTTGTGCAAAGTTTCATCAAAAACTTTACACATTTACTTAGTCAATGAGAAAGATATATGCAACAGACTTTCTAAGTAATCTCCTTCTTCACAGATTGTTCAAGAATTTGATATTTGGTGATTGATCTTTTAAATTGGTGAAGGTTTTGACTTACTCTTGATATAGAGGTGTTCTAAGTTCAAGAGTAGGTTGTTCTTTTGGAGATTAACACTCTCCATCAAAAACTACATTTCTAAATGGTGACTTGCATGAAGAAGTGTATGTTTTTTAGCCCTATGGCTTTGTGCAGAAAGGGCATGAAAACCAAGTGTGCATGTTGAAGAAATCATTATATGGTTTAAAGCAATCACCACATGCTTGGTATGAAAAGATACATGCCTATCTGATTGCACATGGTTTGAGAATAGTTCAACTAAGAGCACCTTATATGTTAAGCGTGCAAATGATGTGCTTTTGATCATTGTTGTGTGTGTTGATGACATGCTACTCACCGATCCTCATGAGATGCATATTGCTGATTTTAAGGCTTATTTGCATGCCTCATTTGAGATGTCTGATTTGGACCATTTGCATCATTATTTGGGCATTCAATTTATGCAAGCTGATGATAGAATATCTTTGTGTCAAACAAAATATATTGATACATTATTGTATCATTTTGTCCTTGAAGATTACAAACCTATTGCCACTCATATGGATATAGTTTTAGGATCGAGTCTTCATGATGTTGGAGATGCATTTGATGTTGTTCTCTATGAGCAAGCTGTTGGATGCTTGATTTACTTATGCATTACGTGGCCAGATATTCAGTTTGTTGTCTCACAAATGAGCATATTTATGCATTGCCTAGGTGTCAAGCATTGGCAAGTGGTTAAGCACATCTTTTGCTACTTGAGTGGTACCGAGATACTTGGGTTGTTTTATCCCAAGGGGGGGATCACTAGTATCAGATTTACATGCTTTTTCTAACTCTGATTGGGCTGGTTGCTATGACACTAGTGTGTTCACTAGTGGATTTTGCTTCATGCTTGGTAGCTCATGTCTATCTTGGTTGAGCAAGAAGCAATCTACTATGGCCACTTCTAGTTGTGAAGCTAAGTATAGGGAAGCTTTCACAACGACTGTTGAGTTTGTGTGGCTCAAACACCTTATGGCTGATTTGTGTTTTGGTTAGTCTTTTGCCACCACCTTCACTGATAGTCAGAGCACATTGGCAGTTGCGAGGAAGCCTGTGTTCCATGATCGCACTAAGCACATTGAGGTGCATTATCATTATGGCAGGAAGAGGTTCTCTTCTAGACAGATCAGCTTGGCATATGTGCCCACACAAGAGAACATTGCAGACCTTTTCACGAAAGGCTCTGCCTAGGGAGAACTTTGAATCTTTCTGCAAAGCTTTGGGCTTAATTCCTTTTATGGATTAATTCCACATAGCTTGGCACTTCCTTATACATGAGTGTCAGCTCCTTATTCACCACATCACTCCGAGGGGGGATTTGTTGATATATTTAGGTAATGATGTGTGTGAACACACTAGGACTACAGAGCCACTTTTTTCCCTCTTTAGGAGGTTTTTTTTCCTCAGCTTGTATATATGCATATTTCCCTAACAGGTCACATATATCCCTTGGTGGATGCCTTAGAGTAAACTAAAGGAGCAAACATAGGTGTAAACTGTAGGTTCATCTTCAAGACTTGGAGCTAGAATTGGAACTAAAACAAAAACAGAAACCAAAACAAAAACAAAATTGACACTAAAATCGGAAGTGGAAATGGAAACAGGAATAAGAATTGATATCTGAATCGGATAGGGATCAAGATTGAATGCTAGAACGCCTCTATAGTGATGTGCACACGCTCGGATACCACTGTTACAAGATCTACGAACATGTTGTGATGATGCCTTTATGGGGTTAAGGCTTGTTCACAAGGAGCTCTTATGCAAAGTTTCCATGAACTTTTGAAAGACATGCAACATTAAATGATCAAGAACTACTAATCATGCAAGTTTCAATCAAATACAATGTTAATGATGATGGAACTAAGAAAATTACCTTGAATACTTGAATTTACAATACACAAATCAATGTTTTTATTGCATAAATCATGTTGAAGGATCCACCAAGCTTGTTGAAGTTGATCTTTACACATTAAAATGACATCTTCATCCTCATGAACCCTCAAAACAAAGTCACTTGTGCTCAAAGATGAAGGATGTATCAATAATCAAGAGACGAAAAGAATACAATCTTTAATGTATCCAAAGATCCATGACAATATTTCTCGCAAATGGTAACTAAAGGGTAACTCAAAGGTTTAGGCTCATGTCTGCACTACGCACTCAAACTCTCAAATCTTTTGAAGAAAAAAAACAAATTAATGGACTTGTCCTTTTATAGGAAAAAAATGACCCTTTGATCCATGCTTCATTTAAATGACCCAATCAAATTCTTTTATTTTTCCTTTACAAACTAACACGAGTGTGTTTTCTACATGCTCTTTCACATAGACTTTAAAGGTTCAAAAAGTGTCCAAACTTAAATTTTTTTGTTGATCCTTGATCCCTTTTCTTCATCTCCATCATTTTGATGATGGTTGAGCCCTTGGAATTACCTTCCTCGGCCTTCCTTTACTTTGAAAGCTTCATCTCCTTCCTTCATCTTTTCTTTTCTTCATTTGATGTAGACCAACGTTGGCGCATTTTCATGGTTGAGAACTCCATATAAATCTTTAAATACTTCATCTTCATGCGTTGATGAGTGCATGGCCACAATCATTGCCACACCTTCTGCCACCAAAACTATGCTTCCTTTGGAAGTGCCAACAATGATAAAAATATTGTAGCATGGAAGATTAGAAGTGATGATCTTTCCTCATGAA
Organism: Ceratopteris richardii; assembly: GCA_020310875.1. Taxonomy (NCBI): domain Eukaryota; kingdom Viridiplantae; phylum Streptophyta; class Polypodiopsida; order Polypodiales; family Pteridaceae; genus Ceratopteris; species Ceratopteris richardii. The sequence goes on from CM035429.1 coordinate 85,649,929, forward strand.
ATCAAGATCAAATTGTACATGGGTAAAACAAGTTATGTGCCTTCATGCAAGGCCATGTAATGTAGCCCTAGTGTTTGCATACTCATCAAACGCATGAAAGAAAATTATGGTGCATTGTGAGGTACTTGAGTGACTCTCAAGTGTTCTTTGATGAAGAGGATAATCACTCATAATGTTCTAACAATTTATTAAGACCCTTAAGTTTGTGAGTGCAAATGGATTAGTGCATGGGTTTTCATTTCAAGACATGTGCCTTTATGCAAGGCATTGTAATTTTGCCCTAAACATGCATACTTGAAGTGCAAATTTTCTTCTACACATGGTGCAAAAGAAAAGATAGTTGGAAATCCCAAGTGGCACATTGATGAAGAGTCATAATCTTCTCAAGTTTCAATACTTCAATAGATGGAAATCACGCAAACATAGTCTCACATTCACTCATGTGCATATGAATATTGTGCATGGGTGAAACCTTAGTGTCTATATGCAAGCCATTCATAGCCTGTGTCTCTTTGTAATGAAACTTTAGATGTATAATAAAAAATTTCAATGGTACATATACAAGATTTAAGGATCTTGATGAAGAGGATTTTCACTCATTTGAAGTTAGCTTTCTTTTTCACGAGACAAAAGAAGATCATACTCTCAAGATTAGATAATGCACAATTATCATGATGAATGATGTTAAAAAATTTAAAGCATGTTTTCTTCATCATTTCTAAAGGAAAGAAATAGAATGTTGGAGATCCCTCTTTATTTTTTGTTTTTCTTAAAACAAAAAAAATGAATTAATAAAGAAAACAAATCAAATGCACTTTTTTCATTTTTCAAAACTCACTTCATTTTCATCAATCTTATCATTTCACTATTGCTTACATTCTCATTAATGTTCTCATCCATAATATAGTCATCACACTCACATTATTGAAAATTTTTACTCTTTTTCTTGCCATTGGATTCTTTAGCATGGTTCCATCAAGTTCTTTTAATGAGAAGTTCCATTATCATAAACATGAGACCATCTTTTTATAAGCTTTTGACGTGTATCATGCTGATTATCTAAGTAATTACATAGACTAAGACCCAATCATTAATAAAAATAGAATGTGGATGCAAACAATATGTCTTGTCAAAAAGTACTTTATTTTTCAAATGTGATTCTTTACTCTAGCATATGCTTTTTCTAATTCATTAATCCTTGTTCTATTTGTTCAATTCTTAAAGCAAGCAAATTTTCCTTCATGTGTTACGTTATCTTTCTAAGATAGTGAAGTCCATGCAACAATATAAATCAATGGGAAAAAGTGGTTTTTGGCTATACATCAACTCAACAGGCATGAATCCATTGGTTCGAGCACATGTCATGTGATTGGTCCACAAAACAAAAGGAAGAAATTTAGGCCACTCTTTTATCTATGGACAGTCTAGTGTTGGTCCTAATGAGGCAACTTCTCAACCTTTGCAAGTTTCATGTGATGATGCAGATCATTCCATTTCTGATGCAGATTTACATGATGCACTTGTTGATGAGAGAGTTGATATTGAGCATGTAAAAACTATGCCAAAATGGTTGGTGGAGACCTTGCGTGATAGCAAACTAGATGCACCTCTATCATATTGTACTCCGTCAGGCTCTCATAGTGCCTCTTTTGCATCAAATTGCTATGCTATCTATGGCTACCTCTAGTCTCTGTGATGAGATTGAACCTATTTCATTTGATGAAGCACAAAATTTTGAACATTGGATGGCTGCAATGCAATCTGAATACGATGCTATCATGAAAAAAAGTACTTCATCTTTATGTGACTTGCCTCCCGGGAAGAACGCCATTGGCACTAAGTGGGTATACAAGGTCAAGCATAAACTTGATGGAACAGTTGATAGGTATAAAGCTAAGCTTGTTGCAAAGGGTTATGCGCATGAAAGAGGCATTGATTTTAATGAAACCTTTGATCCTACTTTCCGAATGACTACTGTTCATAGCATATGTACACTTGCAGCTCATCATGGTTGGAATGTACATCAGTTGGACATTAAAAACAGCATTTCTGAATGGTGACTTGCATGAAGAACTGTATGTTTTTCAGCCCTGTGGCTTTGTGGAGAAAGGGCATGCAAACCAGTTGTGCAAGTTAAAGAAGGCATTATATGGTTTAAAGCAAGCACCACGTGCTTGGTATGAAAAGATACATGCCTATCTGATTGCACATGGTTTTGAGAACATTCCAACTGAAAGCACCTTATATGTTAAGCATGCTAATGATGTGCTTCTGATCATTGTGGTATATGTTGATGACATGTAGCTCACAGGTCCTCATGACATGCATATTACTGATTTAAGGCTGATTTGCATGCCTCATTTGAGATGTCTGATTTGGGGCATTTGTACCACTATTTGGGCATTCATTTTATGCAAGTTGATGGTGGAAAGGCTTTGTGTCAAACGAAATATATTGACACATTATTTGTAGCATTTTGGCCTTGAAGATTGTAAGCTTATCGTCACTCCTATGGAGTGTTGGGAGAAATGGATGGATGATCCAAGAGATTGAGTAGGTACTGCTAAAACCTGCTTTGTACCAGCCCTCTTTAGCTTCAGACTTGATTAGTAGACTTCCTTAGCTTCCCAATGACACCAAGAAATAGCCTATGTCCTTTGGAAATGATGTGTGCAATGATTGAATCAAAACAGATAACTTTGGAAGTCACAAAGTCAAGAAAACCTTCTATTTTGGTCTTGACACCTGCTCAATGTTTTACTCAGTGTGACTAGCACAGTAGCAATTAATAAAATTCCTTCTAGGGGTATTCAATTAGCTAAGTAAGCTAACATTTGCAAGTGGAATGATGTAAAATGACAAACTATACTCAGAGAAATTGATTTAGCAAAATTAGCTATACCCCCGACTTTTTAGGACTGTAACAGAGATAGACCAGTGAGCACCTCGACGATGATTTCTCTGAATTGGCTAAATGAAATCACTTCAAACTTTGTCAGCATGTAGATGACTTTGACCTGAATCCAACAAGCTTTGACTGAATTTGGAGTAGTATTGACCGAGATATGCCCTTGACAAGTTAAGAGACTTTGGAGTAGACAAGTACTGAATACAGAGATGAATGATGTAAATGTATCTATTGATTAACAATTGTGTACAATCCCATTGGCATGTCTAGCATTGCCAAATGGTGTAGAGAGGTGTAGGCTATGGTATAGTCCTTACACACACTCAAGCTCAATAGAATGAGCCTCGGGAATGGAGTGATCTGCCCGTGACTTTTTCACATCCAATTTTATATGAAATGTTTTAGGATTTGAATTCAAATTCAAATCTTTGGCTTCCTATGATCAAGCATCTACAAGTTTGGAGATATTCTCTCAATCAAGTGATCTACTTTTCCACGAATCACTTAGGTAGGTGATTACAAAAGATTCTAAGTCAAATTAGACTTTTACAATGAGGTAAAGTGGTAATAAAAGCATATGTTCCTATGGTTCTTCATGCATGTAGAGTCTTCATGATGTCTTCCAAGCCAAATGTGTAGGCTTGTGATTTACACCAACAGCTCCCCCTCAAGCCAAACACTTTGGCTTAAGTCTTCATCTTCAATCTTCAAGTACATCCTGCAATCCAATCATAGATTTGAACCTGCAAAGTTTGGTCCCATCCAAAGCTTTAGTGAGCAAATCTGCACATTGCATGTTGGTTGACACATATAACAGTTGAATGTCCTTGCTTAGCAACTTCTCTCTCACATAATGATAATGAACTTCTATGTGTTTGGTCCTGGCATGATAGATAGGATTAGCTGCAAGGTGAAGAGAACTTGTATTATCTCCAAATATAATTGGAGGCCTATTATATAAGCCCAATTCTGAATACAAAACATTAATCCAAATTGCTTCTTGAGTGGCATTAGCTAGCCCTCTATACTCTGCTTCTGTAGAAGACAATGCAACAGTTGGTTGCTTCTTTGCAGACCATGAAATTGGTTTTTCACCTGCAAAAGAAATGTATCCTGAAGTGCTTCTCCTATCATCCTTGCATCCTGCCCAATCTGCATCTGAATAAACTTTTATGTCAATATCTGAAGTGTAAGGAAAGTACAAACCATGGTTCTGTGTACCCTTGAGATACTTCAAGATTCTTTTGGTAGCCTCTAAGTGAGGTATCCTTGGCTTGTGCATAAATTGACTTAGCACACTAACTCCATATGCAATGTCAATTCTAGTTAAGGTAGCATAGTTCAAGCTACCTACCGTACTTTGATAACGTGTAATGTCTTGGACTTCATCACCTTCATAGGCACTTAGCTTTAGGTTCACCTCCATTGGAGTACTAGCTGCTTTAGCATCTTGCAAGTGAAATTTCTTCAACATGTCCTGCACATACTTCTTCTGAGTAATGTATATTCCTGAATTAGTGTAAACTAATTCAAGTCCCAAAAAATACTTCAATAATCCAAGATCATTGATCTTGAATTCCTTCATCATCTGGCTTTTGATGCTTCTGATTCCATTTACATCATTGCCTGTAATGATGATGTCATCAACATAAACACAAAGATAGATTACCTCTGAATTACTTCTCTTAAGGAACAGAGAAGTGTCAGCCTTACTCATGACAAAACCTTGGTCTTGGAGGTATGTAGTTAGCATGTAATTCCATGCCCTAGGTGCCTGCTTCAATCCATATAAAGCCTTCTTTAATTTGCAAACATAAGTTACCTTCTTAGGGTCTTCATAGCCAGGAGGTTGTGACATATAAACCTCTTCTGAAATCCATCCATTCAAGAAAGCATTCTTTGAGACCTTCTGATTGATTGAGTTGAAGATTCTGGTATGTCCTCAAGCTTCTTCATCTTCATTTTGCCTTTGGACTTCCATGCCTTGAACTCTTCAAGGTTGATTGTATCTTCATCATCTGAACTTGAGTCTTCTTTCTGAGTTGGTTCCTCCTTTGTAAGTTTTGGAAATTCCTCTTCCAAATCATAGGGTAGTTTGACCTTCCTGCATTCATTCTCATACCAAGAATCATTCTCATCAAAGATCACATCTCTGCTTACCATAAATCCCTTGTTGGTAGGGTTATAAAACCTGTAACCTTTTTTATTTAAATCATATCCAATGAAAATACATTTTCAGCCTTTGGATCTAGCTTTCCTCTTACCTGTGAAGGAATGTGTACATATGCTACACATCCAAAAAATTTGCGGTGATCCAATGATGGTCTCTTACCATGCCATGCTTCATATGGTGTCATACCATCAAGTGACTTTGATGGTAACCTGTTTATGAGATAGGTGGCAGTAGAGACACTCTATGCCCATAGATAGTTAGGTAATTTCTTCTCATTAAGCATAGATCTAGCTGTCTCAACTATTAACCTATTTCTTCTTTCAGCTACCCCATTCTGTTCAGGAGAGTACCTTGTGGTTATTTCCCTTTTGATGCCTCTGTCCTGCAAGAATTCCTCAAATTCATTGGAGAAGTACTCACCTCCTCCATCTGACCTTAGCCTCTTTAAATTCCTTCCTGTCTGATTTTCAACTAATGCAAGATATTTCTTAAAACAATTAAATACTTCATCCTTGTGCTTCATAAAGTATAATAGAGTCCATCTGCTATAGTCATCAATAAAAGACACATAGTACCTTGAACCTGAGACTGAGGGGTCTTTGCTAGGTCCCCATACATCTGTGTGTACAAGCTCTAGATAGTCTTCATGCATATATCCTTTCTTGGAGAAGGGTAACCTGTGAGACTTACCAAATTGACAAGCACCACACTTGTAAATCATATGTTGCTTGGATACATTAGGTATCCCAAGCACACATTGGTCCCTGCACATTCGCTTCAAGGTCCTTTCTCCTATGTGCCCTAATCTCTTGTGCCAAATCTCAAGCTCTGAAAGTGTTTGATCTTTATAACTGTATAATGCAATGTTCTTTGTATCTTCCAATTCAAAAGTGAAAAGTCTACCTGATTTTTCTCCTTTAGCTATCCTTTTGAATCCATGTCTTGGGTCCTCCACAAATGCTCCATACTGATTGAATCTGACCTGCAACCCTTTCTCTACAATCTAACCAACACTCATTAAGTTCTTTGTAATTGTAGGTACATAAAGTACTCTGCTCAACAAATTCTAATTACCATCACAAGTTTTCACATTTCCAACTTTAACTACAGAATGCTTTGTATCATCACCTGTTTGGACTTGGTGTTTACCTTTTGGTTCCTCAAGATCAGAGAGTAGTGCCACATTACCATCCACATGATTTGAGCACCCTGAATCAATATAAAATAAGTGATCATCATTTGTACCTGACTTTGAAGTCATGTTCATGATCAAGAGAGAGTCATCCTGCTCCTCTGTGTAGTTGTTGTAGTCCTTTCTGTTTCTGAATCCTCCTTGGTAGTTGCCATTGTAATTGTTGTTGTAGTTGTTGTTATAATTGTTGTTGTGGCCTTGGTGATGGTTGAACCTTCCTCTAGACTGAGAGTATCCACCTCTTTGGTAGTCTCTTCCTCTCTGATTTTTGTAATTCTTGTAACACTCATCTGTGGTGTGGTTTGACAAACCACAAATGTTACATGGTGATGAGTTATAGGGTCTCCCCCTACCTTGCTTACCTCCTCTGCCCCTACCTCTTGAAGATCTACCTCTCCCTGCATAGTTGGCTTAGGAGGTAGAGCATTCATCTTCCACCTTCTTACTCTTGCCTTTATCCTTAGATTTCTTATCAGTGTATAGGGCAGAAGAGTTGTTACCTTTGGTAGTATCTCCACTCTTGGTAAGCTTTGCTTCATGTGTGAATAGTTGACCCATGAGAGTTGTAAGATCTGGAGTGTGCATGTCCATGTAGAGATCCATTGCAGTGGTGAAGCTTTCCCACTTGTCATCAGCCTTGATTCCATTAATTACCTGCCTTACAATTTGTTCTTCTTCAATTTCTTCTCCTATGCTTCCTAACTGATCTGCAACATCTTTGATCTTGGTCACAAATTCTGAAACAGCTTGCTTAGGTTGCTTCCTTAGTGTTGTGAATTCAATCCACAACTGATTTTTCCTAGCCCTTGTATTAGAGGAAAAATATGATGACAAGGTTTCCCAAGTCTCTTGGGAAGTCTTACAATTTCTGATATGAGGTAAAAGAAAGTCAGATATAGAGTTGAGTAAATAGGACCTTGCCAATGCATCCCTTGCACACCATGTGTTGAGTTTTTCTTGCTCCTCCTTGGTTGGCAAACCTCTTGCTTTGAATGAGGGCAATTCCTCATCTACTGAGATGTATCCATAGAGACTCCTTCCTTGTAATTAGGTCTTCATCCTTAGAGACCATGCTTGATAGTTGTTCCGGTCCAATTTGTCAATAAATGAAGGAAAACCATCTCCCATTTTACCTTATTTGCTCTGATACCATTGTTGGGAGAAATGGATGGATGATCCAAGAGATTGAGTAGGTACTGCTAAAACCTACTTTGTACCAGCCCTCTTTAGCTTCAGACTTGATTAGTAGACTTCCTTAGCTTCCCAATGACACCAAGAAATAGCCTATGTCCTTTGGAAATGATGTGTGCAATGATTGAATCAAAACAGATAACTTTGGAAGTCACAAAGTCAAGAAAACCTTCTATTTTGGTCTTGACACCTGCTCAATGTTTTGCTCAGTGTGACTAGCACAGTAGCAATTAATAAAATTCCTTCTAGGGGTATTCAATTAGCTAAGTAAGCTAACATTTGCAAGTGGAATGATGTAAAATGACAAACTATACTCAGAGAAATTGATTTAGCAAAATTAGCTATACCCCCGACTTTTTAGGACTGTAGCAGAGATAGACCAGTGAGCACCTCGACGACGATTTCTCTGAATTGGCTAAATGAAATCACTTCAAACTTTGTCAGCATGTAGATGACTTTGAGCTGAATCCAACAAGCTTTGACTGAATTTGGAGTAGTATTGACCGAGATATGCCCTTGACAAGTTAACAGAATTTGGAGTAGACAAGCAGTGAATACAGAGATGAATGATGTAAATGTATCTATTGATTAACAATTGTGTACAATCCCATTGGCATGTCTAGCATTGCCAAATGGTGTAGAGAGGTGTAGGCTATGGTATAGTCCTTACACACACTCAAGCTCAACAGAATGAGCCTCGGGAATGGAGTGATCTGCCCGCGACTTTTTCACATCCAGTTTTATAGGAAATGACTTAGGATTTGAATTCAAATTCAAATCTTTGGCTTCCTATGATCAAGCATCTAAAAGTTTGGAGATATTCTCTCAATCAAGTGATCTACTTTTCCACGAATCACTTAGGTAGGTGATTACAAAAGATTCTAAGTCAAATTAGACTTTTACAATGAGGTAAAGTGGTAATAAACCACTAGCATATGTTCCTATGGTTCTTCATGCATGTGGAGTCTTCATGATGTCTTCCAAGCCAAATGTGTAGGCTTGTGATTTACACCAACATGGAGACAGGTTTAAGATTGAGTCTTCATGATGCTAGAGATGCATTTGATGTTGTTCTCTATCAACAGGCTGTTGGATGCTTGATTTACTTATGCATTACTCGGCCAGATATTCAATTTGTTGTCTCACAGATGAGCAGGTTTATGCATTGTCGAGGTGTCAAGCATTGGCAGGCGGTTAAGTGCATCTTTCGCTGCTTGAGTGGTACCCGGCTACTTGGATTGTTTTATCCCAAGGGAGGGATCACTACCGCCAGATTTGCATGTTTTTCCTAACACTGATTGGGTTGGTTGTTATGACACTCATGTGTCCACCAGTCGTTTTTGCTTCATGCTTGGTAGCTCATTATATATCTTGGTTGAGCAAGAAGCAGCCTATTGTGGCCACTTCTAGTTGTGAGCCTGAGTATAGGACAGCTTTCACAGTGACTACTGAGTGTCTGTGGCTCAGACACCTTATGGCTGATTTGGGTGTTAGTCAGTCTTTTGCCACCACCATCGTCATCGATAGTCAGAGCACATTGGCAGTTGCGAGGAACCTTGTGTTCCATGCTCTCACTAAGCACATTGAGGTGCATTATCATTATGTCAAGGAGAGGTTTTTTGCTGGGAGATCAGCTTGGCATATGTGCCCACGCAGGAGAACATTGAAAACCATTTTACGAAGGCTTTGCCTAGGGAGAAGTTTGAAGCTTTCTGCAAAACTTTGGGCTTACTTCCTTTTGGGGATTGATTCCACATAGCTTGGCACCACCTTATACATGAGTGCCAGCTCCTTGTTCACCGCATCACTCCCAAGGGGAATTTGTTGATATATTTAGGTAGTGATGTGTGTGAACACTTTAGGACCGCTAGGGCACTTTTTTCTCTCTTCTTTCTTTCTTCTTTCTTTCTTCTCTCTCTACTTCTCTCTTTTTCTTCTCTCTTGACTTCTCTCTTTTCTTCTCTCTCTACTCTCTTTCTCTTGTTCTTCTCTCTCTACTATTCACCTTCTTCTCTCTTCTTTTTCTCTCTCTTCTTTTTCTCTCTCTTCTCTTTCTCTCTTTGTCGCTTGTCACTTACTCTTCTCTCTCTTTCTTTCTCTCTTCACTTTCTTTTTCTCTCTCTTGCTTTCTCTTTTTCTCTCTCTCTCTTACTTTCTCTTTTTATCTCTCTACGATTTCTTTTTCTCTCCCCTACTTTCTATTTTTCTTCACTTCTCTTTACTTTTTTCTCTCTCTAAAATCTTTCTCTCTTCTATCTTTTCTCTTTCTCTCTCTTCTCTCTCTCTTTGCACTTTCTTTTTCGTCCTTTTTCTCTTTCTACTATCTCTCTTCACTCTTCACACCTTGACAGTTCTACAATAGCGATTTGAAGCATCTTTGTTGTTGTAATAACGTTGCATCTTCTTGACATGAGCACCTTCTATCTCTTTCTTCTCCTTTCGATCATTAATGGAAACTTATATCCGCTTCAGCATCACTTGAGAGTTTTGCAGAACACACGCGAAATATCATCCGGATTTCCTCCACCTCAGCAGACATCTTCTTGAAGCTGGCAATGTTCTGATTGAACTAAAAAGTTATAAAGGCCTAGAAGGAGATGTTTGGATGATCCTCTGAGTTTGATCATGTGCTTTGTGAGGATTTTGGAGCTTCAAGGATTCTTTTTATAAACAACAGAGAAAGCAGGCCATCAAGGAATTCTTCTATGCATAGAATGTTCAGGTGCTCATCACAGTCATAAGAATGCTGATGTAGAAGCTTGTTGCCAACGTCGGTGATGGCAGTTCAGCACGAATTTGCTCTGATAGCCTTTGATGCCCAATTGTAGGATCATATCTTATGCTTGATAGTATAACATAAACATTACATACCAGCAGCAACTATGATGATTTCAATACATAACACCAATTAAAGATTGAAGATTTCAGCAATTAGAGATTAGATGACCAGCAAGAGCTATGTAAAAGGATCTATCACAAAAGACTTGAACTAGCATAGATTAAATCAACAATAGGTGAGTGTAATAGATAAAACTAGAGTGGTAGATAATGAATAAGGAAGATATCATATACTATCAAATTGCATGCATCTTTGACACTACAAACTGATGTGCCAAGTTTGGCATAAAGAAGCATAGAACTTCATGCGTATACAACAAATGTGATTATAAGATCTACCTACAGGATGTGATCGATGTTGTGATGTATAACCAATAGATGAACAGATGTCGGCTCTGATATGTGGAACACCCAGAAAATGCTCAAAAACTAATTAATGTATAGAAGTAGTGAGGAAAATGAGGACCACTAGGGAGAAACTGACATCATAGGAATCTGGAAAATCCAGTAAAAGGCACAAGACTAGAGGGAGTGGTGGCCTCATTCCTTCCAAGTCAACAATATATGTCAGCAATCTTGATTTCTCTCTCACAATTGTGATCTTTTACCAATCTTCAACAATTTTAGCAAAATAGGCAAAGTTACTTTGATGAAAATTTGAAAAAGAAGAGAATGTTGAGGCCAAATAGCTCTCTATCACTCATTTCTGATCTCTGTTCTATCAACTGCTATCGAAGGAAGTCACAGATGGAATGGCACATCTTTATGATGGATGAGTGAAGTTCTTTGTAGACAAGAGCTTGCAAAAGAGTGGTCAAAACTCAAATCTAAGATCATCAACAGTTATACTCAAATCTAAGATCATCAACAGTTTCACCTGCCGATGTCATCTTCAAAAACTGATCCTGTACTTCACACTCCACCGAACAATAAATGAGCTATGATGGGTGAAACTGAATTGTTTTGAACAAAAATTACATCCAATACTGCTTCTCTGATCTTCTCATTAAAGATGTTGATACAAAAAACAAGGAAAACTTAGTTCACAGAGAAACTTCATCCGATGTTAGCTCATTCTTACTTTCAGGTCCTTGGCATGTGAAGTGACCACCTTTCTAGATGATGATAACCAAACATAAATTTCCATCTTTGCATCGAGAATCTTGCGCACACCTTTGTACTGCAAGGCAACACTAATCCGATGAGAATATGCTATAAGCAGCATTCAGCCTTGTCAATCATCACAATCTCCAATATCCTGCAATCATAGGGGTAGCACATGGATATGTTTTCAGGTGGCCAGAGATCACTTTTTGGGTCACCTGAAAAGTGTTCCAGGAGGACATAGATATCCGGTGGTCTGATTTTGGGTGGTTGAAGATGGACTTTGGGTGACCAGATTTAGGTGCACATGAAAGTGCGATAGTTGGATTTCAGGTGGTCAGAGAAATAGACCTTGGGTCACTTTTTTTAGGCATCTTGTTAATATTTATTTCATATTCATGTAATAAAAAGCTGCAAAACCTCTCAAAAGGCAAAATAAAATTAATATAATAAGAATGGCGGGACTTCAGGTCACCCAAACGAACTGGTGCTAACAGGCACCAGTCCGTTGGGATTTTAACTTTTGGGTGACCCAAAAAAATGAAAAAATCCCTGAATGCCAACAATGCTGCCTCATGTGCGAGGGGTATCGGAGAAGAACACAATATGCCTTAAAACATCCCAAAAACTTGTTCAAAATCAACATCGTCCTCTATAGTTTGTTGATGAAGCAGTAAGAAATTTGTAATATTACAAGGATGGATGCCTCTATATTCGTGGCACAAGCAAATTATGGTGGAAGAAAATTAATTCCTCTATTGCCACAAGTGAGGCAAAATAAATATGGGTCATCTGATGGCAGAAGCAAGCCACTTGAAATTGCACGGAAACTCAAAGACGTGAAGCCAAGAAGACTAACAAATAGAACGAGGGTCGACGATGTCCCTTGCAAGCCACTTGAGATATCAGCAAAGGGAAACACATGTTCTCGTCTTCATATCTCCTCCTCCATTTTCCTCCGTATTGACTATCTGTGCTCATGCTTCAAATCTACTATTGTGACCATTCCACGGTTCGGGAACCCTATGAGCACCTGATGTTGAGGATCACACCTTATGAATTATGAAAATCGATGTTCAAAAATGTATGTTCCTTCTTGATGCACAAAGATGCGAATTGCAGAAATTTTCATGAATATCAGTTAGGCTATTAAAGTCCAAAGCTTGAAAATGGATTAACTAGAAAAGTCATCGCCACATGATGGAAACATGATGAATGTGTTGGAGTTTGGGTCTTCCAAAGCACACGAACAACACAAGGAAGAAGAAGAAGCTTGGAGCACAACACACAATACTGAATGTATCACGAAGTGAATGTACAACGATAAGTGACCCGTTAGGGTTATATGCGTATATACAAGCCGGGGGAAAAAACCTCTTGAAGAGGGAAAAAAGTGCCCCGATAGTCCTAATGTTTTCACATACATCACTATCAAAATATATCAACAAATCCCCCCTAGGAGTGATGGGGTGAACAAGCAACTGGCACTCATGTGTAAGGAAGTGCCAAGCTATGTGGAAAGCGATCAATCCACAAATGGAAGTATGCCCAAAGCTTTGTGAGAAGCTTCAAACTTCTCCTAAGGCAGAGCCTTTATGAAAAGATGTGCAATGTTATCCTGTGTGTGCACATATGTCAAACTCGTCTCCCTCGAGACATGATGATAATGCACCTCAATGTGCCTTGTGTAAGCATCGAACATAAGGTTCCTTGCAACTTCCAATGCACTCTAACTATCAGTGAAGGTGGTGGTGGCAAAAGACTAACCAACACCCAAATTAGCCAAAAGGCATATGAGCCACACACACTCAACAGTCACTGTGAAAGCTACCCTATACTCACCCTCACAACTAGAAGTAGCCACAGTAGGCTGCTTCTTGCTCAACCAAGATATGCATGAGCTACCAAGCATGAAGCAAAAACCACTAGGGGATACACAAATGTGATAGCAATTAGCCCAATCAAAGTCACAAAAAGCATGTAAATATGGAGGTAGTGATCCCCCCTTGGCATAAAACAATCCAAGTGGTCGGGTACCACTCAAGTAGTGAAAGATGCACTTAACCACCTGCCAATGCTTGACACGGGCAATGCATAAACCTACTGACAACAAAATTGAATATCACGCCAAGTCATACATTATTAAATTAAGCATCCAATAGCTTATTGATAGAAAACAACATCATATGCATCTCCAACATCATGAAGACTCAATCATAAACCTATTGAGTGGTAATAGGTTTGCAATCTTCAAGGCCAAAATGCTACAATAATGTGTCAATATATTTTCTTTGATATAGAGCTATTCCTCCATCAACCTGCATAAAATGAATGGCAAAATAACAATGCAAATGCCCCAGGTATGATATCTGAAAAGAGGCATGCAAATCAGCCTTAAAATTAGCAATATGCTTCTTATTAAGACTAGTGAGCACCATTCATCAACATAGACAACAATGGTCAAAAGCACATCATTTACATGTTTAACATGTAAGGTGCTCTCAGTTGGATTGTTCTCAAAACCATGTGTAATCAAGTAGGCATGTATCTTTTCATACCAAGCATGTGGTGCTTGCTTCAAACCATTTAATGCCTTTTTCAGCTTGCACACTTTGTTTTCATGCCCTTTCTGCACAAAAACATGGGGCTGAAATACATACACTTATTCATGTAAGTGACCATTCAAAAATGCAATTTTAATGTCCAACCGTACATACCAACCATGATGAACCGCAAGTCCACAAATGCTATGAATGGTGGTCATTCGGCGTGTTGGAGCAAAGGTCTCATTAAAATCAATGCCTCTCTCTTGAGCATAACCTTTTGCAACAAGCCTAACATTATACATGTCAACTCTTCCATCATGTTTACACTTTAGCTTGTATACCCATTTAGTGCCACTGGCCTTTTCCCCTCGAGGCAAATCACATAAAGAACAAGTACCATTCTTCATAATAGCATCATATTCTGATTGCATAAAAGAAATCCTATTTTCCGAATTTTGTGCTTCCTCAAAAGAAACAACTCATTCGCATCACAAAGACTAGAGGCTGCCACTGCATAGCAATCTAATGCAAAACAAGCACCATGAGAGTCTGAATGAGTATGATATGATAGAGTTGCATCTAATTTCCTATCTCACAAAGTTTGTACCAGCCATTTGGCCATAGTTTTTGCCTCCTCTATATCAAGCCTCTCATCAAAAAGTGCATTGTGTGAATTTGCATAAAAAATGGAATGATCTGCATCATCATGTGAAACATATAAAGGTAGAAAATTTACTTCATTTTGACTAGCACTTGAGTATCCACATGTAAAAAGAGGCAAAAAAGTGTCATACACAAATTTGGAGCTAAATGATGTCTGCTTATTAAATGGAAGCAATGGCTTAATTGCATCTTCCCTAAAAACAACATCACGACTAACCAAAATGTGTTAAATATGTGGATGATATAGACAATAACCCTTGCTTTCAAAACTTTACCCAACAAAAATACATTTTACATCATCGTCATCATCATCAACAAAAATACATTTTACTTCATCATCCAATTTTCTACATTGTTATTCAGGCACTAATGCATATGCTAGACAACCAAAGGCACAAAGATGAGCAACAAATGGCTTGTGACCATGCCAAGCCTCATATGGAGTGATAGACTGTAGTGCTTTGGTGGGACAATTGTTAAGTACATATGTTGCACACATAACAGCCTCAAGCAAAAATCTAGCAGCAAAACCTAAATTTTGACCATACAACGCATCATCTCCATGAGAGACATGTTTTTTCTTTCAGTAACTCCATTCTATTGAGGTGTATACGGCACTGTACATTGATGTTTATCCCACGCTCAACCAAAAAGGCATTAAAATCAAAAGACATGTATTCCTTCCCTTGATCATAATGGAGGGTGCCCAATGCTTGCTTTCACTGCAGGGCACAAGGCCATAGGATCAAAGAATGCCCTCTCAGACGGAATTCTTCATGGCTTGAAGGGAATAAGAAAAATGCTTAAGGAAACTTGCATGCTTCGAGTGACAAAATTGCTATGAACCCTATGGATAAATCCCAAAATCCAGAACCAGAAGAGGTCAAAGGAACGCAATTCAAGGATCATAATTCAGCGGCCTTCATGGAAGTAAGACACAGAAGGAGAAGAAGTCTCAAAGGGGGTGATGTGTCGAAGCCCAATCACTCGATCCTTGCAACCAAAAATATTTTTAGTAATTTAGAAAAGGAGCTCTATGTGCTTGACTAGCCAAGTGAATGGAAACAACAGTTGAACGAAGAGGAAACTACAGAGACTCCTGCCATAAGCAAGCAAGATAATCAAGAAGAAGTCACTTCCACAAAGAAGATGGTGTCACCTCCAGCAAAGAACAAAACCTCAATAGTGAAAGTTCTATCATCGGATCCACACTTCTTGGCCACGATGCGGACTCCATGATTGGGGTGGTGTCATAGAAAGGGAAACTTTCTGTGTGGAATCAAATGGAAGAGCCCCCTCGAAGGATGCCCCATGTGCCAAGATCTCTCAACGTCTAGAAGAAGAGAGGAAGATAAAAGCAAATCAAGGAAGAGGTCCCTTTCTTGGTAGATAACAATGGGAAGAAACACACTTCTGTGGAAGAGAATATTGAGTTAATAACAAACCACTTCACTCAACTCATGGGGGTGTCCATGCTGCTCACTTGTCAGAGACAGGAATGCATGGCAGCCATCTCAAGGATCAAATCAAAAAGAGTTCCAAAAAACATTGTGCATCTTTTCAACTCCCCAACACCTTGAGTGGGATTTCATTCTACAATCCCTAAAAGATTTAGGTTGTGGACCTAAATTGATCAGCATGATCTCTACGCTTATGGGGAACTCCTTGGCTAGAATTAATATCAATGGCCAACTCTCTCAAGAAATTAGGTTAAAATGCTCTATTAGACAAGGTTGTCCTCTGGCTCCTCTTCTTTTTGCCATTTCCACTAATGGCCTGAGTTGCTTGGTTAGCAATCAGGCACTATTCGGATAGATCCAAGATCTTCGGTTCCCTCGTACTCAAAATCATATGCTAATGGGATTCTTCGTCAATAACACAAATGCTTTTGTGCATAATCTAATAGTATCAACATATTTTGGCATTGTTTAAATGTTTTCTGTGTTGCAAAGGCTCTTTTGGGGCCCTCACAACAATTCTTAATTACCAGGGATGTAAAGAAATAAATAGTGGACAAATTTTTGGATCTTTGGTCTCTTGATGGGTTTTGAAGTATCTATTGGCCAACATTGGAATTGGGTTCTCGGGGATACTAAATTTTCCTGCTAGAAGGGCATGCAGCTCAAACTCACAGGGCACGCTATGGTGATCAACACCTTCCTCATCTCATCTATTATCTATTTTCTTGCTTGTTGGAGAGTGAAAGACAAAGAATTAGTGAAGCTTGAAAGTACTTGTAGAAATTTACTCTAGACTGGCAATCCCAACAGGAGGGGCATGCCCAAGATCAAATGGGCCTTATGTGCTACCCAAAAAGAGTCTTGTGGTTTGGGTATTCTGGATGCAAGAGGCATGGTAGATAAATTGGCTTCCAAATGGCTTCTCAAAGCATGGTGCAATGTGGAAGCTTCTTGGGCAAAACTAATTCTTAGAGACAAATCCTCTCTTACTCTTCAGGGAAGCTCTAGGTGGAAGGATCTTGATCTACCCACCTTATTGTTTTCTCAATGTCTAGTGACTCTGAAAGGCTCTGGCCTTATTTGCTTGATTAGGAAAAGTTGGAATAAGATGAAACCCTACATCAAGATCCATGAAGATTGGAAATGGGCGACTAAGATTAGGCAAAATGATTTTATTTGGTTTCCTATTAAGGGGATCAAAGAAGTTAATTTGGAGAACATCCAAAGAGCAATGAAGCTATGGAACAAAGGTTGTAGCAAGTGGAAACATCTCTGGAACCATGATAGAGATCATTGGATAAGAGGACATAGACTATGTTAGGAGAATCCACTTTGATGATTGGTGCCTTAGGCATAGAATCAAGTCTTGGGAAAACTCAAAGACTCGTCTCCTTTTGGAAAGTACCTTCCACCATATTGAAGGGTTAAGATGGACCAACGACAAAAAATTAGACAAAATTTTGAGGTTGCATAAGCACCTTGACTTACATATCTCACTTAATAGGGGATGGTTTCAAAATTGTTCTAGCATAAGATGGCAAGTCATATGTGGGGATCTGCAGCACCCTCTTATTGAAAATAAAAAATTTGTTCTTATGTGGCAAATCCTCCATCATGGAATCTAGACTGATGCCAAAGCTAATAAAATATGTGGGGCCCCTCATTGGTGTAAGTGTTGCATCCGTGGTAGAGAGGACCTTGATCATCTCTTCTTCTCATGCCCTAGAAGCATCCCAATCTGGCTCTCTCACCAAGATTTTGAGCTTAATAAGGCAAGTCAATTTGAAACAAGCATTACTTGGATAAAGAATGAGCTTCTCTTCTACTTTGTGGAATGCCATCAGAGGGGAAGCGATCTAGAAGATATGGAAAGAAAGATGTGTGATCAACTTTGATGGCCACCAGAAAGAGTGGTCGATTGAAAAATCTCTATACTTGTTAGGTCCATGTGGCCATTGATATAGTGGTTACATATTTGCATAATGCCTTTGATGCTGATAAAGAGGTTCATGGTAAGGTTTTCTTAACTCAGAGACACCCAGCTGTCGGGTTCTCTTTAGTGATGCAGGTGGAAGGCTTACCCAACCTTGCCATAGGATATGTATGATAGTTGTTCATAGTTGCTTGGTAAGCCTAGTTGATTTCTTTCAGTTAAGTGGTTATATGCAGTGGAGTCAGTGATTCACCATGCAGGTTCAAATGTCAGTACTTGTAGTTTCGTGAGTTTTTATGACATTGGTCATTGCTCATTTTGTAGAGAAGACTATGGCAAAATGTTTCTAGATTTTAGTTTTTTCAACTATACAGAGGTCAATTTTACTCCTTGAAACACCTATTCATGTGAGCACATACATTCTCACATAATCATTTTGGTTGGCCATTGCTATTCATTAATCCATTTTTCTATGGAGACTATGTTGAATATTTCCCAGAATCACTCAGTCATTATCTTTTAAGTCTTAGTGGTGTTTGGACTATTCTAGCTACATTATCATTCCAATCAGTTTTTTATAAACATGGCATCAGAGATCTCAGGCACATTTGGTCAATCAGGTTCTAGTGCCAATGTTTCTAAGAGGAGCTACAACTTGTAGGGCAAAGTCAGTTTTGAGATCTGAAATTTTGATGGCACAAACTTTGATCTATGGAAGAATCAGATTAAAGGGCCACCATGGAGTAGTACGAATGGTATCGCGACTAACAAAAAAGGAATAGCAAACAATAGTGGTTTGGTACCATAGCATTTTCTTATTTTTGATCTGCATAATATACTTGAATCCAATCCAGTGCCCTCTGGTAGTGGTTTGGTGTCTAGTATCAATACTGAACTCGGTGGTGGTCTGATGCCAGCCGAAACAACAGAAGAACTTATCGTGGATATTAATAAACTCATTGAACCTGTCCTAAAGGCAACATGTAGTAGTTAAGGGTGGAGTACTCCTATCGAACACCATAGTGAAGTAGAATTTCCCAAAGTTCTGGAGTGACAAAAAGGACTTCCTATCAGAAGAGTGGAACCCAACCTAGAAATTAAACCTTTCACTTCCAGAAGACATGTTCCTTGAGCACAAACCAAAGCTGACAAGTACCGTTGATTTTGAGAAACTAGTAGAAACACGTGTAGAAACCATGGTAGACACACAAAATGATCAACGAGGGTGAGAAAAAAGAGGTTATCGAAGACAACCAACTGCGGGAGTGACCTATGCAAAATTTGGGGGATTTCCAAGTGACGACCCCAATGCGCATGTGCACACTTTTGAAATCAACTATACAATATTAAATAATCTAGAAGATCCAAAATACAAGGCAATTGTGTTTTACTCTACATTAGTCAATGAAGGAGCAAGATGGATTACCGACTTTGATTTAAATCATTTTTGCCAAAATGAGGACGTTAAGAATGCATTGTTGTAGTGCTTCCAAGTTAAAGAAGAACACTACCGAGATATTTGATTATCTGCAAATCAACAGGCAAAAGGTGAATTAGAGTGTGCAAGAATATGCCACCTTTTTTTGCACACATCTACAATAGTTACCCCAAGCACATGCAAATTTACCCAACGATGTCATCACGTAGTGGTTCATCAACGGCCTCAATCCAAAATTGTGAGAGGTCATGATTATTTGCTATATCAGTGGCATGATGTTAGATCATGTCATTGCAATGGCATTACAATTAGAACATGAAGTAGGTGCTTTTACGAAAGACCTCGAATGGTTGAAATCTGGTAAAAACAGAGATGATTATCTACTAAAACAGATATACTACACTAAATGCAAAAATCCTAGCCATGTGGCAACAAATTGCACACTCAATCAAATTCATTGTGCCATTTGCAACACAACAAGTGATTCCACAGAGACTTGTCCATATAATGCCAAAAGACAAAACCGATTGGCTGTCAATGCAGTACGTCACTTTTGTGGAGAAGTTGGGAACATTTGTCGACATTGCAAGGATGCTTAGGAGTATGAAAAATGTAAAAAGGACAGGCAAGACCCCTTGGCTAATATGGTTTATATTACAGTAGCGGACACTCAGATAGCAGTAGTTCAGACACAATCTGGCAAAATATTTCATCCCGCAACAGAAGTATTTGAACCAGGCTTTGGGGAGCAGCAACATACATTTGTTAAAGCATCCAAGTGGGCTCAAGTAAAACATCCAATCTTTCCTAACCCTATACTAGTTACTCAGGAAAATATGGAGTATTCAACTAGGCCTATATCAGAACTGGTGGCATTAGAGCCAGTGGCCTCACTGGACACTACACTGGAATTGACCAACCCTAGTATGGCGTTGAACATTTTAGTGAAGGCACTCATCACTATCCCATTAGGACAGTTACTAACTCTGGTCCCTAGTATTCGACAGCATTTTCAATAGCAAGTTGTTCCAAGTTTGACCCGAGCACCAGCTACGGCTACTATCAATCTGGAGTCTGATTCTATGGTAGTACATGTAGTTCCACTAATCACCATATGGTTTAAAAATCATAAAATAACTCAAGTTCTCATTGATGGTGGTTCTGGTGTAAACATTGCAACTATGGCAATATGTAAACAGTTAGGTTGGAATCACATGGAACTAGTTAATCTCTTTGTATGAATGAATGACCAGTCTAGAGTCCACTCGGTGGGTTTAGTATGCGATATTCCTATTACACTACAAGGAGTGATGTTTAAGATGACTTTCATAGTTATGAATCTTCCTGAATTAGTCTAGATTTTAACCTTTTGTTTGGTTGACCTTGGCTGAAGCAGGCCAAAGTCCTCCAAGATTGGTCATCCCATGAGCTCATTTTTAAATGCAATCCTCGTAAATATGTGGTCCCCTTGGATAACATTAAACCATGTGAATTTCATGCATGACCCTACGTAGCTGAACCTATCCACATGTTGGATGGACTATCAGATGATGAAGAAGAGGCTTTTTTGGCTGCCAACCATGACTTACTGTCTCTCGAGACAGTAGATTTACAATAGGTGTTAGACCAATGGTCTCTGGCAACCTGTATAGTGCAACCCCTTGTGGATGAATCTATAGATGAAGCTCAGGAATTAGTGAACACTATGGATTTTCAGCACCCCTTTGAGTCTGAGAGTGACCCGACCACCGCACGAAAATTTTGTGTCCCGAACGATCAATTGGTGACCTGTCATCTAGGGGATGAAACTAACCCTAGACCTGTCAAAATAAAAGTTGGCCTAGATGATACCTTTCAGGGTGACCTATTGACTCTGTTAGGTGAGTTTACGGATGTTTTTGCATGGGACTATAGGGATATGAAAGGCCTATACCCCAAAATTTATCAACACCGGGTTGTATTGAAACGGGATGCTAGTGGTAAAGCAACAAAGTTATTGGATGAATCCCAATTATGCTTAGCAAGTAAGGAAGAGATATATAGATTACTCTATGTTGGATTCACTGTGCCAGTAGAGCACACTAAGTGGATTTCATTGATTGTTATTGTACCCAAAAAGAATAAGAAGCTTCACATATGTGTGTTGGAGTTAGACGTCTGCGGAAGCACCCGAACAGCACAAGGAAGAAGAAGAAGCTTGGAGCACAACACACAAGACTGAATGTATTACTAGAGAATGTACAAAGATAAGTAGCCCATTAGGGCAATAGGCGTATATACAAGCCGGGGGAAAAAAACCTCCTAAAGAGGGAAAAAAGTGCCCCGGCAGTCCTAGAGTGTTCACACACATCACTACCTAAATATATCAACAAATCCCCCTTGGGAGTGATGCGGTGAACAAGGAGCTGGCACTCATGTATAAGGAAGTGCCGAGCTATGTGGAAATCACTCCACAAAACGAAGTAAGCCCAAAGCTTTGCAAAAAGCTTCAAACTTCTCCCTAGGCAGAGCCTTCGTGAAAAGGTCTGCAATGTTCTCCTGCGTGGGCACATATGCCAAGCTGATCTCCCCAGCAGAGAACCTCTCCCTGACATAGTGATAATGCACCTCAATGTGCTAAGTGCGAGCATGGAACACAAGGTTCCTCGCAACTGCCAATGCGCTCTGACTGTCAGTGAAGATGGTGGTGGCAGAAGACTGGCCAACACCCAAATCAGCCATAAGGCGTCTGAGCCACACACACTCAACAGTCGTTGTGAAAGCTGCCCTATACTCAGCCTCACAACTAGAAGTGGCCACAGTAGGCTGCTTCTTGCTCAATCAAGATATACATGAGCTACCAAGCATGAAGCAAAAACCACTGGTGGACACACGAGTGTCATAGCAACCAGCCCAATCTGAGTCAGAAAAAGCATGCAAATCTGGTGGTAGTGATCCCCCCTTGGGATAAAACAACCCAAGTAGCCGAGTACCACTCAAGTAGCGAAAGATGCGCTTAACCGCTTTCCAATGCGTGACTCCTGGGCAATGCATAAACCTGCTCATCTGTGAGACAGCAAACTGAATATCTGGCCGAGTAATGCATAAGTAAATCAAGCATCCAACAGCCTGCTGATAGAGAACAGCATCAAATGCATCTCCAGCATCATGAAGACTCAATCATAAACCTGTCTCCATAGGAGTGGCAATAGGCTTACAGTCTTCAAGGCCAAAACGCTGCAATAATGTGTCAATATATTTCGTTTGACACAAAGCCATTCCACCATCAACTTGCATAAACTGAATGCCCAAATAGTGATGCAAATGCCCCAAATCAGACATCTCAAATGAGGCATGCAAATCAGCCTTGAAATCAGCAATATGCTTCTCAAGAGGACCAGTGAGCAGCATATCGTCTACATAGACAACAATGATCAAAAGCACATCATTAGCATGCTTAACATATAAGGTGCTTTCAGTTGGACTGTTCTCAAAACCATGTGCAATCAGATAGGCATGTATTTTCTCATACCAAGCACGTGGTGCTTGCTTTAAACCATATAACGCCTTCTTTAACCTGCACACCTGGTTTTCATGCCCTTTCTGCACAAAGCCACGGGGCTGAAAAACATACACTTCTTCATGCAAGTCACCATTCAGAAATGCTGTTTTAATGTCCAACTGATGTACATTCCAACCATGATGGGCTGCAAGTGCACAAATGCTCCGAACAGTAGTCATACGGCATGTAGGTGCAAAGGTCTCATCAAAATCAATGCCTCTTTCCTGCGCATAACCCTTTGCAACAAGCCTAGCCTTATACCTGTCAAGTGTACCATCAGGTTTACGCCTCAGCTTGTATACCCACTTAGTGCCAATGGCCTTCTTGCCAGGAGGCAAGTCACATAAAGACCATGTACCATTCTTCATTATAGCATCATATTCAGATTGCATAGCAGCCATCCAATTTTCTGAATTTTGTGCTTCATCAAAAGAAACAGGCTCATTCTCATCACAGAGACTAGATGCAGCCATAGCATAGCAATCTGATGCAAAGGAGGTACTATGAGAGCCTGAACGAGTACGATATGACAAAGGTGCATCTAATTTGCTGTCACGCAAAGTCTGCACCAGCCATTTTGGCATAGTTTTTGCCTGTTCAATATCAGCTCTCTCATCAACAAGTGCATCATGTAAATCTGCATCAGAAATGGAATGATCTGCATCATCATATGAAGCCTACAAAGGCTGAGAAGTTGCCTCATTAGGACCAGCGCTAGCCTGTCCACCTGTAAAAAGAGGCATCAAAGTATCATACATGTCTTTGGAGCTAACAGATGTCTCCTTAGTACATGAAAGCAATGGTTGAATAGCATCTTCCACAAAGACAACATCACGGCTAACCAGAATGCGTTTAGTCTGTGGATGATACAGACGATAGCCTTTACTTTCAGAACTGTACCCAACAAAAATACATTTTACTGCCTTATCATCCAATTTTCTGCGATGTTGTTCAGGCACTAATGCATATGCCAAACAACCAAAAACACGCAGATGAGCAACAGATGGCTTGCGGTCATGCCAAGCCTCATATGGAGTGATAGACTGCAACGCTCTCGTGGGACACCTGTTCAGTACATATGCTGCACACATGACAGCCTCAAGCCAGAAACTATGTGGTAAAGCGTGACTTTTGACCATGCACCTCGCCATCTCCATGAGTGACCTGTTCTTTCGTTTAGCAACTCCATTCTGTTGAGGTGTATACGGCACTGTACACTGGTGTTTTATCCCACGTTCAGCCAGAAATGCATTAAAATCTGAAGACATATATTCCCCCCCTCGATCAGAACGGAGGGTGCCCATTTTACATGCTGACAGATTTTCAGCCAAAACCAAAAACTGTTTGAAGCACATGAACACTTCAGACTTTGCTTTGAGTGGATATACCCATGCATGCCTGGAAAAATCATCAATGAAAGTCACGAAGTAAAGGTAATTTCCAAAAGAGGGTGTCTGCATAGGACCACAGACATCACTATGTACAAGCTGCAATTTCTGCATAGCCCGAACTGAACCATCTTTTGGAAAGGAAGAACGCTGCATTTTGCCCAAAATACAGCCTTCACAAACATGTTTTCCAGGTGCCTCAAGTTTGCGCAAAGAGGACACCATTTCAGATTTCTGCAGGCGTAACAAACTAGCAAAATTTTGATGACCAAAGCGTGCATGCCAAAGCTTTGCATCTGACATAGCCTGAGAATCATGAACTGCACATGCCGAATCATTCACAGATTTTTCATAGTCTATGAGCTTATACAGCCCACGACATAAAATGCCAGAAGCAATAATCACATCGCCATTTGAGAGATCATGGACTGTACACCTGTCATCAACGAATTTCACAACCAAGCCAATCTTGGCTAATGCAGAAACTGATAACAGGTTCTTTTTGATCCCTGGCACAAATAAAGCATCTGACAAAGTGAAAGAACTACCATCAGCAGTAGTCAGAATGATCTTACCAACTCCCATAACAGGATAAGAGGAGTTATTGGCGCATGTGACAGTATTCCTTGTAGGGGCAGGCTCGAGTGAAGAGAAGAAACTGCGCTGCGAGGTAATATGTTTGGTTGCCCCACTGTCAAAGTACCAAACATCTGAGTCTACTACAGACATGCACTGATCATGAGAAGATGGGTCAAAACTGCAGACAGTAGTAAACGCCCATTCTTCTTCCTGCACAAGATTTGCAGACTCTGTTTTTGGTGTAGAGGCCTCTGCAACAACCATTCCAGCCTCTTTCTTCTTTGCCTCTTTAGCAGCCAGTTTTGGACAGTTCTTTATAATATGATCATTTCCTTTACAGTACTTGCAGAACAATTTCTGCTTTTCTGATTTCTTCTCATCTTTATCCTGGTTCTTCCATTGTGCAGCATTTGTAGATTTCTGCTTACTAGTAGAAGAGCTCCATTTTCCTTTGCCCTTCTGACTAGCCAGGAAAGCTTGATCTGCAACACGCATAATGGACCTGTTCTGCCTGGACTGATCTTCCTGCAACAAAACAGAGACTAATTCCTCAAATGACAAGGCATTCGGATTGCCTTTCATCATCAATCGAAGAGTAGAGGCAAAACTCTGATATGAATCAGGAAGGCCATTCAGAACGGTCTACACAAGTGAGCTATCTGGTATAACCTCATCAGCAGAAATCAATTGTTCCTTCAGGTCTTTGATCTTTGTAAGAAAACTGTCCATCGAATCACCTTCATTCATGTGCTCACTCTCCAACTGTTTTCGGAGGTAAGCAACACGAGCCTCATTCCTAGCCTGGTACAAAGTGGTAAGTGTATCCCAAGCATCCTTTGTTGTTCTGCAAGAGCAAATGTGAGGAATAATGGCATGTTTGACAGACAAAGCTATCAATGCATGTGCCTGGGCATCTCTACCATCCCAACGAATCTGCTCTGCAGTAGGTGCAACAGAAACAGCAGCACGAACAGGAATCTGCGGAATATCATCTTCGACACCATCTTCATCAGCTCCAACACCTGTATTTGCAGTACCTGTCGTTATAGGTGTAACAGGACGTCTTTCAACACCCTGCACAATGTTCCACAATCCTTTTGCAACCAGTACATGTCGCATCATATAAGCCCATAATGGGTAGTTGGTACCATCCAACTTATCCTCAACAGCCAACATACGGAATACATCACTGCTTTCGGCCATGGCCGGTGACTAAAATACCTTGATGCAGAAAATTGACTGTATCTCAAAAAGTTGAACAGAACTGCCCAGACGAGTTCTTCTAGACCTATAGCAGACTTCGAGACGCTTAAATTGGCGAACAGAAACTGGTATATACCTTTGGCACAAAAGGACGAAATAGCCTGCACAAGCACTTCGATAGTGCGTTCGGAGGCCGAAACGAGCTCAGATCGCGATTTCGGCACCACAAAGCAAAGCTGTTTTGATCTCGGAAACACCCTGAGTATGCTCACCAAATTTTGTGCGAATCTGAGACTGCAAACGGAGGAGTGTCGACGGTGCCCTAGAAGAAGCAACGACCTGCTCTGGTACCAATTGTTGGAGTTAGACGTCTGCGGAAGCACGCAAACAGCACAAGGAAGAAGAAGAAGCTTGGAGCACAACACACAAGACTGAATGTATTACTAGAGAATGTACAAAGATAAGTAGCCCATTAGGGCAATAGGCGTATATACAAGCCGGGGGAAAAAAACCTCCTAAAGAGGGAAAAAAGTGCCCTGGCGGTCCTAGAGTGTTCACACACATCACTACCTAAATATATCAACAATGTGTTGATTATAGGAAACTGAATGTGGCTACTATCCCTGATCCGTTTTTGTTACCATTCTTAGATAGCATGTTAGATGATTATCACTCTAGCACAATGGCAAGTATCAAGGTGAGGAGATCCACCTCATAAATGTCAATCCGTGGAGACATGAGGACTAGTATGACGACTATGAACAAGTGAAGGCACAAGTGTGTGAGTGAGAAGCACACTAACATGCACACATATACACACACATGCACGCAAGGCAAGAACAAGGAGAGGAACAATGGAGTGCTTCCTATTACTCAAGAAGTCTCTTACAATAGCTCAAAACTCTAACAAGCTAACCTCAAAAATGAGCTCTCTATCTCTTTTTATAGTTTTTAACTAGCTTTTGGCCCCATCCAGACCTAGTGTCTGGTTCTAGGGCTTATTTGAGGGCTCAAACGGAGTCTAAAAATTATGAAAATTGGTAGGTAGGTATTTCTACTATTCCTCAAGCTCAAGGACTCCTTGGCTTGCAAAAAATGGAGTTGAAATTATCAAAAATGCTATTTACAAGGTTGGTGTAGTGATTAAAATCACTATTGGTTGGAATTAATTTATGAAAAAAATGATTGGGCCTCTTCTATGCTGGATCGTACTTGACTTCTCTATCTCCTCATTGTTTCTATGCCAGCAATCCTCCTCTCTAGTGTCTGTCACCCCTAATAGACCTTTGTGCTGGAGGGCAGTCAATATAGTATTGGATGATGTTAGTGGCTAGTTCATGTTTGTCTATTCGTAATCCCTTAACCAGATCAAACTACTATGCATCCCAATCAATGGTGCTCGGGATATTGGGTTGAGACGTCATGTAGTGCTCTGAGTACATGGCTTGCTCACATGCAAATAACTGAAGCACGTGTGTTGGCTTCGGTGTGAAGACCTCCGACTGATATTCCCAGAATCCTATTGTGAACATATCTTTGAAGGTATGTTTGTAACATGCGGGGAAGTATTTTATACGTGCGTGTCAAGCATAGATGACTCGAATGCTTGGGGTAATGGTCATTTCATACACTAAGTCATAGTTTTTGTTGGTGAAGCTTTATAGAGCTACTTGTGGTGCTTTTGTATTGCAGAAAGTTTTGAGCACGATATGCATCATATCCAAAATTTTGAGCATCATTTGCACGAAAACATATGGCATTGGCTTTAGGCAAGGAATCCAATGGCGGATGGTGTACATCATGTAAGCAATGGAAGGTGGCCCATGTGGTGGCACAATGTATGGATAATTAAGCCATGTCGTACATTGGGCATTATTTTGTACTATAATATTAGACGCTTTCCATGGTCTATGACATGGAACGAGACCATAACATGGATTGTAGATAAGATGTAGAGGTGCATGTTTCCACATATGCAGCATTTCTGGGTAAGTCTCTAAGAGCTTTTGCTGCCACGTCAGTTGATAGATTTTGCCTTGTTGTGCCTTTGGTGGTAGGTCCTCGGGTTGAAATTGGGTTGTGAAGGTGGGGATCTTCCCTATGACTCTCTGTATTTCCACATTATAATCTACAAGAATGACAAAGTAAGGTCGGTATTGAAGTTTGGATGATTTGATGAGGCATCTTGATGCTAAGTTTTGGAAATAACTGGATTGCAGCATTGTTTCTTCTATGACTCGCATTGCCTGATTTTGTACCACTGTGTGATCTTCATGAGTATACCCAATTTCTTCTACTTGTTTTAACCATGGGGGTCATGGCACTTCGAACATATCATGGCCCTCTTTTGTTATCCATCCACCCGAAATGGGTTGAGGGTCATAGTCATCTTCAAACATTTGTTCTACTGGAATTGAGATGGTTTCTTCTTTTATGGGGGCCTCTGGTGGGGATGGTGACCTTTTTTATTGTAGAAGTCGCGTTTGTAATTCTTTGACTTGTTGTTTGAGTTCATGTAGTGCATCTGAGTCAGTAATGGTTGAAAGTTTGATACAATGGTTGGGGGGACAAATGTAGTGTCTACCTTTCATTGTTGCTGCAGTTGATCCAATTCTTCTGATAATTTGTCATGGGCTTTGAGCAAGTTAGCATAGTCTTCCAGTATGATTTTAATGTTCTTCGGGGGCACAGCTTGAAATTTTGAGGGACTAATGAGTGCCTATGGTGTATTCTCTATGTCTGTTGCTAGATTTTCTTAATTTTGGAGTTGTAAACAGCGGTTTTCCTCAAGCCACTGCAAGGTGCCTTCATATGAGTGCCATGTTGCAATGGATTTTGGAATTACATTCCATCTGATTTCATAGATGACCTTCAACTTGTTGGATGGCGTCTTCCTCTATGTTCTGCAACTTTGCTTCCAAGGTGCTATGGGCTTCCTGTAACATTTGAAATTGTGTTTGTAAACTCTCATCGTCTTCCTCCAGTGTTGCGATGCATTGTTGTAACTCTGCAGAGTGCACTTGTAATCTCTTGTTATGTTCCTCTAGCTGGTGGTACTCAGTCGTTAGTTGCAACATACAATGAAGCATGGTATCAAATGGATTATTTATAGGTGAAGATGTAGTTTGTATATTAGCCAATTCAAGGGAGAGGGAATGGGGATGGGGAGTGTAAATTCTGTGTCTACTTCAGATGTGCATGCAGGTGAAGTTGGCGGTGGGGGAATGGGGGATGGTGGAAGTATGGGGGGTGAGGGAGGTGTTGTGGGTGGTGAAATGTCCATGCTATGCAACATGGAGGCGAGAGTGGTGTCTACCATATACATTAGAATGGTAGGTGGTGTGTGTGTGATCGTGGTGAATAAGTGTGAAGTGGGTGTTGAGAATGAAAATGGTGGAAATGGTCAAGACATGGGCTGCAAGATGCTCAAGAAAGTGGCCTGGATGGGTTGAAGGATTGGTGGGACGGAAGTGGGAATGTAAGAGCTTGGAGGTGGGAATGCCATGGATGAAGCTTTGGAAATAGGAAAACCTAGAAATGTGGATCTAATGTCTAGGTGCGAGATTGTCCTAAGAACCCTAGCAATGTACCAAAGATCACTCCTATTAATGTCATTGGATTCGTAGTTGATTCTACTAGAAGTTTGACTTTCACTGCCCCAGTGCAAGTAGTCACAAGAGCTTAGGCATTATGGCAAAACCAAGACTTAGGCCAGGAAAAGGGTTCTGAGGTTAGTGAGACAGAGAGCCTAACCAAGAAGAGGACAAGAGCATGGAGAGAAAGTTGGGAACAAATAAAAAGACAATGGTCAAAGAATATGAGTGAACTTGAGGAAAGCTTAAGATTAACAAAAGCCAAGATAATCGGAATTTCCTCCCAAACACACTCTCACACTTCATCACCATCACCACACAATCAACATCATGTAATCCCACCACCACCTACAGTAGGATCAGTCCTAGCACATCCCACTCGAGAAGACCTAGACATGATGCTTAAAGCATATCACACAAGAATCCAAGAAGGGTCAAACATAATAGATCATGAAAACTATTACCTCAGAGCTAATTTAGAGATGGAACGAACTAAGCTTTGTGCTAAGATGGTAGAATTGGCTCAAACCATGTTTGAAGCTAGTCACCTCTTCAACTGCTCTAGTTCAGCTAGGACTCGGTTGCATTTTGAAGGAATATTAGAAAGATTGGAGAGTTTAATTCCAAAATCTAGATAGGAAGCCAACTCCCAGGGTAAGGACAATGCAAGTGAAAGAATGAGCATTCCTCCCAAAGAAGTTTTTGTGCCTAACTTCATTGAACTAGACATCTCTCCTTCTATGAATCGGTATTCCCAAGAATTTTTAAGAGAGATTCAAGAAGAGAATTGGGCAAAAGAAAGTGAAAATCCTCCTCCCATTGAACTTGTGGATGACCTATATGATCAATTCCCACAAGATATTCCCTCTATTTATGGAGAATAAGAGGATGCCCAGTCAAGTGAATAGTTCGACTTCAAGTACAATCTCACTTTAGAAGAGCTACTCAAAATTAAACTAGAATTGTGGAAACACATAGCCAACCAAGTGCCAAAAGTAGCAAAACCTCATTCCTAGGTAGGATCTCATAGAATAGTGCCAGAAATACCCTTGGATAAGATAGGAGATATGAGTGAAGGAGAAGAAAGAAACACCTATCTCCCAATCACTCATTAGGGTTACACAACCAAGGCAATTTTGGATTCAGGTGTAGGAGTTACGATTGTTACCACTTCCCTATGGAAGCGTTGGGGCAAACCAGAACTCAAGCCAACTAGAATGAAATTATAGGTGGCCGATGGCCACATAGAAAGACCCTTAGGACTGCTAGAAGGGATAACTCTCACTACTTGTGGTGTAGAGTTTTAGCATACTTTTGCCATATGCGATTTCAGCAAAAACCAAGCCTATGAGATGATTTTGGGAAGACCATTCTTGAGAGAGTTGCAAATAGTTCAAGATTGGGAACCAATTCCTTGTATTTGCAACACTTAGGTGTGACAAACAAAGTCAATCTCAGGGATTACTCTCATAGAGACATGCCCCGAATTCAGTGGAATCCCATCCATAGAGCCACAGATGATATGGATTCAATGCATTCCATAGGATCTGGATCCTCATGGATGCATGAAGACACTCACTTATGGATGTGCAAAGTGGCAATGGATACCTATCTGTCACGAAGAAGTGCATATTGAGTGGCATTCGGTTAATGAAGTTGAGTATTCTATTAGTTATAAGTCAGAATCGGACTACTGCTCTGTTGCTATAGCAGGTCCAATCAGGAAGTTCTAAGTTCCAGTATGCCAAACAGTTATCAGTATTCAGAGTCAAGTACTGAGCTAAGACGCGATAGAGCATTTATGATTGTGTAAGAAATTGGGAAAATAGTACAGGGCCTCTGTCTAACAGACCCCTACCACTCCCAAGAACCCACGTGGCTAAGAGGTAGCTTAATATTAATTATTTCGGTATTGCCAATTGATTTACCTGAACATGGAAGATTAAAGATCGAAGGGTTCGGGAACGTCCGACTTTTGAAAGTGTTCTGAGTCTGAAGTCAGAAGTTTAACGACTAACATTTGGCGCCGTCTGTGGGAAAGTGGCATCAGATTGCCAGTTATTTGTGGGAAGGTGGCATTAGAGTACCAGCTGTTTGTCAGAATCAAACATCCCGTTTATTGTTCGATTGACTGACAGTAGCAACAGAGCCAGATTGTTGCAAACTGCTCAGATAGTGTTACTGCGCAATGATACATGCCGGTTACTCGGTCTGGCGAAACGTATCCTAAGAACCATAAGGTTGGAGCACGTAAAGTGCTAAAGACAACCCTAGGAGAAGAAGGTATAACGCGGTCTAACCCAGTGGTCAAGCAAGTTAAAGACGTTAGAATTAATTCCGGTCATATTCCGGCGGAACGATCAACGCCTTTGGTACATTCTGGTGCTACGTCTACCCAGCCTATCAAAGATATAGTAATTCTAGAATCTACCAAGACGCCGTTGGAAACCAGTTTAACAATCTTGGATAAAGATTCAGAGTTATCTACGATCAGAAGCACTCTAGGAAAAGAAATCGGTAAAAGCGGAAAAACACTGCATTCTGGCACAATTTCGGTTCATTCCGGTGATATTCCGGTGATAGAATCACCAACTGCCGGCGAAGGCTTATCATTTTTTGCGGAATCCTCAGCCCAACCATCGTGGAAAGATTTTGGATATTGGACATCCAAAAGGAAGGAAAGCTATTCGAAGCAGAGATCCGAAGCATCCTAAGTAAAAACAGCACACCGGAAGGCACACCATCCGGCGATACAAGTTCTGATAGTTCAACCGATCAACCTCGAGATACAGAAGGAAGGCCTAATACACTCACAATGAACGGACAACAACAGCAACAACAGTTATGTCAACCAAGGCCGCCTCCAACAGGAGTAACATACACAAAATTCGGTGGATTCCCAAGAGATGATCCGGATGCTCACGTACGCACTTTCGAGATAAGTTATGCAGTTCTTAACCATCCACCGGATCAGGAGTATAAGGCCATTGTTTTTCAATCTACACTGGTCAATGAAGCAGCCAGATGGCTTACGGAATACGATATTAATCATTTCGGTACCTATGATGCAGTACGAGATGCTTTTCTGCAACGATTCAGGCTAAAGAAGAATCCCGCCGAAATCTTTGATTATTTACAAAACAACCGTTAGAAGGCAAATCAAACTGTCCAAGAGTATGCTACACTTTTTAGAACACACTTGCGGCAAATACCATAGGCCCAAGCTAACTTACCTAATGATGTCATCACTCAGTGGTTCATCAATGGCTTAACCCCACAACTGAAGCAGATCATGATCATAAGATGTGTCGGAGCGATGACGCTGGATGCAATCATTGCAATGGCTCTGCAACTGGAATCCAAAGTCGGTGGATTTACAGAAGACCTGGATTGGTTAAAAACAAACAAAAATATGGCTGAAGATATAACCAGACAATTATACTGCATCACATGCAAAAATTCAGGTCATACTAGTGCCAATTGTGCACTAAATCAAACGTTCTGCGCTATCTGCAACACTGCCGGACACACCACCGGAAACTGTGTCTACAACGCCAGAGTACAGGGAACAGCAACGGTCAATGCAGTTATTCAAGAACATGGACAGCCAGCGAATAACTATGTACCTCCACAACTGAGAAACAATCAACCGCAAGGATATCGGAACTACCGAGGACAGAGGAACAACAATTATAATGCAAACCGCTGGCAGAACAGACCACCATCAGAAAATCCCAATTTACCACCACCACGCTATCATTTTTGTGGTGAATTTGGACACATTAGAAGATTGCAAAGATGCAGCTGAGTATGATCAAAGGAAGAAGGAATGACAAAACCCAATGGCCAACATGGTACAAATCACACCAGTAGAAACAGAGACTGCTACAGTCCAGACCCGATCCGGTAAACAACTGCAGTCGGCAGCAGAAATATTCGAACCAGGGATACGAGAACAATATAGGATGTATAACAAGGCTAGTCACTGGACCGCAATAGAACCACCAGTGTTCCCAAAACCAATTCCGGTGACCCAGGCTTCGTTGACAAAGGAAGGAACACAACAAAAGGAAGCAGCAGCGGAGCCATCATCAGCAGTAGACATGCCAGCAGATAGTTCTGCATCGGCAGAGACCTCGAGGTCAAAGGAGCAGGACAACCAATCTCAACAGGCCTGGGAAATTTTATCCAAGGCATCTATCACCCTGCCTCTAGGCCAACTTCTGGCACTAGTACCTGGGATTCGACAACAGTTCCAGCAACAGTTTAGTCCGGTGCCTTCTTGTATTCCGGCGACAGCAGCAGTTCAACCGGAACCTGATTCTACGGTTGATCATTCAGTTCCCTTGATTACAGTATGGTATAAGAATCATAAGATTACACAGGTATTAATTGATGGAGGCTCTGGTGTAAACATTGCGACCGCGGCATTATGCAAAAGGTTAGGATGGACCGAAATCGAACCAGTTCAATTTTTTGTCAGATTGGCAGATCAATCTAGAGTCCATCCCGTAGGACTTGTGCGGAATGTACCCATTACTTTACAAGGTACGACCTTCAAAATGACCTTTGTTATACTAGATCTGCCGGAATCCACTTTGGATTACAACCTTCTTTTCGGTCGACCTTGGCTGAAGCATGCAAAGGTAATACAGGATTGGTCTGCACAAGAGCTTACGTTCAAAGATGCCAATCGTAGATATGTGGTAAAATTAGATGCTATACAACCTTGTGAACTTCACGCCAGACCATATTTTGCTGAACCAGTCCACATGTTAGATGGACTATCAGATGATGAAGAAGAGGAATTTCTTAAGAATAACGCTGATTTAATGTCCTTAGGGACTGTTGATCTACAGTCTGTTATAGATAACTGGAACACTTCAGTTTGTACAATTGTACCTATCACCGAAAAAGCTAAGCAGGAAGATACTGTCTCAACACATGACGATGAATTACAACCACTGTTCAAGTCAACAGACGATACAGAGAAACCTCAACAGTTTTATGTCCCTGAAGACTAATTGACCACGTACAATCTAGGAGACGAAGAGCATCCGCGACCTGTAAAGATAAGGCAAAACTTACCGGAAATATTTAAAGCTGATTTGATGCGACTACTTCGCGAATTCTCAGACGTCTTTGCATGGGATTACAAAGATATGAAAGGATTAGATCCGCGCATCTATCAGCATAGAGTCATGTTGAAGTCTGAAGCCAAACCGAATCTGGTTGTACCACTGAACAGGCTAATCACAAAAACTCCCCGACAGTTCGAATGGACTCAAGAATGCCAAACTACATTTGATCGACTCAAGTATTTATTGACGCAGGCCCCAATCTTACAACCACCGGACTGGAACAATCCGTTCCATGTTTTTGTCGACGCTTCAGATATTGCGATTGGTAGTATTCTGATGCAGCAAACACATAAGTGGTTTTGCCCCGTTTATTATGCCAGCAGAAGGCTTGCACCTGCAGAGAAGAACTATTCTACCACCGAAAGAGAATGTCTAGGATTAATTTACTCCATCAAAAAGTTCAGACATTATCTACTAGGCCGGAAATTCACCTTCCATGTGGATCATGCTGCCCTCGTCTATCTAGTAAGACAGCAGCATTTAGGCGGACGATTAGCACGATGGGTGCTACTCTTGTAGGAATTCGACTATGAAGTCATCCATCGACCCGGAAATGCACATGCCTTAGCAGATTTCTTATCTCGCCTAGATTCCGGTGAAGATCCGATAGGCATAGATGACATGACTCCAGCGATCTATAGTTCTGAACCACTGCCCGATGAGACTGCCGAATCACAAGCACCACCTACATATTATGATCAGATTCTAACTTTTCTCACCGAAGGATGCTTTCCATCCCAGATAGCCAAGGCAGTTCGAAGGAAAATTGCAGTCTTTAGCAGCCGATTTCGGTTAGTTGCTGGAGAACTATATTATGTAGATCACACCGGAATCCTACTTCGCTGTGTTTCTCCGCATGAAATTAACTCAGTCATCACGATGGCTCACTCGACCCCTACTGGTGGTCACTTTGCCACAGATTTGACTCACCAGAAAATTTTGCAAGGAGGTCTCTGGTGGCCAACGATATACAGAGATGTGGCCCAATTTGTCAAACACTGCGATAACTGTCAAAGTTCTGGACAACCGCTGCAACGACACTTCTTTCCCCTGCAGCCAGTCATGCCATTAGAACCATTTCAGAAATGGGGATTAGATTTTATCGGTCCGATCACACCTCCAGCAGTCTTCAGTAACAACAGATACATACTAACCTGTACAGACTACGCAACGAGATGGGTAGAAGCTTGGTCTTTACGGTCTGCTACAGCGATTGCAGTAGCAAAATGTCTGCTGAATGATGTCTTTCCACGTTTTGGCTTACCACTGGAAATTGTCTCAGATCAAGGCACTCATTTTGTAAACAATTTAATGAAGGCACTTACACATTCGTTCCAGGTCACACATAAATTTAGTTCTCCTTATTATCCTCGTGCCAATGGTTTGGCCAAAAGTACAAACAAATCTCTGTTGAATATCCTCCGGAAACTGATCATGGAAGCACCGAAAAGATGGGATCAACTACTACCTGCAGTATTATGGGCATACCGAACTACCTATAAGGTAACAACAGGATTGACACCTTTCAAACTAGCTTATGGCTTAGAAGCAATAGCACCCATGGAAGTAGTCATCCCAAGTCTGCGTGTAGCAATCACTCAGAAGATGCTACCGGAAGATTCGCTGACAGCACGAATGGACGCACTCAGAGAACTTGATGAGCACCGATGGCTCAGCTTTTTAACCATGCACGAAGTACAACTAAGGCAAGCCAAGACACACGATCGATATTTGAAGACTCCAATCTTTTTGGTAGGTCAGCTTGTACTCTTCTATAACGCAAAGTCGGATAGAGCAGCAGGAAAGTTCAAACTATGATGGTTCGGCCCTTTCAAGATCTCAGAACAAATCGGTCCGGCAACTTTTCGATTGATTACATTGATCGGAAATCCACTTCCAAAAGTAATCAATGGGTCGAAGTTGCGGCCGTATCATCACGCTACTAGTCCGTATTAAATTATTCGTCGGTGGGCCGCGTTTTGTGTAATCTTTTTCTTTTTTTCTTTTTTCTCCCTTTTTATAAATAGCCGTGTTTTGTAAAATCTTTATGTTACCATCCGCCCCCTTACCAGTCACTCAACCATGCATGCCAGCATGCAAACCGTATCATTCTCGCACCGCACAATGATACCCACCCCCTTTCCCTCCCCACCATGTTGTTCCTACTTAACCCTTTCGGCAACGCCAAAAATCGCTACTGTGTTGAGTGTTAGTGTTCTGTGCGACCTCTTGCGTTCTGTATTCGTGTTCATCGTCTGTATCAGCAAATGCCATGGAAGCGATAGCTAATCATGCTGCCTTCCGTGATGGTATCCCTACCGAGGTAGGTGAATACCTGCGTTGCAGAGGGTTGGCCAACTTCACTGAGTTGCCCTGGCACTCAGTGGAAGCCCATCCCTTCTTCGCGCAAATCATCTCTGCCATTGCCCAGTCCCCCGCCACCGAACGCCAATGGGTCTTCCCCTCGCTACCTTCACGAACCGTCATCACCTTCCAAGCATTCTCTGAAGCCTTCCGCCTCTCCCGGCAAGGCCGAGAAAATGGCCCTAGTATCCCCCTCCCCCACATGACCGAACTGTTCCCCCGATCTTCGTCTAACGAATACGCCATTCTCTGCCGCCCCGAACCCGAAAGATCTGCTCTGCAATTTCTAGTCACCATCCTCAACCTTCAGAAACGAACCTACGGTATCTCCCGCCCCTTCTATTCGGCCTTAAATTTAGCTACCTGAGAACCCGTGAACTTCGCCTCGTACTTTTTCCATAGAATTCATAAAGAGTGTGTAGCTATAGTGAAGCAAGTCAGAAAGGGAACCACCCCGCGCTCTCGCCTTCCCCATATCATATCATTCCTCTTCCCAGCCATCCTTGCCGCACAACCACCACCCCAAGGACCGGTTCTAAGGCATGAAGAATCAGTACAACCACTCGAAGACGATGAAGAAGAAGACGAAGAAATAAACCAGTTATTCCGCCGCAAAAGAATCAGAATCAGCTCATCAGAAAGCGAAGTACAAGGGTCCGCCGGAAAGAATCAGGACATCGATAAAGAAAACGAGGAACAAGAAGAAACCTTCCACGACACAACCACTTCCATACACAACGAATCATCGGCCGACCAACACGACCAGCAGAATCAAACGGAAACAGAAACAGTCTCAACCGAAGAAGCATCAGAGCGACAGAACGACGAGCAGCAAGTTGCTGACGAAGCACTCAACACCCTGCTGAAGGCCGTCGAATCCACCATCGCCCACACTGCAGGTGAACACCAACCCATCAATCAGGTAAACAATATTGAATCTACTGTTCCTAGATCACCACCAGTCAACCCTCTTCCCCCGCCAATTTCCGAATCCTCTTCATCCTCCCTCAATTATTCACCCCCGACATCCCCCCAGATCCACACCCAAACCTCTGCGCAACCACAACACCCCCTTCTCCTTCCCTCCGTTCCGGTCTTTTCCGAGCTTGCTTCCATGGGACAAATGCTTATTCCCTTTCTCAGCAACTTCCAGTGCAGCTTAGCAAGGTCACAAATACGATTCGTCAAGACCTGCAGCACAAAGTCGACCTACTGGAAGCCGACATCATCCCTCTCGAAGAAGAAGTCGACGCCGTAAAAGCAGAGAATCATCAATTACAGATGCAATTAGCAGATCTCGAAGGACAAGTTTCGGCACAACGGCACTGATACAGCAACGGAATCACGCATTGGAGCAACTTGCCGCCAAAGACCAACTATTGAACGCAGCCCAAGAAGAAATCAGGAAACTGAAGATTGCGCTACTGGAAAAGGAAGATATCAGCACATCCCTCGAAGAATTGGTCGAAGAAACGAAAGCACAATTGCAGGAGATAACCCAGAAGAATCAGGAACAACAACGAGAAGCAAAACAAGTTGAAGACGAGCTACGAAGAGCCTAGGAATGCTTGGACGAGGCAAACAATATGCTGAGACGCCAATTAACCAGGGAAGCCAAATACCAAAAGGATCTAACAAATGCTCGCAGAGAACGAGATGCATACTACAAAACTATCGAATTTCAGAACCAGCAACTCGAGCGACTAGATAACCAGTTGCGAAATCAGAAGGATCGAGTCACTGATATGCAGAAGAAAGTCACCGAAATAAAGACATCCCGGGACGCTGCATTATCCAATGAGTTTTATTTACAAGAGGCCTTCTTACAGACCCACGCCGAAATTCTGTTAACCCAAGCCATAGCTCTTAGCTCCGTTAGAACGGACGCTCAGTTATTAGAACCGACTACTCTAGTTCAGATGATAGAAACCATTAAAAAGAAAATTACCCGAACGTTTAGGCTCGCCCGAAGCATGTATTTAGAAGGTCTCGTAGCAGAACCATAGGAACCTGCGGGTTCGAGTCCACCGTGCGTGCCAGTGTTAGACGGCCGCCGAAAAAGGATAAATGTACTATGACAGGCGTCTTAAATGTAAAGGAACCTTTTGGAAATGCGCGTGTAACTAAAGATTCGTGCACCCTTGTAACAAATCTTCTATATAAGGCAATGAGAAAAGAATGTTCGAGAGCCCGTTTTGGGGAATTGTGAGCATACTGTTTGAATCTGTGTGTGATGTGTCGATGAGAAGATTGAGCTCTGTTCTGTTTTGTTCGTATCTGTCTATTCTACTATTCTCCCTGTAGTGCAGAGTTACGATTCGGTAGTCTTGTGTTGTGAATCTGTTTGGTGATAGTTATATGCGGTTCTGGATTTTATCACAGAATAAGTGTTGTTTATCAGTCTTCTATTGAACAAGGGACTGTGTAAGGCCGAAGCGAACTATTTGCGTGTTAGCATTTTTTTTGTTAAGTGACCAGGTTCGATACAATAGTCTGCGTTCACTGTTGATTCCGATCCCAGGAAGGACTCGTATCAGTAATGGTCTATGCGCGAATGGAAACAATGATAAGTTTGTGATGAGTCGACTGTTGGTAGGAACTTGTTGCTTGAGTTTGGCATACGGTAAGTTTTCATACCTTCGAGTATAGCTGTCTGTTGTGTTATTGTTCGGTATACCTATCTGTCACGAAGAAGTGCATATTGAGTGGCATTCGGTTAATGAAGTTGAGTATTCTATTAGTTATAAGTCAGAACCAGACTACTGCTCTGTTGCTATAGCAAGTCCAGTCCGGAAGTTCTAAGTCCCAGTATGCCGAACAGTTATGAGTATTCAGAGTCAAGTACTGAGCTAAGACGCGATAGAGCATTTATGATTGTGTAAGAAGTTGGGAAAATAGTACAGGGCCTCTGTCTAACAGACCCCTACCACTCCCAAGAACCCACGTGGCTAAGAGGTAGCTTAATATTAATTATTTCAGTATTGCCAATTGATTTACCTGAACATGGAAGAGTAAAGATCGAAGGGTTCGGGAACGTCCGACTTTTGAAAGTGTTCTGAGTCTGAAGTTGGAAGTTTAACGACTAACAAGAGAATATCAGGTCTACCTGAACTTAGAAAAGTGTGTTTTTATGGTCAGGCAAGACAAGATCCTAGGACACATAGTGTCAAAGAATGGTATATCCATAGACGAGGATAAAGTTAGAGCTATTGCAGAGCTACCTAGGCCAAGGAATGTCAAGGAAGTACAAGCTTTCATGGGGCATTGGGGATATTATCAATGTTTCATTCACATGTATGCTATAATTGCAAAGCCTCTATACTCCCTCTTGAATAACTTTGAGTGGATGGAAGAATGTGAAAACTCTTTTAATGAGCTTAAGCGACAATTGTGTTTAGCACCAATCTTGACTACATCAGATTGGAACAAGCCATTCCATGTTCATGTGAACGCATCCAATTATGCTATTGGGTGTGTACTAGCTCAACCTACTGGTGAAGGTAATATGGATCTTCCAATAGCCTATGCCTATAGACAATTGAATGCGGTTGAACAAAATTATACTACTATTGAAAGAGAAGGTTTAGGCATGGTATATGTGGTTAAAAAGTTTAGGCATTATTTTCTTGCAAACTTTTTTTTACAAACCATCAAGCTCTATTATATCTAGTGAACAAACTGTACAATACATTAGTAAGATGGTTCCTCTTACTAATGGAATATGACTTTCAAGTTGTGGTTTAGAAAGGTAGGATTGACTTAAGGGCGGTCACCTTTCTAGACTAACTTCAATGGAGTCCACTCAAGGAGTATTAGATGACCTTCCTGATGCTTATTTGTTCAATCTAGAAGTAGTGTTTGAGTGGGCCAAAACTGTAGTGCCTATTCTAACATTTGGAACCAAACATCTTGTATTGAGAGCTAACGATAAAGAAGTGGTGCGGTCTCAGAAGTACCACATAATGGTAGGCAGCATATATAAGTACACCAATCAACACATACTGGCTTGCTATGTAGATGAGGATGCGCATGCAAAACGGTTGCAACTAGCACATGTAGGTGCACTACAACAACACCATTCGATACATTGAACCCTATAGACTATAAATATTAGGGGTATATTGGCCAACAATGGAAGCAGATGTACATAACTTGTGCAAGGAATGCCAAATCTATAGCACTAGACCACCAATGGAACATGCCACTTTATATCAGGTGTCTCTAGGACCAGATTGGAACGAACCATTATTAGCCTTTTTGAGGACAAAAAATTTCCCTCAAGAGATAATTGTGGCTAGACAAAGGAGCTTAGAAGAGGGGGCGCTAGACTACTCACTCATTGGAAATAATTTATACAAGTGTGGTAAAGATGGGTACCTAAGATTGTGTGTCCATGAAAGTGAATACCTCAAGATCTTAGAGATTGCTCACTAA
This sequence comes from Ceratopteris richardii, assembly GCA_020310875.1. Classification (NCBI taxonomy): domain Eukaryota; kingdom Viridiplantae; phylum Streptophyta; class Polypodiopsida; order Polypodiales; family Pteridaceae; genus Ceratopteris; species Ceratopteris richardii. Next base: position 85,691,618 of record CM035429.1, read on the forward strand.
GGTGTGGTAGTAGGAAACTTTGGACTAGATCATGTGATCAAGGCAATCCTATTCACACATCTCTGGTGGCCAACTCTTCACATGGATGCACATACCTATGTGAAGAGGCGTGACATTTGTCAACAAACTCAGTACTTGATACAGAAGGATGAGATGCCATGAAAACCTATGATGGGAGGATGTGCATTCTCCAAGTGGGGAATAGACTTTGTTGGTCCTATTAATCCCCTAGCTAAGGGTTCACATGCTGAATACATTATTGTGGCCACATAATATCTAACCAAGTGGGTGGAAGTAAAAGCCACGACAAGGAATGATGCTAAAATGACAGCTAAGTTCTTATTTGAGAATGTGTTCACCAGATATGGGTTACCAATCGAGCTAGTAAGTGATAGAGGTACACACTTCTTGAATGAAGTCATTGAAAATCTTCTCTAGGAATTCTTACTGATACATAAGAAGTCTGCACCCTATCATCGACAAGCTAATGGACAAACTAAGAGCACAAACAAGATTCTATGTAATGTATTTGACAAAATTGGTGAATAATAAATGCTTTGATTAGAATAAACAACTACATCATGTTGTTTGGGCATATCGAGTTGCTTATAAAATGGTACTCTAAGCCACACCCTATCCGATGGTATTCGACCAAAATGCAATGCTACCATTAGACTTCTTGATACCCACATTGAAAGTAGCACAGGAGCATCAGTGGACATGTCACAAACTCTCTTCAAGGATCTTTGATATTGAAGATTTGGATCTGAATGCACATCACGAGCTGCCCCATCTGCTCCTTCTATCCCACTGAAATTTGAATTTTCTACCACGAGAGACATTGAAGGGATGAGCACCTTCTATTTTGAATCTGTTTTGCAAAACACACAACTATTGGATGTAGAATTCTTTTCGGATACACAAGGATCTAACACATCCTCCCAAAGAAGGGGTACATCAATGGAAGGCCACCATGTAAACTGGAAAGATGATCAACAAAGGACCCTATCTCAACAACTATAATGACTAGAGGGTGAAGAAGAGGAGGAAGAAGAAGAAGGAGAAGAAGAAGAAGGAGAAGAAGAAGAAACTATCGAAGCCCGAGCTTATACTATAGAACTAAGTAGATTATACCAGATCATGGAAAGGGTACGGGCACAACAACTACTCTCTGAATAGAAAAGTAGAATGCTCATGGCCTAGCTCTTGGAAGAGCTTGGTGTAGACTCTAAATACAGTGAAACTCTACTATTTCTAGCAGAAACCTATGGCATAGTGGAAGCTGTCTAATCCGCATTGCAGAGGCCTCCCATTCAATACAATCCATGAAGATTCCAAACAAGACCAAGGTTAGGAAAAAACATTCAGATTCCCATCACCATTGTGGAGGAAACTACCACCGCAACCAAACAAATAGTGATGACATCCCAAACAATTGGAACTCTTGGACATGAACCCACGATCATCCATGAAGAATCAACAGAGCCACTACCTCCAACAAGCCCACCATCACCTCCTCGAACAGAGGCTATAAATATCATCTTGACTACTAGCCCCATAGAGCAAACCTTAATCTTCCATAGTCCCACTTCCAGTTCAACCTTGTTTTCCTCCTTTGACAACCCTTTATATCATACCACCACCATTACAACCGAATCCCTCATGGAGCCTGCCTTAGGACATTCGGCCTCCATGACGTGCTCCTTCCCACAATCTAGACAAAAACCTTGAATTTTCATTGATTGGGGTTGCGTAGGTGTAGGTATAGGGCAATCATGAATGAAGTGATCTTCATGACATCTGTAGCATGGTCCTCTAAGAGCTAGGGGACTTATCTGTCTAGGTTGAGGGCTAGGATTAGGATTCATGTACATGACATTAGCATATTCTATCTCCCAACTAGGTTCACTAGAGTCTTCATAATAGTACATCTCGTTATGCTCAGGTGACTGTATATAGTAAGCCTGTAGACTATCAATATGAATGGAGTCAAAATTGTGATCATTCGGGTCACTTTCTGAAAGCAATGGTGATACTGGCACTAAGACTCTATTCAAATTTTCTTCCACAGCGGCATACTTCACTGGGATCACATTGGCTAGAGGTGGAGGTTGTTGAGCTAAAACTAGTTGAGGTCTTTGTTGCCCTTGATAGGGTGGTGGGTAGGGTTGTTGGGGCCTACCATACAGCTATGGTGGGTACTGGTTCTGGTATCTTTCCTATTGTGGACATGGCTATGGATAACTTTGTCTAACCGCTTGCTTGTTATAAGGGCAGTCTAGTGTGGTGCAGTTAGTGTATCTCTTTTGTATGGTGCAATATTGACTGTTCGGATTCACTTGGGGTTGAGCCATAATTGGACACACATTAGATGTATGGTCTCTGCCATAGGTATAGCATCATTTTGCTGGGGCAAATCTAGGTATCTATTTGCTAGAGACTCCTAATTTTGAGCTAGCTTCTCCACAAGTTCCTCAATGGATGTGGATGGCTTTGAATTGAGGTTAGTAGAGCTAGCTAAATCTTTATAGATTTTTGAAAGTTCTAATTCCTCTCCTAGATTATCCTCAATGTCTATGCACATGCATACACACTCTTCTATGGATCTAGGGTCCTTCAAGTGCACATATGATCTCAATTTGGTACTTAACAAACCATCTAAGAATAAAGCCACTTGTTTGGCAGGTGTGGGTAATTCTGACATAGGGAATCTATGAGGTTACAATCCTTTTGCTCACTCAATTGGACTGATGATGCTCGCACAAGCTACACAGAGATGTTTGTTTGTGTTCGCCGCCCATCCGCCAAGCTTCTCATTGGGGAGTTATATGATACTACTCTTACTAAGATACCCTCTCATATATGAGACCTCCTCATGTCTCTTCTACCAAGTGGTATAAATACCCATGTGATGCCATGTGGCATCTATGCCACCTCACCCAAGAGGGTGTGCATCCATAATATGACATTTCCTTCCCCTTGAAAGCATTTTCGTCCTCGAAAGTGTAAATGAAATGTCGTTCATGGTAGAAGAAAGTGCTCGGACTCCCCTGAACCCCATGTACTCTATGTACATGGTCATCTCTGTGTGTTGTTTCCCCGTATCCTTCCCCTTAAGAAGTCCCATATGAGATCATCTCAAAGGTGGGAAACCGTCTGAATGGTGCTTATTATCTCCCATGTACACTCAACTTCATATTATCAATCCCATGATAAACAACATCATCAAAATGACCTAAGTCCATATGATGTATCCTCTATGGAGTAATAATATAAAAAGTAAGTGTAAAGTGCCAAGATCATAAGCTTGACCATATCCTAATGGAGATAATAAACCATATAATCCTCTAAAATATAGAACAAATTCCCATAACAAGTGACTCCAAACACATCTCATAACACTCCAGGTCTTGCTAACCTTGAGTGTGTTCACAAGTAATAGTTTCCTCTAAACCACCTTGTGACTATGCAATTCCATCATCTAGTTCACATATAAGAATTTCTTGGTAGTAAAATGCAATCTCTACATATCACCAACCAAGAAGTCTTTGGTTTGTCATCTATTTCCTTTGGACTTAGTTCTATTGGAAGAGCATCTATTGGCACTAGTGCAAACTCAAAAATATTCTCTTCCCTTTAGTTTGCTCTATGAATGCAAAAGCATTCCCATTGAGATTCATATAATCCTTAAATACCCATCCTCTAACTGATGTTTACTCATCATACTCATGATGTAACACCAACTAAGAGTTTGGCACCCTAATAGGTTAGATATATCTCTATCTCCTATAAACTCTAAAGAGAAGAGTCATAACTCTACTCCCAGTCTAACTAATGTCAATAACTAGATCATTTCATCTAGTCAGAGACCATCACTAGAGTAACATAATTTCTCCTCTGCAGAGTCTCCATGTGAGACTCAATCTAAAACTCATGATTAACTGATCTCCCTCTTGTCTTTGATAGAAGAGTGCCACTTCTATGTAGACAACCTAAAAGTGACAAAGTGAAAAACTCTCTCTCTCTCTCTATTCAATCTCTTCTAAGGAAAAGAGCTCTAGTAGTGGAATTTATTCCACTTTCCCTTTCCCTTTGAAAGAGATTCTGTTGAATCCAGTTACTCTACTCATAACTGAGAACATATACATAAGTTCTCCATGTTTTCCTTCAAAACTAGTGGAGAAAGAGACTCCCATGTGAAAGAAAATTACACTGAAAAGTAGAGTAAATGAATTCCTTCTGAAATAAAGACTAAGAGATGTTTCCCAGACACCTCTTCTGTCTAAAGGAAAACATACTCAATTCTTCACCTATGAAGAAATCATATTTTCCTTTCTTTTTTCTCTTTGAAAGAATAGGAGCTAAAGTGAGACCTCTAAGTTAAAGTGAGATCTCTCATGGAATTCATATATGAGTTTATGGCATGCATGCCATGGGCCTGTCAAGCCCTATGTTGTTAAGTGGCCTATGTGCCACTCAGCTTATGGTTTAATTTTTTTGGGATTTCATTTCTGTGGAAATGCTGTCAAAATTTTTCTTACCATATGGCGTTATATACACACTTGCTTTTAGGTAAGAAAGTTATGGCATACTAACATGCCTTTCTGCAAACATCAATAAGTTTTAGGCATGCTTATAAGCATGTATTTGATGGACTTAGGACCATCATAGTAGTATATATAAGGCAACTTCAGTAGTAACAGGATCCCTACATAATCCTTATGGATTTAGACCATAGGATTGCTAAGGGAAGGACCTACACCTTCATCATTAGTAATGTGCACAAGCAATCCTATAGGTTTTAGGAAGTTGCATACAGGCACGGGAGATACATTTATGATAATCTCCAAGGTAGTGAAGATACTTATCTTCACAAGAGTCTCACAATAGGATTAGGAGACTATGGGGTATTATCAAGAATACCTCAAGAGTGACTAGTTTCACTCATGCATATCACTTAAGCAAGTAGTGAAGCATTTCTGCTACACTACTAAGGAAACCAATTAGTTGGGATCACAGATGGGTTTCATGAGAGAGCATCAACGGGTGCTTATATGATTTGAGTGATGCTTAGGAAGGCCACAGACATGGCACTAGCTCTATGACTTAGAGCATAGATCCCTTAGTTAGGAATAGTTGGGGTACCCAATACATGTATCATGTATGTATATTGGGATCTACAGAGAGGTACTTAGACTTAGTCTTTGTACCTTGGAACAAGTTGGTTTGGAACAGAAAGGGATATCCATTGTCACTTGTTGACTAGAACCAAACTAACTAGTTCGAGGACATGGGACTCATTTGAGTCCACTGATATGATTTTAGGATATGGGATTCATTAAGAGTCCACCTGTATATTCCATTACATATATATGGAATATATATTTGGTTTGGTGTAGCTATGACACCGTGAATTGGAAGAAGTTTTCACTGGTATGGGACGGTGGAAATGACTTCCCTTTGAGCACTCTTTTTCTATGGCCAGGAAAAAAAGGACTCATCATTCATGGCGTCATGTCTCACTAAATCAGAGGAGAACTCTTAGTAGACATCTCCTTAGGATTGGCAGTTATCCTTCATAGTTAGGGAAGATTTATTCTTCTTGTAGAGAATGTGGTAGGTGATTTTATCACCATGGACATCACATACTCATGTTGTGGTTTTCAGAAAGGATAATTCCATCAGTCTCATTGGATTGTATAGATCCATGCACAGAGTATGGTTGGCAGAGATAGTTTTTTTACTATGGATACACATGTGTTTACGGTATCATGTCACATCATTGTTGACCATTTTAGTAGAGGGTTTTGACCCTTATTAGGAATTTATTTTCTCCACTCTTCACTACATACACTTTCATTAGTTATGTGAGATTTGTTCTCCATCTTCATAGGAATAAGTGTAATGAGGGATAATGCATTAGTTATGGAAGAGAGGACTAAATAAATTCATGAGTTTCTCTTTTAAGGAAAGGAGAAAGTGGGAATTAGCTCAGAGATCCATGAGAGATCTCTTAAAATAATCTTTATTCTTACTCCCAGAAGTGGAGTTTGGCAAAAATTAACATCTGAATTTTTTCCAAAAAGTGTGGGAAGGGGGTCTTTGAGGAAGTAAAATTCCTCCTTAACTTATCATTTTGATGAATCTAATGATTCACCTAAGAAGTCCAAACACCATAATCTCAGTATATATACTTTTTCCCATCCAACCATAGCATTTTCACCTCTTTTTCCCTCTTCCAAAATGGGAGTTTCTTAGATTTAGGTGCTGAAATTTTTTGTCAAACTGTGATGGAAGGGGGTTTTATGGAGCTCCAAACTCCCATCATGCTGAGGTATATTTTGGATTTCTTAATCTTATATGGAATTCAATACACTAGGCTATGTGTGTGCATAATTTTTCCTACTAAACTATGAAAAATCCCGCTTCATATTCCCTTCCCAAAGTGGCTATTTATCCAAAATAGCCCTGAAATTTATATTAAAATTATGAAAATAAACTATTCTGGAGGTGCCCAAAGCTTCCACTTTCTTGTAATTTGAGGGAATATTTCATTCTAGATGAGAGTATGTATCTCATACTCCCCTAAACCTTTGATTTTCTCTCAAAGAGCTTTGCCTAAAGCCTTTCCTTTCTCTTTCCCGAGACTAGAATATTACAATAATTAATCTGGGAAATAACAAATTGAACTTTCATACCTATGCTTTGAAGTGGCATACCTCTTCTCTTTGGGCTTTATTTCCTCCCTAACCTTGGCATCAATGAACTAAGAAGCAACATTCACTACCCATTCTTTAGATAGGAGAGGAAAGTATGAACCGTGTCCTTTTTCTTCTTCATGATGCTTCACCCAAATCCTCTTCAAGTTCCAAGGAGATGTGCATTGAATCCTCAACCAATATTACCTTCATAGCTCCAGTATAACATGACAGTATACTTTCATCGGAGCAGCTACGATGGAATCATTCGCAAATACTCATTGAAATGCTCTGCAAATTCATGTCCTCAATAAGAACTGCACTGAATAGTAGCCATCACGTGGCTTTAGCTGAGTGGTAAAGTTTGTGGCTGCCTTAGAATAGGTGATGGGTTCAAATCCCACGTCCACAGCGGCTGATAGAAGTGTCCCAATTGAGGACCGCATCTGCTCTGATACCACTATGAGGTTACAATCCTTTTGCTCACTCAATTGGACTGATGATGCTCGCGCAAGCTACACAGAGATGTCTGTTGGTGTTCGTCGCCCATCCGCCAAGCTTCTCATTGAGGAGTTAAATGATACTGCTCTCACTAAGATACCCTCTCATATATGAGACCTCCTCATGTCTCTTCTACCAAGTGGTATAAATACCCATGTGATGCCATGTGGCATCTATGCCACCTCATCCAAGAGGGTGTGCATCCATAATATGACAGAATCTCTCTAGGTATTGTCTAAACCATCTTCCTACAAGTCGAATAGTTTCCTGGGGTGTCTGCTTGAAGCTATGTATAAGCAAGGAAGTATTGTGTTTGATGCCACTTTTTGAGAATTCAGTAGTGAATGCTTCTAGCAACCGGTTTATATTCATGAACTATCCTTGATGTAGTGGTTGAAACCATGTAAGGGCAGTGTTCTTGAGGGTTAGAACAAAAGCATTGTATTACATGAATAGGTCATCAACTTGCTCAGCTCTCAAGACTTGCCTAAATTCTGCCACATGGTTGCATGGGTCTCTAGTGCCATCGAAGCAATTCTTCATGGACTTAACCAATTGTGTAGGCCTCAAGGTCCTACTGTGTTCTCTGGGCCTTGGTAGAGGGAATTCATCTCCATTTCTTTGATTCCTTGGGTCTCTATGTCTCTCGTTTTTCATTCTATCTGTCTTTGTCCTTGTTCTTTCTCTTCCCAGTGGGTTAGCAAAGCTGGCTTCGGGTCTATCTCTACTCCTCTCCCTTTGAGTTCCATGAGCCTGAGATGTTCTAGCTCCTTGGTGACAATAAGAGACATTGGATCTTGGTTGGGGAAAGACAAATTCTCCCTTCCAAGTTGTAATGCCTCCCACTTCATTAGGCTGGTCAGGTTTATACCTCCAGAAAGCCTCGTTTGTTTCTCAGTTTAAGAGGAAATCTATGCTCTTATTGTCTTGGGGAACCCACTCTAGAGTGAGCATTCTAGTCAGGATAGATTTTCCTCAGGGGGTTCTTGGCTCTCTTCCTGAGTTCCCTTGCTCTATGCACCTATTTTGATCTCTGAGATTATGTTGTCAAATTCATCTATCCTATCCGGTTCGCTGGTGAGCACATACATTGTTCCTTTCTTATCTATGTATGAACCATTTTTGAATTTGACTACTGGATGTTCTAGTCCAATGGGTTGATCTGGGTTTTTATTTGGACAACAGATCTTCTCATACTGTCCTCACAGATGTGGGCACCTAATTGGTTGGTCTTCATATATTCCAGTTGAGTCTTGTAAGGACCCTCTGGTTTTTCTAGGTACGCCACTCGTGAGCTACATATGGGTCTCTCCATGCGATAAGACATCTCAAAGACACGTGTTCCTGAACTGAGAATATAGGGATAATCACTAAGTTGTTGGTCCCAAGACCTCATGGTATGGTTGACGCTACCCTCGGATGATCTGATACTTTGATGATCTCTTCCTAGGTGTTTTCTTGACCTCAGGTACATATGCCCTACTAATTATCCCAATGACCCTTGTACAACCCCGTTGTTGATTCCTTAATATCAACCACTTGTTCTTTTTTAAGTTTTTTAGTATGTATTTCCATGTCCTTAAGTACGTGTCATAAGGAGCACTTAAGTTTTCCGTATGTGATGTTTTTCGTCCACTCAAATTAAGTTCTTTGCCCTTAAATTATCCCTTGACTGTAGTTTAACCTATTTTTATACTTGAGAATTTAGAGGCTCTTAGAACTTGAGAGTTCCTATTGTATCCCTAGTCAATCAAAACCTCTACCCACACTTAGCTTAAGCTAGGAATGGACTGAGGGGGTTGAGAGATCTTCCAATCTCAAGTCACTTCTCCTTGCTTCACTTGTATGCTCAGGACGCACGTCGCCAAGCCTGCACACAATGGCACATTGCTTTGTCTCTCCACGAGCTCTTAATGATCCTATAAAAGTTCAAAGTTTAGCTCAAACTTTTAACTTCAAATAACAGACAACTTACTTCAGACACTTTTAATGACCCTTTTTCCCCCTTTGTATTGCACAAAAAATTTTCTCGAGCCCCTAAGGTTTCCTAATCCCACCTGAGGGTCAACTTCAAAATAACCTATCTAAAAATCAATGCATTATTCTTAAGATTCACCACGAGCTTTCCAAGGAGATCTAGCGCTCAAAAAACAGATTTCATATGAAAAAGTTATGTCGATTCAGGGTTCTGGAGGTTAAAACCCAAACAAGACCTCTCAGGTATTTGGTGTATTTTTCTAAAGACTTTGGAATTGTGCAAATAGATGAGCTTGAAAAATGCCAATTTTTAGCCCTAAATTTTCATAAAAATACCACCTTAAATTTTGCCAAAAATAGGTGTCTATCACGATAGACGTTGTTTTTTCATGTGTGGTTGTCTGTCGTGATAGACGGTGTTTGTCATGGGTGGTGTCTTTCATGATAAACGGGTGTCTATTGCAATAGAGGGGCGTCTATCGTAAATTTGATCTATCGTCTATCATCTATCGTGGGCTCGGTCTATCGCAATAGATGGGTGTCTATCGCAATAGATGGTGTCTATCGTGGAGGTTTTTTGTCGTGATAGATAGTGTTTGTCATGATAGACGATGTCTATCACCATAGACAGTGTCTATCATCTGTCGTTATAGATAGAAAAAACACAAATTTTTAAGAACTTTTTGATGATTTGGAGTGCTCTTATGGTGTGGTTTGTCATGCCGTGCATGGAAACACAAAATACCAACTTTCTCTGTCTGTCACGACAGATAGAGGTCATCGTCTCGGGACCTATGTAGAGGTATGTCGTACCTGCACAAGCTGCTGGAGATGATGATACAACAAAAGCTCAAAAACACACAAAAACAGGAGGCACAATCGCTCTCTCTCTCTCACAAGTGAAATGAGGGGAATGAGGTGGGGAATGAAATATGACCAAAAACTGAAATTTTTGTGAATGTGGAGTTGTAGGTGGGAGATGGTGAGGATGATGATGGTGATGATGGTGATGAAGAAAGTAAGAAAAAATGATGAAAATTAAGGAAAATACCTATGAATCCAACGTCACAACTCTACATCTTACCATCACACGCTCGTCCTCGAAGCTCTCTCCCCGGCAACGATGCCAAATTTGATGTCACTCTAGCACAATGGCAAGTACCAATGTGAGGAGATCCACCTCATAAATGTCAATCCGTGGAGATGTGAGGACTAGTATGACGACTGTGAACAAGTGAAGGCACAAGTGCGTGAGTGAGAAGCACACTAACATGCACACACATATACACATGCGCACACAAGGCAAGAACAAGGAGATGAACAACGGAGTGCTTCCTATGACTCAAGAAATCTCTTACAATAGCTCAAAACTCTAACAAGCTAACCTCAAAATTGAGCTCTCTAGCTCTTTTTATAGTTTTTAACTAGCTTTTGGCCTTGTCTAGACCTAGTGTCTAGACCTAGTGTCTGACCTAGTTAAAAATTAGGTTCCAAAGCTTATTTGAGGGCTCAAATGGAGTCTAAAAACTATAAAAATTGGTATGTAAGTATTTCTACTACTTTTCAAGCTCAAGCACTCCTTGTCTTGCACAAAATGGAGTTGGAATTATCAAAATGGTATTTACAAGGTTGGCGTAATGATTAAAATCACTATTGGTTAGAAGTAATTTATGAAAAAAATGATTGGGCCTCTTCTGGGCATTTGGCAGAGAAATGTAGTCATTCATTGATGGATACAGTGGCTACAACCAAGTCAGGATGGCCAAGGCTGACATACCCAAGACTATGTTCATCAACTAATTGGGGGGTTTATGTGTGTACGGTGATGTGGTTCGATCTATGTAACACAACCAGTACTTTTCAATGATGCATGCAAGAAATATTTTCATTGTACCTGACAAGTTTTATGTGTGTTTACCTCGATGACTTTTCCTTGCCCGGTGACACTAATGCTCACTTACAGCACCTGCACTATTGTTTTCTTAAATGTCATGAGTACCACCTTTGTTTAAATCCCCATAATTCTATCTTTGTCATCACTTGCTGTAAACTCCTGGGACATATCATCTCCAAACAAGGTATGTGTTGGAGTTAGACGTCTCCGGAAGCATGCGAACCACACAAGGAAGAAGAAGAAGCTTGGGGCACAACACACACAGTAGCACCTCCTTTAATGTCAATCTAGGAAGACATGAGGATGGTATGAAGACCTCGAGCAAGTGAAGGCACAAGTGCGTGAGTGAGAAGCACACTAACATGCACACACATACACACACACACGCACACACACGGTAAGACAAAGAGTGAGAAGCAATGGAGTTCTTAGATTACTTTCAAAAAGCTCTTACAAGTTCAAATCAATTACAAGCTAGCCCAAAAATGAGCTCTCTAGCTCTATTTATAGTTTTTGACTAGGTTTTGGCCGTGTCCAGACATAGTGTTCGGCCTAGTTAAAAATTAGGTTCTAGGGTCTATTTGAAGACTCAAACAAAGTCTAAAAATTATGAAAATTGGTAGGTAGCTACTTCGAATGCTCCTCAAGCTAAAGGACTCCTTGGCTTGCACAAAATGGAGCTACAAAAATATGAAATGGTATCTACAATGGTTTTTAGTGATGAAAATCACTATTGTTGTAAGGATTTCTTCTAACGATTTGACATACATATCTTCGAGCTCCCTACTTGCTCCTTCTCCTTGTGTGTCCACCTCTTCGATATGCTTTAGTGTCCTGAAAAAATATTGGCCTACTTGCGAGATCGTCGTTGACTACCCTGTCTGCTTGTGCTTTCTCTTCTCTCTGACTCCCTTCGTAAGCTTCCTTGCCTTGTGAGTCCTTCAGTTCCAACACCCCCGCCCCTCTCTCGCGCCTGTCGTCCCTGACAGACCCTTGTTGGGTGGGTCGTTGGATGTAGTATTCTACAACGTCTTGTGCTAAGTGATGTTCTGCAATTCTCAACCCTTTGGCCAAGTTCGTGAGTAGAGCATCCCAATCTACTGGCCCGAGAACCTCTGAATGTGGTATACGTAACTTTTCTGAATGGAGAGCTTGTTCCACTACAAACAACTGCAATAAATGTGATGGTCTGGGAATGAATATCTCGGAATGATATTCCCAGAATCCCGTGACAAACATTTCTTCAAACGTCTGTTTGAAGCAGGCTGGAAGATACTTTATACGCACATGCCATGCATATACAACGTTAATAGATGGTGTTGCACTCATGTCGTAAACAAGGTCCTGATTGCCTTCATTAAATCCAAGAGCTGACAGATGAGGTTCCTTGACATTCTTGAAGGTCCTGAAGGTGACCAACATGAGCTCAAAAATTTTAAGACACATTTGGGCCATGACATCTGGTACATTTTTGAACCGGACCCCCCAATGCCGAATCGTCGAAATCATATAGCCGATGGTAGGTTGGCCTTTAGGTGGTGCTAAGTAGACATAATTGAGCCATTTCTCACATCCTTTGGTTGTCAGCACAGTTTTTGTGTATTCCGGCCATGACCTTCTTTGAAAGACAGGGCAGTAGCATGGGTTGTATTTGATATACAAAGGCATGTTATTCCATGTCCTTACCATCTCAGGGTAGGTTTCCAGCAGACGAATCCTCCACGTAGGTTGGTGTATATTTACCCGCTTGGCACTTGCTGGGATGTTGTCCGGTGCAAACTGTGTAGCCAAGGTTGGTTCTTTTGAGGTGTGGTGCTTGATTTCAGCATTGTAATCCGCCATTAAGACACAGAAAGGAACATACAAATCGTCGGATGTGCCGATCCACCGATGATGGGAGAGGTTTCTAAAGTAATCCGATTTTATGACTACCTCTTCCAAACGTGACATAGACGCTATCCGAACTGCCACTCTGTCATCATGGGTTGTGGCCACTTTCTCTAACCTCTGCATCCATTCAGGAGCCTCAATCTCGATGGTGTCCATGCCCTCTTCTGTTTGCTTGCCCCCTAGTGCAGGCATGGGAACGTATGGGTCTTCGAAGGTTTCCTCTATTTCAATTGGCACTAAGTCTTCAGGCTCGGGCTCTACAAGGGGAGAGGGTTGATGCTCGTATTGCATGACTTTACTTCGTAATTATTCTAGTTCTGCTCTGAGTTTTTCGACTTCTTCAGACGTGTCAACTGCGGTTGTGACTTTGCTTGGTGACTCCTACTGGGTTGCCAGCTGCTTCAATAGGTCATCTCTTTCTCTTTCTAATGCTGCATGGGCTTCCAGAACGTCGGCATGGATTTCCAACACAATTTGCATATTCGCTGAGGGTATGGCCTTGAATTTATCTGGGTTGATTTCCTGTGGGGTGGGTGCGGGAAGGGTGTTGAATGCAGAAGGGAAGGGGAAGGGGAAGGGGAATAGGAGTGTGGATGCGGTGCTGGAAAATGGTGAAGTGGGAGGTGGGGGAATGGGAGATGGTGGGTGTATGGGGGGAGGGAGAGGTGCGGAGGTGGGTGATATGTCCATAAAATCAACAGTGGATGCAGTAGTGGGAGTGATTGTGAATATTGGAATTGTGGGTGCCGTGATAGTGGTGAAAGTGTACAGTGGTGTGTGCAATTGTGAATGCGAACTGCCAGGAAGTGTGATCGGGGGAATGGGGATTTCCATGGCTGCGGTTAGAATTACTGTGTCAGTGGTCGTATAGACAAGAGAGGTGGAGATAGGGTGTGTGGGTTGTGTGGGTTGACTGACAGTCTGTGCTTCGGTATGGGTAGTGGACTCAGAGGCGGTGACAGTAGTGGTTACACTGGTAGTGGGAGGCGAATGTGGTGGAGTTGGAGGCAGGGGTGGCAAAGGGGGTGACGGGGGTGCACTTGATGTATGGGTTTCCTCAGTATCATGAACGGTGTGTGCAGTGCCCGTGGTTGTGGATGTTCCTTGTGGTTCTGATACTAATACATTCATCTGTTTTCTTGATCGTGGGGGGCGCCTACCATATCTTCGTTCCGTTCTGCGTGATTGTGCAAGGGCGATATGCACCGTCTCAGGTACTCCTAAAGCATCAGATATCATATCAAGTGTGGTGCGGTATTGCTCGTCTACTCCTTCCTCCTCAAGGATTTGGTTCATGAGAGCTTTTCCTACTGCGAGGGACAGTCTATGTTGCTCTTGAACCCTGTTGATGGTATCATAGAGCTTTTTCAATTCCTTTGTATAAGCTGGGGCACCCTCAAGTACTTGTAGAGCTTCTTGATCATATTCCTGCTCTTCTTCCTCGGATTGTCCACCATGTTCCTCCTCTTGTTCTTCTTCTTCTTCATCCTCCACATTGACGACATCTGGTTGTCTGGGATGGGGTTGGTCTGTAGCAGTTTGTTGACCACTAGCTTGCTCTGCCTCGACTTCCGCGTTAACAGCTTCGATTATTCTGGCAACCTCCTCATCAATTAGGTCTTCTAATGTGAATCCGTGAGGAAACTCTAGGTCGGTTGGTACAGGTGGGAACACAAAATTCGGTCCATCAGTGCTATCTCTTGGTAATCTGATAGTGAAGGGTTGTACCCGCCTAGGAAGTCGGTGCTAAAACGGGGTTCAAATAGGCTAACAAATCACAGGATTTTTCTCAAAAATACACGTGTAGGGACCTCACAAATCACTAATTATTAGACCAACATGCCCAAAAACTATCCCCAAAACTTGGAATAAAAAACCCTAATTTTTTTGGCCATAAAGCCTGTCAATCGCGATCGGCAGGTCTGTCAATCGCGATTGACAGAGGTGTCCGTCGGGGCCTGTCAGTCGCGATCGACACGTCAGTCGCGATTGACAGTGTCAATCGCGATCGACAGAGTCGGTCGTGGGTCATGTCAATCACGATCGATGGTGTCAATCGCGATCGACACATTTTCCGGGATTTTCGTCGCAATTTCAGTCGATCAAGGATGTGTCCATCGCGATGGACACATGGCAACGCAAATAATTCAGTCAATCATCAAAATTTAGTCGGTCACGACCGACGGTGTCAATCGCCACTGACAGAGGTGTCGATCGTGGCTGTCGATCGCGATCGATGGGTCAATCGCAATTGACAGGGTCAGTCGGTCGTCTCTGTCGGTCGCGATCGACAGGTCTGTCGATCGCAATTGACAGATGTTGTCGATCATGGCTGTTGATCGTGATTGATGGTGTCGATCGCGATTGACAGAGAAACACGGAATTTTTTAACTGTTTTTAGTGATTTAGAATGTGCTCATCATGTAGATTATGGTGGTGCACTTTGTTTTACCAAATGGGCGATTTTTCTGTCGATCGCGATCGACAGAGGTCTGCGACACAGAGACAGTTTCGAGCGTGTCCGTACCTGCTCAGCGTGCTAGAGGGGATGATACAGCTGTACCTGCAAGAGTGCTCAAAAAACATGCAATAACACAGCACACAAGTCGCTCTCTCACTCTCTCTCACAAGTGGAATGAGGGAAATGAGGTGGAGAAGGTGATATGATCAAAAAACTGAAATTTTTTTCGCGATGATGGAGATGGAGATCGGATATGGTGAGGATGATGATGGTGACGATGATGGTGAGGTAAGAAAGAGAAAAAATAAGAAAGGTAAAGAAATTACCTACAACGCCAATGTCTCAAATCTACGTCTTACCATCACACGCTCGTCCTCAAAGCTCAATCCCCGACAACGGCGCCAAAATTTGGTGTAGCTCAGTGGTGAGTAGCACCTCCTTTAATGTCAATCAGGGAAGACATGAGGATGGTATGAAGACCTCGAGCAAGTGAAGGCACAAGTGCGTGAGTGAGAAGCACACTAACATGCACACACATACACACACACTCGAACACACGGTAAGACAAAGAGTGAGAAGCAATGGAGTTCTTAGATTACTTTCAAAAAGCTCTTACAAGTTCAAATCAATTACAAGCTAGCCCCAAAAATGAGCTCTCTAGCTCTATTTATAGTTTTTGACTAGGTTTTGGCCGTGTCCAGACCTAGTGTCCGGCCTAGTTAAAAATTAGGTTCTAAGGTCTATTTGAAGACTCAAACGAAGTCTAAAAATTATGAAAATTGGTAGGTAGCTACCTCGAATCTGACTGAGAAAACTGAGAGTAATGGCAGTGAGTAGTACACTTCACAAGAACATGGAAAGATGAAACCAAATAATCATGAAAATGAAAGTATATTTCTTGTACAATACAATGACTTACTGATACATATGTGTGCCTTGTAATCACACCTTGATATGGCATAAAGCTCAACTCTTGGAGGTCTTCACATAGGTCTCTCTAACCACGACTAAAACTGCCATCTATTTATAGTTGAGTTTGGGAGGCTAACTTCCCTCAATCACTCTCCAATCAATCAATGATTGATTTGATTCTCTACCTACCAAAAATCACGAATTCGTGGCTCCTCTTTCCATTCTTGATCATGTGGACTCAACCACTTAAGATTCTCTTACTTTTACATTAAGTAAACTCTTCAAAAGTTACAAGAGGTAAGTTCACAAGTGAACTTTACATAGTCTTCATTTTAAGGCTTTTTCTAAGACTTTGTGAGACTCAAGCCAATACTTAGGCTTGTCATAGACTTGCTCCAACAGCTCCCCCTCAAGCCAAGTATGCTTGAGGTCTTCAATCTTCCAAGATTACCTGCAAACCTATCATAGCCTTGACTTTGCAAAGCTTTGTACCATCCAATGCTTTGGTTAGAATATCTGCACATTGTTGATGAGTGGACACATATGATATTTGAATCTCTTTGCTTAGAACCTTCTCTCGTACATAGTGATAATGAACTTCAATATGTTTAGTCCTTGCATGAAAAATAGGATTAGCAGCCAAATGAATAGAACTCATATTATCACCAAAAATAGTTGGAGTTCCAAACTCCAATCCAAGATCTTTGAATAATGTCTTCATCCACATAGCTTCTTGTGTAGCTATAGCAAGACCTCTATATTCAGCTTCAGTAGAAGAGAGAGCAACTGTGGGTTGCTTCTTGGATGACCATGAAATAAGCTTTGAACCTGCAAAGGTAAGATAACCTGAAGTGCTCCTTCTATCTTCCTTGGAGCCAACCCAATCTGCATCAGAAAATAGCTTCAAACCTAAATCAGATACATAAGGATAATAAAGTCCTTCATTTATGGTTCCTTTGAGATACTTGAGAATCCTTTTGGCAGCATCCATATGTGGTTTCCTTGGTGTGTGCATAAATTGACTTAGCACACTCACACTGTAACATATATCTACTCTTGTCAATGTGGCATAGTTGAGACTACCCACTAGACTTTGATATGATGTGATGTCCTCTATGAGTTCACCTTCATGTGAGCTCAATTTGTGATTGACCTCCATTGGAGTACCTGCAATCTTACAATCTTGCATCTTGAATTTTGCCAACATGTCCTTAATGTACTTTCTTTGAGTGAGAAACAAACCATGATCTTTGTAGACAACTTCCAAACCTAGGAAGTAGGTAAGTGAACCCAAATCACTTATCTTGAACTCTTCTCTCATCTGATCTTTGATCTTCTTCATACCATCTGCATCATTTCCTGTCAATATAATATCATCTACATATACACATAGGTAGATGACCTCAGAATTACTCTTTTTAATAAAGAGTGAAGGATCTGCCTTGCTTGGTTGAAAGCCTTTGTCCTGCAAGAATGAAACAAGCCTGAAATTCCAAGCTCTTGGAGCTTGCTTGAGACCATACAATGCTTTGTTACGTTTACACACATAATCAGGATAAACTTGATTCTCAAAACCAGGTGGTTGTGCCATATATACCTCTTCTGTTATCCAACCATTCAAGAATGCATTCTTTACATCTAGTTGAAGTATCTTCCAATTCTTGGAAGAGGCAATACTAAGCAAAACCCTAATAGTAGGCATCTTTGCCACAGGAGAGAAAGTCTCCTCATAATCAATTCCCTGAGTTTGTGCAAAGCCTTTTGCCACAAGCCTTGCCTTATACCTGTTAATTGAACCATCAGAATTCTTCTTGAGTTTATAGACCCATCTTGAGCCTATTACCTTCATGGATGAAGTCTTGGGCACCAAATCCCAAGTGTTGTTTTCCTCAAGTGCTTCAATCTCTTCCTTCATTGCATGCTTCCATTCTGTTTTTGCTTTGGCCTCTTCAAATGATGATGGATCCTCTTGGTTTATGTCCTGTGCTATGTAGATAGAATGTTTAGTTACTAATGAGGTGTCAAACCCATACCTTTCTGGTTTTTTCTTTTCCCTCATAGATCTTCTTAGGCCATGATGTGATGATTCTACCTCATGTCGGAGTTCCTGCAATTTTGCTTTACCTTTAGACTTCCATGCTTTGATCTTTTCCATGTGAGATTCTTCATCATCCTCTGAGGTGTCTTGTTCTTCAATCTTTGATTGTTCTCTACCAAGCTTTGGAAAATCTTCTTCAAGATCATATGGTAAATTGATCATGAATCTTCATACCATGAATTGTTCTCATCAAAAACTACATCTCTGCTTACCAAGAATCCTTTGTTGGTAGGGTTGTATAACCTGTAGCCCTTTTGATTGTTGTCATATCCAATAAATACACACCTTTCTGCCTTTGGATCCATCTTGCCTCTAACCTGTGAAGGAACATGAGCAAAAGCAATACATCCAAAAATTTTACAATGATCTAAGCTTGGTCTTCTTCCATTCCAAGCCTCATATGGAGTCATCCCATCAAGGGATTTTGAAGGCAACCTGTTAATCAAGTAAGTGGCTGTAGATACAGCCTCGACCCATAAGTAATTAGGTAAATGCTTTTCATTTAACATAGACCTTGCAGCTTCAACAATTGTCCTATTCCTCCTTTCTGCCACTCCATTTTGCTCAGGAGTGTACCTTGTAGTTACCTCTCTTTTGATTCCTCTTTCTTGAAGAAAAGAGTCAAAATCATGGGAGAAGTATTCTCCCCCTCCATCTGACCTTAGCCTTTTTAGTGATTTACCTGTTTGATTCTCCACAAGAGCCAAATATCTTTTGAAACATGAAAAAACTTCATCTTTGTGTTTCATAAAGAATAGGATAGTCCATCGGCTGCAATCATCAATAAAGGAAACATAATACCTTGATCCAGATATTGAAGCTTCCTTGCTAGGTCCCCATACATTTGTATGAACCAACTCCAAGAGATCTCCATGCATATAACCTTTCTTCATGAATGGTAACCTGTGAGACTTTCCAAATTGACATGCACTACACTTATAAATCATATGTTGTTTTGACAAATTAGGAAGTCCAAGTACACTTTGGTCCCTGTAGATTTGCTTTAATGACCTTTCACCAATATGTGCTAACCTTTTGTGCCATACTTCCAATTCTGTGAGTGTCTGACTACCATAATTAAAGAGAGCAATGTTTCTAGTGTCCTGTAATTCAAATGTGAACAATCTACCTATCTTTTCACCTTTTGCAATTCTTCTGAATCCCTGACTTGGATCTTCAAGAAATGCTCCTGCTTTTGTGAACCTGACTTGCAACCCTTTCTCTACTATCTGCCCAACACTTATCAAATTCTTTGTAATGGTAGGGACATAGAGTACCTTACTGAGTAGGTTGATGTTTCCATCAGGTGCTTTGACATTGCCTATTTTCTCCACAGGATGTTTTGTATCATCTCCTGTTTGTACCTCATGCTTATTCCTTGGATCTTCTAAATCTGATAGGAGTGCCACATTTCCTGCCACATGATTTGAACAACCTGAATCTATGTAGAAAACATGCTCATCAGATTTACCTTGTGGCATAGCCATGTTCATGATCAATAATGAATCCTCTTTGTTTGAGTCTTCTGTGTAGTTATTGTAGTCTCTCCTTCCTTTGTAGCCTCCTTGATAGTTTGAATGATTGTAGTTGTTGTAGTTGCCATGGTAGTTGTTGAACCTTCCTCTTGAGTAGCCATAACTTCCTCTATTGTATCCTCTGCCTCTTTGATTCCTGGAATTCCTAAAGCAATTTTCAGTTGTATGATTAGTTAATCCACAAATAGAACATGCGTTGGAGTCTTGGGATCTCCCCCTGCCTTGTCTACCTCCTCTTCCTCTACCTCTGCCATGTCTTCCTCTACCTGCATAGTTAGCTTGATATGTACCTGCTTCATCATCCACCTTCTTTGCCTTTCCTTTGTTATCTTTAGACTTGCTTTTATCTGTGTATAAAGCTGAAGATTGATTACCTTTAGAGCTTTCTCCATTTTTGATAAGCTTTGCCTCTTGAGTAAGTAGTTGTCCAATGAGTGTGTTGAAATCAGGTACATGCATGTCCATGTACAAATCCATAGCTGTGGTGAATGCTTCCCACTTATCATCTGCCTTCAAGCCATTGATGACCTGCCTTACAATTTGCTCTTCATCTATTACCTCTCCAATGCTTCCCAACTGATCCGCTATGTCCTTGAGCTTTGTGACAAAATCAGTCACATTTTGTTTGGGAGCCTTCTTGAGAGTTGTGAACTCCAGCCATAGTTGATGCTTCCTAGCTTTGGTACTTGAAGAAAAGAAAGCTTCAAGTGCATCCCACACTTCCTGAGATGTCTTACAACTTCTAATGTGAGGCAACAAAAAATCTGAGATAGAGTTGAGGAGATAAGACCTTGCAAGTGCATCCTTGGAGCACCATGTGCTCAATCTTTCTTGCTCTTCTTGTGTTGGTTGACTTTTGTTCCTGAAACTTGGCATAACTTCATCTCCAGCCACATAACCATATAAACTTCTACCTTGGAGATAAGCTTCCATCCTTAATGACCAAGCTGAGTAATTACCTCTATCCAATTTGTCAATTGATGAAGGAAATCCATCTTCCATGTTGTCCAACCTTGCTCTGATACCACTGTGAAGAGATGGATAGGTATGTGCTTGAAGATGAAGAGGTGTTGCAAAATCCTTGATCTACACCAGCCAAATGAACTCTAGGAGTATATGGTGGGCCCTTTTAGCTTGCCAATGGATGTATTAGACACCCTATGTACCTTGGAAGATCACTCTCAAAAAGATAGATCAAAATAGATAAGTTGGAGTTAGCTCAGAGGTGAAAACTTGCTATTCTTGGTTCATACACCTGTCCAGTGTTTTACATAATTCTCTGAGCACAGCAGCAATTAGCTTAATTCCTCTTGGGAAAGTCTAGGTAGCTTAAAGAGCTAACTTTCAAGAGTAATCTCATCAAAAATAACAAAGCACACACTGAGAATGAGTTTTAACAAGTGATGACATCATCCCGATTTTCACAGGCTGCTACAGCAATAGACCAGTGAGCAGAAAAATCACCATAACTCAAAATGTAGAAATCCAATGATTATGAAAATTTGTATGCTTATACTAAACAGTAAGCTGAATCCAACAAGCTTTAAATCACTGAATTTGGATAAGTAACCACTGAGAAATGGCTCTGACAAGATGAGTGAAAAAGTCGGGTACCTGACAGAGAGGTGAAGATGAACAGACCCTGTTGACTTCAAATGAACATAACTGAAGATTGCAACATCCAAATGACATGAAAATTTATGAGCATATAGTAGACTTATAGAGCTAACTTTACCAAGTTAAGTCACTGAAAATGATGCACCAAGCTCAGAGAAAACATCTCTGCAAGCTGACTGAGAAAACTGAGAGTAATGGCAGTGAGTAGTACACTTCACAAGAACATGGAAAGATGAAACCAAATAATCATGAAAATGAAAGTATATTTCTTGTACAATACAATGACTTACTGATACATATGTGTGCCTTGTAATCACACCTTGATATGGCATAAAGCTCAGCTCTTGGAGGTCTTCACATAGGTCTCTCTAACCACGACTAAAACTGCCATCTATTTATAGTTGAGTTTGGGAGGCTAACTTCCCTCAATCACTCTCCAATCAATCAATGATTGATTTGATTCTCTACCTACCACAAATCACGAATTCGTGGCTCCTCTTTCCATTCTTGATCATGTGGACTCAACCACTTAAGATTCTCTTACTTTTACATTAAGTAAACTCTTCAAAAGTTACAAGAGGTAGTTCACAAGTGAACTTTACATAGTCTTCATTTTAAGGCTTTTTCTAAGACTTTGTGAGACTCAAGCCAATACTTAGGCTTGTCATAGACTTGCTCCAACAGCTCCCCCTCAAGCCAAGTATGCTTGAGGTCTTCAATCTTCCAAGATTACCTGCAAACCTATCATAGCCTTGAATTTGCAAAGCTTTGTACCATCCAATGCTTTAGTTAGAATATCTGCACATTGTTGATGAGTGGACACATATGATATTTGAATCTCTTTGCTTAGAACCTTCTCTCGTACATAGTGATAATGAACTTCAATATGTTTAGTCCTTGCATGAAGAATAGGATTAGCAGCCAAATGAATAGAACTCATATTGTCACCAAAAATAGTTGGAGTTCCAAACTCCAATCCAAGATCTTTGAATAATGTCTTCATCCACATAGCTTCTTGTGTAGCTATAGCAAGACCTCTATATTCAGCTTCAGTAGAAGAGAGAGCAACTGTGGGTTGCTTCTTGGATGACCATGAAATAAGCTTTGAACCTGCAAAGGTAAGATAACCTGAAGTGCTCCTTCTATCTTCCTTGGAGCCAACCCAATCTGCATCAAAAAATAGCTTCAAACCTAAATCAGATACATAAGGATAATAAAGTCCTTCATTTATGGTTCCTTTGAGATACTTGAGAATCCTTTTGGCAGCATCCATATGTGGTTTCCTTGGTGTGTGCATAAATTGACTTAGCACACTCACACTGTAACATATATCTACTCTTGTCAATGTGGCATAGTTGAGACTACCCACTAGACTTTGATATGATGTGATGTCCTCTATGAGTTCACCTTCATGTGAGCTCAATTTGTGATTGACCTCCATTGGAGTACCTGCAATCTTACAATCTTGCATCTTGAATTTTGCCAACATGTCCTTAATGTACTTTCTTTGAGTGAGAAACAAACCATGATCTTTGTAGACAACTTCCAAACCTAGGAAGTAGGTAAGTGAACGCAAATCACTTATCTTGAACTCTTCTCTCATCTGATCTTTGATCTTGTTCATACCATCTGCATCATTTCCTGTCAATATAATATCATCTACATATACACATAGGTAGATGACCTCGGAATTACTCTTTTTAATAAAGAGTGAAGGATCTGCCTTGCTTGGTTGAAAGCCTTTGTCCTGCAAGAATGAAACAAGCCTGAAATTCCAAGCTCTTGGAGCTTGCTTGAGACCATACAATGCTTTGCTAAGTTTACACACATAATCAGGATAAACTTGATTCTCAAAACCAGGTGGTTGTGCCATATATACCTCTTCTGTTATCCAACCATTCAAGAATGCATTCTTTACATCTAGTTGAAGTATCTTCCAATTCTTGGAAGAGGCAATACTAAGCAAAACCCTAATAGTAGGCATCTTTGCCACAGGAGAGAAAGTCTCCTCATAATCAATTCCCTGAGTTTGTGCAAAGCCTTTTGCCACAAGCCTTGCCTTATACCTGTTAATTGAACCATCAGAACTCTTCTTGAGTTTATAGACCCATCTTGAGCCTATTACCTTCATGGATGAAGTCTTGGGCACCAAATCCCAAGTGTTGTTTTCCTCAAGTGCTTCAATCTCTTCCTTCATTGCATGCTTCCATTCTGTTTTTGCTTTGGCCTCTTCAAATGATGATGGATCCTCTTGGTTTATGTCCTGTGCTATGTAGATAGAATGTTTAGTTACTAATGAGGTGTCAAACCCATACCTTTCTGGTTTTTTCTTTTCCCTCATAGATCTTCTTAGGCCATGATGTGATGATTCTACCTCATGTCCGAGTTCCTGCAATTTTGCTTTACCTTTAGACTTCCATGCTTTGATCTTTTCCATGTGAGATTCTTCATCATCCTCTGAGGTGTCTTGTTCTTCAATCTTTGATTGTTCTCTACCAAGCTTTGGAAAATCTTCTTCAAGATCATATGGTAAATTGATCATGAATCTTCATACCATGAATTGTTCTCATCAAAAACTACATCTCTGCTTACCAAGAATCCTTTGTTGGTAGGGTTGTATAACCTGTAGCCCTTTTGATTGTTGTCATATCCAATAAATACACACCTTTCTGCCTTTGGATCCATCTTGCCTCTAACCTGTGAAGGAACATGAGCAAAAGCAATACATCCAAAAATTTTACAATGATCTAAGCTTCGTCTTCTTCCATTCCAAGCCTCATATGGAGTCATCCCATCAAGGGATTTTGAAGGCAACCTGTTAATCAAGTAAGTGGCTGTAGATACAGCCTCGGCCCATAAGTAATTAGGTAAATGCTTTTCATTTAACATAGACCTTGCAGCTTCAACAATTGTCCTATTCCTCCTTTCTGCCACTCCATTTTGCTCAGGAGTGTACCTTGTAGTTACCTCTCTTTTGATTCCTCTTTCTTGAAGAAAAGAATCAAAATCATGGGAGAAGTATTCTCCCCCTCCATATGACCTTAGCCTTTTTAGTGATTTACCTGTTTGATTCTCCACAAGAGCCAAATATCTTTTGAAACATGAAAAAACTTCATCTTTGTGTTTCATAAAGAATAGGATAGTCCATCTGCTGCAATCATCAATAAAGGAAACATAATACCTTGATCCAGATATTGAAGCTTCCTTGCTAGGTCCCCATACATCTGTATGAACCAACTCCAAGAGATCTCCATGCATATAACCTTTCTTCATGAATGGTAACCTGTGAGACTTTCCAAATTGACATGCACTACACTTA
The DNA here is from genome assembly GCA_020310875.1 of Ceratopteris richardii. Classification (NCBI taxonomy): domain Eukaryota; kingdom Viridiplantae; phylum Streptophyta; class Polypodiopsida; order Polypodiales; family Pteridaceae; genus Ceratopteris; species Ceratopteris richardii. Next base: position 85,716,520 of record CM035429.1, read on the forward strand.
TAAATCATATGTTGTTTTGACAAATTAGGAAGTCCAAGTACACTTTGGTCCCTGCAGATTTGCTTTAATGACCTTTCACCAATATGTGCTAACCTTTTGTGCCATACTTCCAATTCTGTGAGTGTCTGACTACCATAATTAAAGAGAGCAATGTTTCTAGTGTCCTGTAATTCAAATGTGAACAATCTACCTGTCTTTTCACCTTTTGCAATTCTTTTGAATCCCTGACTTGGATCTTCAAGAAATGCTCCTGCTTTTGTGAACCTGACTTGCAACCCTTTCTCTACTATCTGCCCAACACTTATCAAATTCTTTGTAATGGTAGGGACATAGAGTACCTTACTGAGTAGGTTGATGTTTCCATCAGGTGCTTTGACATTGCCTATTTTCTCCACAGGATGTTTTGTATCATCTCCTGTTTGTACCTCATGCTTATTCCTTGGATCTTCTAAATCTGATAGGAGTGCCACATTTCCTGCCACATGATTTGAACAACCTGAATCTATGTAGAAAACATGCTCATCAGATTTACCTTGTGGCATAGCCATGTTCATGATCAATAATGAATCCTCTTTGTTTGAGTCTTCTGTGTAGTTATTGTAGTCTCTCCTTCCTTTGTAGCCTCCTTGATAGTTTGAATGATTGTAGTTGTTGTAGTTGCCATGGTAGTTGTTGAACCTTCCTCTTGAGTAGCCATAACTTCCTCTATTGTATCCTCTGCCTCTTTGATTCCTGGAATTCCTAAAGCAATTTTCAGTTGTATGATTAGTTAATCCACAAATAGAACATGAGTTGGAGTCTTGGGATCTCCCCCTGCCTTGTCTACCTCCTCTTCCTCTACCTCTGCCATGTCTTCCTCTACTTGCATAGTTAGCTTGATATGTACCTGCTTCATCATCCACTTTCTTTGCCTTTCCTTTGTTATCTTTAGACTTGCTTTTATCCGTGTATAAAGCTGAAGATTGATTACCTTTAGAGCTTTCTCCATTTTTGATAAGCTTTGCCTCTTGAGTAAGTAGTTGTCCAATGAGTGTGTTGAAATCAGGTACATGCATGTCCATGTACAAATCCATAGCTGTGGTGAATGCTTCCCACTTATCATCTGCCTTCAAGCCATTGATGACCTGCCTTACAATTTGCTCTTCATCTATTACCTCTCCAATGCTTCCCAACTGATCCGCTATGTCCTTGAGCTTTGTGACAAAATCAGTCACATTTTGTTTGGGAGCCTTCTTGAGAGTTGTGAACTCCAGCCATAGTTGATGCTTCCTAGCTTTGGTACTTGAAGAAAAGAAAGCTTCAAGTGCATCCCACACTTCCTGAGATGTCTTACAACTTCTAATGTGAGGCAACAAAAAATCTGAGATAGAGTTGAGGAGATAAGACCTTGCAAGTGCATCCTTGGAGCACCATGTGCTCAATCTTTCTTGCTCTTCTTGTGTTGGTTGACTTTTGTTCCTGAAACTTGGCATAACTTCATCTCCAGCCACATAACCATATAAACTTCTACCTTGGAGATAAGCTTCCATCCTTAATGACCAAGCTGAGTAATTACCTCTATCCAATTTGTCAATTGATGAAGGAAATCAATCTGCCATGTTGTCCAACCTTGCTCTGATACCACTGTGAAGAGATGGATAGGTATGTGCTTGAAGATGAAGAGGTGTTGCAAAATCCTTGATCTACACCAACCAAATGAACTCCAGGAGTATATGGTGGGCCCTTTTAGCTTGCCAATGGATGTATTAGACACCCTATGTACCTTGGAAGATCACTCTCAAAAAGATAGATCAAAATAGATAAGTTGGAGTTAGCTCAGAGGTGAAAACTTGCTATTCTTGGTTCATACACCTGTCCAGTGTTTTACATAATTCTCTGAGCACAGCAGCAATTAGCTTAATTCCTCTTGGGAAAGTCTAGGTAGCTTAAAGAGCTAACTTTCAAGAGTAATCTCATCAAAAATAACAAAGCACACACTGAGAATGAGTTTTAACAAGTGATGACATCATCCCGATTTTCACGGGCTGCTACAGAAATAGACCAGTGAGCAGAAAAATCACCATAACTCAAAATGTAGAAATACAATGATTATGAAATTTGTATGCTTATACTAGACAGTAAGCTGAATCCAATAAGCTTTAAATCACTGAATTTGGATAAGTAACCACTGAGAAATGGCTCTGACAAGATGAGTAAAAAAGTCGGGTACCTGACAGAGAGGTGAAGATGAACAGACCCTGTTGACTTCAAATAAACATAACTGAAGATTGCAACATCCAAATGCCATGAACATTTATGAGCATATAGTAGACTTATAGAGCTAACTTTACCAAGTTAAATCACTGAAAATGATGCACCAAGCTCAGAGAAAACATCTCTGCAAGCTGACTGAGAAAACTGAGAGTAATGGCAGTGAGTAGTACACTTCACAAGAACATGGAAAGATGAAACCAAATAATCATGAAAATGAAAGTATATTTCTTGTACAATACAATGACTTACTGATACATATGTGTGCCTTGTAATCACACCTTGATATGGCATAAAGCTCAGCTCTTGGAGGTCTTCACATAGGTCTCTCTAACCACGACTAAAACTGCCATCTATTTATAGTTGAGTTTGGGAGGCTAACTTCCCTCAATCACTCTCCAATCAATCAATGATTGATTTGATTCTCTACCTACCACAAATCACAAATTCGTGGCTCCTCTTTCCATTCTTGATCATGTGAACTCAACCACTTAAGATTCTCTTACTTTTACATTAAGTAAACTCTTCAAAAGTTACAAGAGGTAGTTCACAAGTGAACTTTACATAGTCTTCATTTTAAGGCTTTTTCTAAGACTTTGTGAGACTCAAGCCAATACTTAGGCTTGTCATAGACTTGCTCCAACAGGTAGAACAGGTCCATTATGCATGTTGCAGATCAAGCTTTCCTGGCTAGTCAGAAGGACAAAGGAAAATGGAGCTCTTCAAGTAGTAAGCAAAAATATGCTAATTCTGCACAATTGAAGAGGGAAGAAAAAGATGAAAAGAAATCAGAAAAGTAGAAATTGTTTTGCAAGTATTGTAAAGGAAATGATCATATCATAAAGAACTGTCCAAGACTTGCTGCTAAAGAGGCAAAGAAGAAAGAGGTCGGAATGGTTGTTGCAGAAGCCTCTACACCAAAAACAGAGTCTGCTATTCTTGTGCAGGAAGAAGAATGGGCATTTAGTACTGTTTGTAGTTTTAACCCATCTTCTCATGAGGAGTGCATGTCTGCAGTAGACTCAGATGTTTGGTACTTTGACAGTGGGGCAACCAAATATATTACCTCACAACACAATTTCTTCTCTTCACGCAAGCTTGCCCCTACAGGGAATATTGTTACATGCACCAACAACTCCTCTTATCCTATTATGGGAGTTGGTAAGATCATTTTGACTACTACTGATGGTAGTTCTTTCACTTTGCAGATGCTTTGTTTGTGCCAGGGATCAAGAGAAATCTGTTATTAGTTTCTGCATTAGCGAAGATTGGCTTGGTTATGAAACTTGTTGATGACAGATGTACAGTTCATGATCTATCAAATGGCGATGTGATTATTGCTTGTGGCATTTTATGTCATGGGCTATATAAGCTCATAGACTATGAAAGATCTGTAAATGATTCGGCATGTGCAATACATGATTCTCAAGCTATTTCATATGCAAAGCTTTGGCATGCACACTTTGGTCATCTGAACTTTGCTAGTTTGCTACGCCTGCAGAAATCTGAAATGGTGTCCTCTTTGCCCAAACTTGAGGCACCTGGAAAACATGTTTCTGAAGGCCGTATTTTGGGCAAAATGCAGCATTCCTCCTTTCCAAAAGATGGTTCAGTTCGAGCTACTCAGAAATTGTAGCTTGTACATAGTGATGTTTGTGGTCCTATGCAAACACCTTCTTTTGGAAATTATCTTTACTTCGTGACTTTCATCGATGATTTTTCCAAGCATGCATGGGTATATCCATTGAAGGCAAAGTCCAAAGTGTTCATGTGCTTCAAACAATTTTTGGTTTTGGCTAAAAATCTGTCAGCACGTAAAATGGGCACCCTCCGTTTTGATCAAGGGGGGGAATATATGTCTTCTGATTTTAATGCATTTCTAGTTGAACATGGGATAAAGCACCAATTGTACAATGGTATATACACCTCAACAGAATGGAGTTGCTGAACGAAAGAACATGTCACTAGATGACGAGGTGTATGGTCAAGATTCAAGCTTTATCACATAGTTTCTGGCTTGAGGCTGTCATGTGTGCAACATATGTACTTAACAGGTGTCCCGCTAAAGCGCTGCAGTCGATCACTCCATATGAGGCTTGGCATGATCGCAAGCCATCTGTTGCTCATCTGTGTGTTTTTGGTTGTTTGGAAAATGCATTAGTGCCTGAACAACATCGCAAAATATTGGAGGATAAAGCAGTAAAATGTATTTTTGTTGGGTACAATTCTGAAAGTAAAGGCTATCATCTGTATCATCCACAGACTAAATGCATTTTGGTTAGTCGTGATGTTTTTATGGAAGATGCTATTCAACCATTGCTTTCATGTACTAAGGAGACATCTGTTAGCTCCAAAGACATGTATGATACTTTTCTGCCTCTTTTTACAGGTGGACAATCTAGTGCTAGTCCTAATGAGGCAACTTCTCAACCTTTGCAGGCTTCATGTGATGATGCAGATCATCCCATTTTTTATGCAGATTTACATGATGCACTTGTTGATGAGAGAGCTATTGAGGAGGTAGAAATTATGCCAAAATGAATGGTGCAGACTTTGTGTGATAACAAATTAGATGCATGTTTTTCATATCGTACTCGATCAGGCTCTCATAGTGCCTCTCTTGCATCAGATTTCTATGCTATGGCTACATCTAGTCTCTGTGATGAGACTGAGCCTGTTTCGTTTGATGAAGCACAAAATTCAGAAAATTGTATGGATGCTATGCAATCTGAATATGATGCTATAATGAAGAATGGTACTTGGTCTTTATGTGACTTGCGTCCTGGCAAGAAGGCCATTGGCACTAAGTGGGTATACAAGCTGAAGCGTAAACTTGATGGTAAAGTTAACCGGTATAATGCTAGGCTTGTTGCAAAGGGTTATATGAGGAAAGAGGCATTGATTTTGAGGAAACCTTTTCTCCTACTTACTGAATGACCATTGCTCATAACATCTGTACACTTGTAGCTCATCATGGTTGGAATGTACATCAGTTGGACATTAAAACAAAATTTCTGAATGGTGACTTGCATGAAGAAGTGTATGTTTTTCAGCCTCGTGGATTTGTGTAGAAAGGGCATGAAAACTAGGCGTGCAAGTTAAAGAAGGCATTATATGGTTTAAATTAAGCACCACGTGCTTGGTATGAAAAGATACATGCCTATCTAATTGCACATGGTTTTGAGAACAGTCCAACTGAAAGCACCTTATATGTCAAGCATGCTAATCATGTACTTTTGATCATTGTGGTGTATGTTGATGACATGCTGCTCACTGGTCCTCATGCTGATTTCAAGGCTGATTTACATGTCTCATTTGAGATGTCTGATTTGGGGCATTTGCATCATTATTTGGGCACTTAATTTATGCACGTTGATGGTGGAATGGCTTTGTGTCAAACGAAATATATTGACATATTATTGCAGCATTTTGGCCTTGAAGACTGTAAACCTATTGCCACTCCTATGGAGACAGGTTTACGATTGAGTCTTCATGATGCTGGAGATGCATTTGATGTTGTTCTCTATTAGTCTGCTGTTGGATGCTTGATTTACTTATGCATTACTCGATCAAATATTCAGTTTGCTTAACCATGTGCCAATGCTTAACTCCTGGGCAATGCATAAACCTGCTCATCTGTGAGACAACGAAGGGCAACTTTCACAACGACTGTTGAGTGTGTGTGGCTCAAACGCCTTATGGCTTATTTGGGTGTTGGTCAGTCTTCTGCTACCACCATCTTCACTGACAGTCAGATCGCATTGGCAGTTGCGAGGAAGGACCCTGTGTTCCATGCTCCCACTAAGCACATTGAGGTGCATTATCATTATGCACCATTTCTAAGTCTTCACTTTAGAAAATTGACATATGAATATTCCTATGATTCTTACACATTCTATGAAAGGAATTAGGACATGAAACTTTAACCATATCTTGGTTTATTATTGAATTAAGTTAGTGTACAAAGATTTCTGATCCACATGATCATCCCAAGAGAAATGTAGATTAGACGAGCTCTAATACTACAGATTTAAATCGACACTTTTTATCTCATCTATGATAATGAATTCACTATGTTTTTAAAGTCATAATTGACTTATATAGCCACAAATTTGTAAGTGGAACATGACCGATACATTGTTATTCAACTGCTTTATTAATTGCCTAACTATAATACACTAATTAGGATCCTCTAAAGTAAATATATACATAGTCATGCCTCATGCTTTTTATCCATTGCTATCTTTATTCTTCTTGGTCTTTATTTGTACCAAGCTTCTCTTTATCTTTGCCCATAATCTTGCTTGACTTCATTAATCTTCATAAAAACCAATTTGTGATTGGTTTGCTCCAACAAAACAGAAGAGGTGCTTCGTTGCACCATCACCTATAAGCAAAATTATTGGTTTGAACTTTTACCCTTTGTGGAGTTTTCCTATGATAGAAATGTTCATACATCTACCAACCAGACTCCCTTCTTTGCAAATTATGGGCAACACCCAAGGATGGATGTACAACTCTCAAATCATGTCAAGAACCCAACTAGCAAGGATAAGTCCTAGTACCTCATGGATATTCATTAAGAACTCAAGTGAAAAATCCATAGAGCTCAAGAACAGTATAAGCATTATGAAGATCACCATCGTGTTCATAATCCATCCTATAACATTGGGGATAAAGTTTGGTTACTCATAAATAATTTGCAGACTTCAAGGCCTTGTGCAAACCAAGACCATCAAAGATTTGGTCCTTTCACCATCTTGGATAAAATTGATCTATTCACCTTCACACTCCAATGTTATCACTTATGGAATGTGATGGAATGTTGAATTATTGGAGTTTATTATTGAGATTTTAATGTGTTTGTGTTTTGATATAGTAGCTGAAGGTTCGTGAAGGCATGAAGAGGCATAGAATTATTTGAATGCATTTTCACACAAATAGAAAAGTTATATTTTCCACATATTTTGTAGAGAGTCTCCAACCACAAGGTTGTCGGACCCAGCTTTGCCAAAATACGATATGGACTGAACCATTGAAGTTTAAACTTGCCTGCTACTTGGTCAAATTTGGAATTATAAAACAAAACTAATTATCCTTCTTCAAATACAAGGTCCACAGGAAGCGATCATGTGTCTGTGCCTAATGGAGTTGAACTTCTTGCACTTTCAAAATGTTGTTTGTCTAGTGAACGCAATCATCAAGTCGAGCATAAAAAGATTCAGCAGGCAACAATTTCCTATCCATGGCAACTCGCAAACTCGGTACTACCAATTCTATAGGTGCAATTGCTTCTAGTCCGTAGGCAATATTAAAAGGAGTATAACCAGTAGAGACTTTGTAAGTCGTATGATAAACCCAAAGGACAGAGGGGAGCAATTGATCCTACCGTTCAGGACAATCCATGATCAATTTCTTAAGCATAGTAAGTAGAGGTTTGTTCATACTCTCGCCACACCATGGGCACGAGGATATATGGAGTACTAAATTTATTAATAATATTAAAGGATTGAATTAAATCCTGAATTAGGATATTGGAAAAATGTGGGCCACAGTAAAAAATAATTTCCAATGATAAACTAAACCGATGAAAGACATCATGGGTAAGGCATTCAGCGACAAGTTGAGCCATAGCAGAATGAACAATCCAGGCCTCAACTGGTGGAGAGTGTCAATCTCCAAAAGAACAAGTTATCCTTGATGTTAGAGCACCTCTATGTCAAGAACAACTCAAAACCTTAACCAATTTTGGAGGACCAATGCCAAATCATCAAGATTTTATCTAACTATGAAGAAAGTCATTACACAAAAAAGTATGCTGCACTTAACTCACTCATTGAGTGACCAAATGTGTAAAGTTTCTAATGAAACTTTGTATAAAGTATTGCCTAAAGGTTACGCACCTTCTCCAAGTTAAAACTTCTCAAAGGTATAGTAAATCTTGAGATTTACTCCAAACAATTCACCTATGTCTAAAACTGTACTTTTCTACAATCGACTTTGACATATGCAACTTCTAATGCATAGTTCTCTTAAATTAGAACATCTTTATTCAAATGCTTTTATCCATAGGTAGCTTACCTTCCAACTTAAATAATGAGTGCTCACTTGCTCAAAACTTTACATTATGGAAGGAGAACTGACCAAAACATTATCATCGAATGTGCACCTGCTGCAGTCTTCTCTTCTTCACATTTACCCATGTAAATGTTCCTACTCTAAATTCTCTCAGCCTGATCATAATTAGGATCTAAAAATTCGTACAGAGGTCACTCACCTACAGAATTAGACTTGCACAAAAGCATTTCACAAGATGATAAACACAGAAGGAGCACTGAGCAAAATATCAGGCACAATTTTTCTTCTATTCAAGAAAACCTTACATCTGTTTGATGAGATATATTCTCTTCACTTCTAACAGTGTCTAATGACTCTTAAAACTTGTCATTCATCATCTCTCATACATGCCCCAACTTTTTACTTGTATATATAGGCATAATGTCCAAAGTCTTAACCATAACAAAGGTATAAGTGAGTTTATTACAAGTCTAGTGTACATGTATATACAAGACTTCATTCTCTGATCATGCACTAACTTCAAGCTTCATATATTGGTCTTTGCTTCATCCTTTGACTTCAACCCTTTGTCTAAAATATGAATTGATGGTTGTCATGCACCAACATCAACCCACCTAGTGGCATAGTCAGTACATGTTAGTAGATAACGATTAGCAGTCGAGATAATTGGTGGAGTGATAGACCCCATGAAGTCTAACCCCCACTTCTAGAAGGGTTCCAGTGGTAAGACTGGCTATAGTAGAAATTAGTGCCAATGCAGTGGTTGTCCGGTATGTTGACAAGCATCACACTATTTGACATAAGCATGGATATCCCTCTGCATAGTGGGGCACCATAATCCACTCTGTAGAATCTTTGATAGGTGATATCTACAGAGAAGTGGCCACCGAAAGGTGTAGAATGAGGCATTACCCTCACCGACAGAACTTCATGTGTAGGAATGCATCGAAGCCAAACACCTGAGGGGTTGGCATAATAAATTTGGTCAACAATGATATGAAAATATTGATTGTAGATGACTAACTTTTGTCAGGCTGTATTCGAGACAGAATCTGGTGGACAGCCAGTGGTGAGGAAGATCATTAACATGTCATAGTAGGAATCAACAATAGGTAAAGGCACTGATGATGCATGGGGACATGTAATTGGATATATGGCAAGGGAAGAATCATCAATGCCTACTGGAGCTTCACCAGAGTCCAACCGGGATAGGAAATCTGCAATAGCATGTGAAGATCTAGGACAATGGACAACATCATAATCAAATTCCTATAAAAGTAAGACCCAACAAGCCAAATGGCCTCCCTAGTTCTGTTGCAAGACTAAATATACTAAAGCAGAATGATCCACATGAAAAGTAAACTTACGACCCAATAGGTAGTGCCATAACTTTTTAATGGCGTAAATCAACCCTAAGCATTCCTGCTCAATGATTGAATAATTTCATTCAATGGGAGTGAGATGGTGACTAGCATAATATATGGGATGGTACCACTTATTTTGGTGTTGCATTAAGGCACTACCAATGGGAATATCAGAAACATCAATGAAAACATGAAATGGGAGCTCCCAATTAGGTGCCTACAATATCAGAGCCTGTTTTAGAAGTGTTTTTAAATGCAAAAAGCTGAGCTGACACTCTTCAGTCCATTGGAGCTATCTAAGAGCCATGGTAGTCAATCGAGTGAGGCATATGGTCAAATGGGCTCAGAATCACACAAAATTTGGTGAGTATACTCAGGGTGATTAGCAGATAAAAATTGCTTCGCTCCGTGGTGCCAAAATCTCAATTTGAGCTCATTTCAGCCTCCGAACGCACTATTGTAGTGCTTGTGCAGGCTATTTTGTCTTTTTGCACCAAAGATATATACAGGTTTTGCTTCACCAGTATAAGCATCTCAAAGTCTGCTACAGGTTTAACAAAACTCATTAGGGTAGTTATGTTCAACTTTTTCAAATACAATCATTTTTCTGCATCAAGGTATTTTAGTCAGTGGCCATGGTTGAAAGCAATTATGTATTCCGTATGTTGGCTATTGAGGATAAGCTGGATGGTACCAATTACCCATTGTGGGCTTATATGATGCGACATGTATTGGTTGAAAAAGGACCATGTAACATTATGTAGGGTGTTGAAAGACACCCTATTACACTTGCAAAGACATAGTGAGAACTAGCTTAGACAAAATCACTCTTCTGATAGAGTGTGACAGAGATATGAGAGTAGGAAGTAATGAACATGTATGTATTGATTCAAGTAAAATTACAATGTCATTGGCAATAAGGCATTGCTCAATGAGTGAGGAATGAGTGAGCTATGGTATAAGATCCTCTTCTCAATGAAAGTACACAGATATGATCTCTCAACCTCGAGATACACATGGGCTTTTCTTCTCATCTTTTATAACCTTTTGTTGGAGCCAACGATTTGAATTCAAATTCAAATCTCTACCAATAAAGTGCATCCTAAAGGATAGGATTGATTCTCTCTTGACTCAACTACCAAATACGAGATTCTTTTCTTCGTAACTCCTCATGGTTTTACTTCACTTTGACAATGAGTAATTATAGCTCAAAGTCACAAAAGGTTGTACTTATGAAGCTTCTCAAGTGATATGCTAATACATCAATCTAATGTGAAGTGATCATGTGTGTAGGCTTGGGCTTAATTGCACCAACATTAAAGCAAGCACCACATGCTTGGTATGAAAAGATACATGCCTATCTGATTGCACATGATTTTGAGAACAGTCTAACTAAAAGCACCTTATATGTAAAGTGTGCTAATGATGTGCTTCTGATCATTGTTGTGTATGTTGATGACATGCTGCTCACTGGTCCTCAGGACAAGCATATTGCTAATTTTATGGCTGATTTGCATGCCTCATTTGAGATGTCCAATTTGGGGCATTTGCATCATTATTTGGGCATTCAGCTTATGCAAGTTCATGGTGGAATGGCTTTGTGTCAAACGAAATATATTGACACATTATTGTAGAATTTTGGCATTGAAGACAGTAAGCCTATTGCCACTCCTATGGAGACAGGTTTATGATTGAGTCTTCATGATGCTAGAGATGCATTTGGTGTTGTTCTCTATCAACAAGCTGTTGGATGCTTGATTTACTTATGCATTACTCGACCAAATATTTAGTTTGCTATGTCATAAATGAGCAGGTTTATGCATTGCCTAGGTGTCAAGCATTGGTAGGTGGTTAAGCACATCTTTCGCTACTTGAGTGGTACCCAGCTATTTGGGTTGTTTTATCCCAAGGGGGGATCACTACTGCCAGATTTGCATGCTTTTTTTGACTCTGACTGGGCTGGTTGCTATGACACTTGTGTGTCCACTAGTGCTTTTTGCTTCATGCTTGATAGCTCATGCATATCTTGGTTTTGAGCAAGAAGCAACCTACATTGGCCACTTCTAGTTGTTAGGCTCAGTATAGGGCAATTTTCACAGTGACTGTTTAGTGTGTGTGGCTCATATGCCTTATGGCTGATTTGGGTGTTGGTCATTCTTCTGCCACCACCACCTTCACTGACAGTCACAATGCATTAGTAGTTGCGAGGAACCCTGTATTCCATGCTCGCACTAAGCACATTGAGGTGCATTATCATTATGTCAGGGAGAGGTTCTCTACTGGAGAGATCAGCTTGGCATATGTGCCCACACAGGAGAACATTCCAAACCTTTTCACGAAGGCTCTACCTAGGGAGAAGTTTGAAGCTTTCTGCAAAGCTTTGGGCTTACTTCCTTTTGTGGATTGATTCCATATAGATTGATACTTTCTTATACATGAGTGCCAACTCCTTGTTCACTGCATCACTCCCAAGGGAATTTGTTGATATACTTAGGTAGTGATGTGTGTGAACACACTAGGACCGTCGGGCCACTTTTTTTCCCTCTTTAGGAGTTTTTTTCATCAGCTTGTATATACGCCTATAGTCCTAATGGGCTACTTATCTTTGTACATTCTAGTGGTAATACATTCAGTATTGTGTTGTTGGAACTGAAGGACTCACAAGGCAAGGAAGCTTACGAAGGGAGTCAGAGAGAAGAGAAAGCACAAGCAGACAGGGTAGTCAACGAGGATCTCACAAGTAGGCCAATATTTTTTTAGGACACTAAAGCATATCAAAGAGGTGGACACACAAGGAGAAGGAGCAAGTAGGGAGCTCGAAGATATGTATGTCAAATCGTTAGAAGAAATCCCTACAACAATAGTGATTTTCATCACTAAAAACCATTGTAGATACCATTTCATATTTTTGTAGCTCCATTTTGTGCAAGCCAAGGAGTCCTTGAGCTTGAAACATCTCTGCTTGGTGCATCATTTTCAGTGATTTAACTTGGTAAAGTTAGCTCTATAAGTCTACTATATGCTCATAAATTTTCATGTCATTTGGATGTTGTAATCTTCAGTTATGTTCATTTGAAGTCAACAGGGTCTGTTCATCTTCACCTCTCTGTCAGGTACCCGACTTTTTCACTCATCTTGTCAGAGCCATTTCTCAGTGGTTACTTATCCAAATTCAGTGATTTAAAGCTTGTTGGATTCAGCTTACTGTCTAGTATAAGCATACAAATTTTCATAATCATTGAATGTCTACATTTTGAGTTATGGTGATTTTTCTGCTCACTGGTCTATTTCTGTAGCAGCCCGTGAAAATCGGGATGATGTCATCACTTGTTAAAACTCATTCTCAGTGTGTGCTTTGTTATTTTTAATGAGATTACTCTTGAAAGTTAGCTCTTTAAGCTACCTAGACTTTCCCAAGAGGAATTAAGCTAATTGCTGCTGTGCTCAGAGAATTATGTAAAACACTGGACAGGTGTATGAACCAAGAATAGCAAGTTTTCACCTCTGAGCTAACTCCAACTTATCTATTTTGATCTATCGTTTTGAGAGTGATCTTCCAAGGTACATAGGGTGTCTAATACATCCATTGGCAAGCTAAAAGGGCCCACCATATACTCCTGGAGTTCATTTGGCTGGTGTAGATCAAGGATTTTGCAACACCTCTTCATCTTCAAGCACATACCTATCCATCTCTTCACACTACCTGGACTAATCTTTGTGCAACAGAAGAGAGACTAACTCCTCAAATGACAAGGCATTTGGTTGTCTTTCATCATCAACGGAAGAGTAAAAGCAAAACTCTAATATGAATCAGAAAGACCATTTAGAATGGTTTGCACAAGTGAGCTATCTGGTATAACCTCATCAGTAGAAATCAATTATTCCTTCAAGTCTTTGATCTTTGTTAGAAAACTGTCCATAGAATCACCTTCATTCATGTGCTCACTCTCCAACTGTTTTCGGATGTAAGCAACATGAGCCTCATTCCTAGCTTGATACAATGTGGTAAGTGTATCCCAAGCATCCTTAGCTGTTCTGCAAGAGCGAATGTGAGGAATAATGGCATGTTTGATAGACAAAGCTATTAATGCATGTACCTGGGCATCACTGCCATCCCAACAAATTTTCTTTGCATTAGATGGAGCAGAAATTGTAGCACAAAGAAGAATATGTAGAATATCATCATCTTCGACACCTTCTGCATCAGCTTCAGTACCTGCAGTTGTAACAGTTGCAGGTGTGATAGGATGTTTTTAACACCCTGCACAATGTTCCATAGTACTTTTGCAACCAATATATGTCGCATCATATAAGCCCACAATGGGTAGTTGGTACCATCCAACTTATCCTCAATAGCCAACATACCAAATACATCATTACTTTTAGCCATGGCCGGTGACTAAAATACCTTGATGCAAAAAATTGATTGTATCTCAAAAAGTTGAACAAAACTGTCGAGATGAATTCTACTAAATCTGTAGCAGACTTCGAGACGCTTATAGTAGCAAACCGGAATGGGTATATACCTTTGGCACAAAAAGATGAAATAGCCTGCATAAGCACTGTGATAGTGCGTTCGGAGGTCGAAACAAGCTCAGATCGCGATTTTTGCACCAAACAGCAAAGCTGTTTTGATCTCGAAAACATGCTGAGTATGTTCACCAAAATGGTGCGATTTTGAGAGTGCAACCGGAGAGGTATCGACGATGCCCTAGATGAAGTTGTGACCTGCTCTCATACCAATTGTTGGAGTTAGAAGTCTGTGGAAGCACATGAACAACACAAGGAAGAAGAAGAATCTTGGAGCACAACACACAATATTGAATGTATTACCAATAGAATGTACAAAGATAATTATCCCATTAGGGCAATAGGCGTATATACAAGGGGGGGAAGAAACCTCCTAAAGAGGGAAAAACGTGCCCCGGCGGTCCTAGTGTGTTCACACACATCACTACCTAAATATATCAGCAGGAGCATTATTTACATGGCTATCAATGACTATCTCTTGCCAAATATCAGAGGTCTAGAGAGTGCAATGGATATATGGAATGCCTTGGAGGAACATTTCCAAAATACAACTAAGTCAAGGCAGACCTCACTATGGGTAGAATTTACAACCTTAAAAAAGAATGCTTCACTATCAATTTGTGATTATGTAATAAAGATGAAAGATATTGCAGATTGCTTAGGTGTAGTTGATGAAGAAATTGAAGAATATAAATTGGTAAGAAAAATCCTTACAGGATTAAGAGGAGATGAAAGGTGGAAGCCTTTCATATTATCAATTGAATTATCATTAGATCATTTTTCTCCACATTTGAACATGATGTTAAAGGAGAGAATGAGAAAAATGCAGGTCAAGTTATGTATTCAAAGGACAAGAAGAATATTGCTAGGGCCAACCAACAATCAAATGAAGAACAACACACCTCGAATCAAGCTAACTTTCCTAAAGGTAAAGGAAATAGTAGAGGTAGAGGAAGAGGTGGAAAGAATAAAGACAATGGTAGAGCTTGTTGGATTTGTGGTAAAACAAATCACTTGGCAAATGAATGTTGGCACATTAATCAGAACAATGGCAATTACAATCAAAACTATAATCAACAAGGTAGAGCAGGAAGAAACCAAAGAGGTAACTTCAGAGGTAGAGGTGGTAGAAATAGATATGGTAGGGAGGTGGAAGAAACTTCCAAAACCAATCTTACAATAACACCTACTCCAACTATACATCAAATAAAAGGGAGGATTCAACTCTAACCATGAATGCTACACATGAAGCAACAAATGAAGACCAAAGAGCATTCTACATTGACTCATGATGTAGCAATCACTTGAGTTGCAACATTGCTTTGATGACTGACATGGAAGAAAAGGTGAATGGACATAAAATTCAAACAATAGACAATATTAAACACAAAGTGGAAAGCATTGGATCAATAAAGGCAAAGAATGGAAGTACACTTTTGACTAAGGTACTCTATGTTTCTACAATTCCAAAGAATTTAATCAATGTAGGACAAATTGTTGAGAAAGGGTATGAAGTTAGATTCACTAATGATGGAGTTTATGTTGAAGATCCAAATCAAGGATATAAGAGCATTCTTGCAAGTCAAAAAGAGGGAAGACTTTTTACTCTCAAGCTACAAGGTAATGTAGGACATGCCTTGTTCACATATGGAAATCAAAAGATGACTGAGTTGGACCTATGACATGAATGATTAGGTCATTTCAATGAGAGAGGTATAAAAGACATAGCAAAGAATGGATCAGTGCTAGGTCTACCCAATATTCAAGGTCAACACATGACATACAAGAGTGATGCTTCTTAGATGGGTAAAGCACGCAAACAATCATATAACAAACATGAATTTATGCATACAAACAAACTTGAATTAATACACATAGATGTGTGGGGTCCTTCAAAGGATTATAGTGTCAGTGGATCTAGATATTATGTTTTGTTTGTAGGTTATGCAACAAGATGGATCACACTTTTATGTGATCAAGGAAAAATCTGAAGTGTTTGATACATTTAAACATTATCATGCATATGCAAAAAGGATTACAAGACAAAAGCTCAAAAGATTAAGATCATATGGAGGGGGAGAGTATTTCTCCAAAGAATTTAATGATTACTTGTGGAATGTAGGTATAAAAAGAGAAGTAGCTTGCAAGTACTCTCCTCAACAAAGTGGAGTTGCAGATAGGAGGAATAGAACACTTGTGGAATTCGATAGATCTATGATGAAGGAGAAGGATTGCCCTAATTACTTATGGGTAGAAGTTGTTAATATTGCAACCTATCTTGTAAATAGGTTACCTTGTAAAGCTTTGGATGTTATAACCCCTTATGAGGCATGGTGGAATAAGAAACCTACTCTTGATCATTGCAAAATATTTGGGTGTTTGGCATATGCTTATATTCCATCTCAATTGAGACATAAGCTAGAACCTAAAGCAGAGAAGTATGTCTTCATAGGATATGATGATAAACAAATGGATTACAGGTTGTGGAGTCCATCTACAAAATAATTTCTTGTGTCTAAAGATATGACATTTGATTAACAAAAACATGGTATACGAGTTCAAATAATATTCATGCAAATTTTGAAGAAGTCATGAAAACAAGGAAAGGAAAATAAAAGATGCAAATATATGAAGATGAAAGTGATGATAAAGATGGAGATGAAGATAGACCAAGATTTGATCTAGAGCATGATGATGCAGAGACTTCAAGGAGTGCAAAGATAAGAAGTTCATCAAGAGATACAAAGCAACCTATAATGTATAGCTATGATACTTCTTACATCACAACGAAAGATTATGCATACATATTAAAGATTGATGAAGATCCATCAACATATGCAAAATCTAAAGGTAAAGAGAATTGGAAAAAGCAATGAAGGAAGAGTATGATGCTTTACTTGAGAATGATACATGGGACTTGGTATCCAGACAAAGGAATCAAAAGGTAATTGCATGTAGATGGGTATATAAAACAAAAAATTTTCAAATGGAAAGGTTTCTATATATAAAGCTAGACTAATGGCAAAAGGATATGCTCGGACACAAGGTGTGGACTATGATGAAACTTATAGTCCAATGGCCAAACTTTCTACCATTAGAACATTGATATGTATTCTAGCTTGCAAAGGATGGAAGCTATCACAACTGGATGTTAAAGATGCCTTTCTAAATGGATATATTGCAGATGAACTATATATGGAGCAACCAGAGGATTTCAGAGATCCAAATGGACCAGACTGTGTGTGTAAGTTCAAAAGAGCTTTGTATGGTTTGAAGTAGGTCCCAAGGGCTTAGAACTATAAACTTATGAAGTTCTTAAATGAACTTGGATATCAAGCTTCAAAGGTAGATAGTAGCTTGCTAGTGAAAGCAAGTGAACATGGGTACATATACATTTGTATCTATCTTGATGATATTATACTTACATGTACAGATACCAAAGGAATCCAAGAGCTCAAGAAGCAAATGGAGAAGGAGTTCAAGATAAGTGAGTTGGGAAATTTATCCTATTTCCTAGGCATGGAAATCATTTACACTAAGCATGGAGTGTATGTTACACAAGAAAGGTTTTTGAAGAATCTTATGTTAAAGTTCAACATGGAAATTTGTAGAACCTCAATAGCCCCATTGGAGTAAATCATAATTTAAGCAAGTATGGAGGTGAAGAGTTCAAAGATAAGAGGATGTATCAAAGTTTGGTAGGAAGTCTGATTTATGTTACCTTGACAAGACCATATTTGTCATATGCAACTCGTGTTTTCTCACAATTTATGCATTGTCCAAAGAAAACTGATTGAATTGAAGCACAAAGAGTGCTAAGATACATCAAAGGAACTTCTAGTTAAGGTTTGTACTATGGTTTCACTTTTGACACTAAAATCAAAGTGTTCAGTGATGCAATTTGGGTAGGTAGTACAGATCATAGAAGATCTACTCATGGATACGTATGCTACATTGGAGGTAAGCTAGTATCATGGTGTTCAAAGAAGCAACACATAGTTCCTTTGTCGTATATAGAAGTTGAGTATAAAGGAATGGTAGAAGCAGCAAAAGAAGTAATATGGATGAAGAATTTGATGAAGAGGCTTGAAGTTGAGCAAGGTGTTCCAATTATACATGGTGACAACATGAGTTCACTTTACTTGGCAACTAATCCTATTTTTCATGCCAAGACTAAACATGTTGAGATTCAATATCATTTCTTGAGGGAAAAGGTACTCAATAAAGAAATTGAAGCCACATATACTCCAACAAAAGAACAGGTAGTAGATATGTTAACCAAGATTCTAGATGGACCTAAGCTACAGAGATTGAAAGAGATGGTAGAAATAAAGAAGAAGAGCATAATCACAATTAGTGATTGAGGGGGAGCTGTTGGAATTTTTTGAAGTGAAGACTCAGAAATGGTGCATCTTGTTGATTTATATTTTGCTCAATTCTCAGTAATGCATGTAACGTTTTCTGTGTTTAAGCACTAGAAGCCTAAGTTGAGAGATAATGAACATACGTCCAAAATCATTTTGTAAAACGGGATATAGTCTAAGAGAAATCAGAGGTTGAAGTTACCTATGTCAAAATCGTCATTTCTACATAACAATTTTAGACATACTTTGATATTAGTGATTAATCAAAGTTCTAATCAGTCTAGTCAAAGGTCTATTGTGCCTCAAGCTTGCACAAGGATCATACAAAGATTCTTATGTAATTTTAAGCATTAAAATCTATTTGCAGGTAATGAAATTGAATCTTGAGGCAGACTATTTGAAGGAGAACAACAATTCAGAATTGAAGAAGGAAGTACATTTCATCCTTAAACTTGGAAAATTTTGAAGTATTGATGTAAATTCTTGTCTATACTTAACACAGAGGTAGACTTGACATTGGAGATTTTAAGGTCTCCACCATGTTTGTCCATCATTTTGTTGATGATGGGCTACATATAGTTTAACTTGCATACCAAGAAGCTTCCAAAGATTGTCCTAAAACATAGATATGAATTGTGGACCTCGATCACTCACAATATTTATCTTTTCACGTGGTATGAAAAGATGCATGCCTACTTGATTCCACTTGGTTTTAAGAATAGTCCAACTGAGTGCACCTTACATGTTAATTGTCCATATGATTTATTACAAAGAGTTGACATTAGGACCACCACATGCTAGAGAGATGAATCTCCATCCAACCTTATGCTTGTATATATAGCTCTCTCCAAGGGACTGACTACTATGGCAGATGGATACTAACCATTCAAGTGTTGGCCATGTTACTACATGTGCACCAAGTGTCCTAGTTAACGGAAATTAACTCAAGTGGATGCTTCTAGAAGGATCTAGAGCTCCTAGGACAAAATACTCTCACAAGACTTGAACCCAAGAACTCCTCCTTCTCATCCATAAGACCTAATCATTAGGCCAAGCACATTTGCTTATCTAAAAAGCATAAGCACCTTCACTTAAGTCTACTCTCAAGATATTTGTTCTACACGTGAATGACCAAATGATTTTTTATCCCACATCCACCGTAGATACTAACTATCCAAGTGTCGGCCATGTAACTACATTTGCACCATGTGTCCTAGTTAATAGGATTTAACTCTATTGGATGCTTCTAAAAGGCTTCAAAGCTCTTGGAGCAAAATACTTGCCCACATCTCTCATAGGACTTGAACCCAAGACCTCCTTCTCATCCATATGACTTAACCACTAGGCCAAGCACCTTTGCTTGAATAGACAACATAAGCACCTTTGCTTGAATAGACAACATAAGCACCTTCACTTAAGTCTACTCTCAAGACTTCTACCCTACACTTGAATGACCAAACGATGTTTGATCCCAGATCCATCTGAACCTGTCAGACCCTCATGTCATAAAATTACTTGATAACATGTACTGTTCACTGTTGTGTATATTGATGACGTGCTACTCATTGGCACTAATGAGAATCATATTGTTGAGTTTAAGGCTGATTTGCATGCCTCTTTTGAGATGTCTGATTTGGGGTGTATGCATCATTATTTGGGCATTCATTTTATGCAAGTTGACAGAGGAAGAGCTTTGTGTCAAACAAAATATATTGACACATTATTGTAGCATTTTGGCCTTGAATATTGCAAACCTATTTCCACTTCTATGGAAACAAGTTTACGATTGAGTCTTCATGATGTTGGAGGTGCATTTGATGTTGTTATCTATCAGTAGGCTATTGGATGCTTGATTTACTTATGCATAATTTGGCCTGATATTCAATTTGTTGTCTCTTAGATGAGCGGGTTTATGCATTGCCTATGTGTCAAGCATTGGCAGGAAGTTAAGCACATCTTTTTCTACTTGTGTGGTACTCGACCACTTGGATTGTTTGATCCCAAGGGGGGATCTCTACCGCCAAATTTACATGCTTTTTCTGACTCTGACTGCATTGGTTGCTATGACACTCATGTGACCTTGCGTAATTATGTCTATCAAGCTTCTCAATCATTGATGGAAAGCCATCTCCCATCTTGAAGTTGCTCTAATAGCACTGAAAGGAGTTGGAGAAGCTTGCAGAGGCTTAGAAAGTTGAGTTGTCAAGTGGTGAAGTTGGTCCAGCAAACCAGCATAGGACCAACCCTAGCTCTTTCGATATGTAAAGTAGACCTTTTAGGCTTGTGTTTAGTGCAATAAAACCCAATAGATACTTTGGAGCATCCACAAGAGCAAGTTGATGCAAAATAGATAAGTTGCACCTTGACTAGCTCACAAAAACCTTCTAGAAACGGATGGAAGTTGTGACTTCAAACACTGAGAGCAGCCAACACAGTAACACAATTGGAAAAATTCTTCTTAAGGGACTGTCCTACATAGGGTTTCTTGCTATAATGCATAAAAGATCTAATTTATAACAACTATAGAAGGAGCAATCACCTTAACACTGAACTGATGTCATCTCGACTTTTTAGGGTTGTGTAGAAAATGATCCCGAGACTGAAAAACTTGCATTTTTCTGAAATTATCAAAGCAAATGACTTGCAAATTTGCATACATAAACTAGACCGTTATACCTTTCCAATGGATTTTTAAATACTGGATTTGGAGCTCTGAAGAGAGAGAAGCAATCTCTGCAAGTTGACGGAGTTTGAGGAAGGAGCGGAGAACAAAAATGGCACCAGGCAATGATCAAAGAGTATATGTATTGCATCAAATCTACAATCTACTTAATTTAAAGATGATTTTGAGTCTTTATATAGACTCTTGAGGATATGATCACACCTTTTCTTCATGGATTTGAAATCGAAATGAGGCAGGTTTGGTAGTTTAGATTGATTGGAATATTTTCCTACAATCTAGGAAAAGAGAAAGTTGAAGTCATATCTACTTTTTTATTGATTGATTGAGAATCAATCCCAACCACTTTTAGGGTGTGGCTTTTACGCCTTTTACTCTTTCCTTTACAAAGATAAATACTTTCAAAATTACATAAGAAGGAGATCCTATGATCAAACTCCGAATATAATAAATGAATGAAAATAAGACTCTACAAGGAGTATATGTGGCATCATTCAAATGATGGATTTGATGAAGATCATGTTCACTTCAAGCATAATGAAAGCTTGATGTTCCAACACTCTTGCACTAGCATGATCCATTCATGCTGATGTATACCTTTAAGCCAAGAGCTCCTTATGTGATGCTATTGGAGCATGAGATTCCAAGCTACAAGGAACTTCTTTGAAGATATAAATCATATGCTTAGACTTGCAAATGAAGGCATTGGGAAAGCTCAAAAGAGAATAGATCTTGTGTTGACCCTCACATGAGAGAAATCAACTTTGGATCTAAACCTAATACCATGAAAAGGAAAATTTGTCCAAATTTATCTCATAAATATTGTGATCCTTTCACAATACTTAAGAGAAATAGGAACGATGGCATAGCAAATCCACTATCTAGACACTATTCCAGCCAAATCATCCAACCTTTTGTATGCTTGATAAAGAAGAAATATAAGCCAGAAAAGAATGTCATGCACCCAAGAAAAATGTAGTAGAATTCGTCTATGTAAAGAGTGCCTAGTAAATAGTTCAAAAGATAATGCTATATGGAAGTAGATAAGCATCATCTAGAGTTTCTAAATTTTGAATTAACTTCTCAAGAGCCTTCTTAGGAGAAAGGATAGGGGAAAACGTCATATGAGATGACCATTTATAAGATATACAAGGGGTTCAATCAAAGTCACCATTGTAATTAAAGTGTCATGAACCTTCCATTAGCATTTTCTTAGGATGAAAATGGACATAAAGAAATGTGATATATATGAGCAAGGTGCGAACCTCTCCTCCTTTCTTCCCTTAATTGGGCACGAACATGAGTACCATGTTGCATGTGAGATGCCACTTAGTACCTTATGTGGATTATTTATGGAGGGAGAAAGGGAGTTCATAGAGGGAAGATGGATCATGTGGGGGGGATGTTTTGTAGATGAACATTATAATTTTATATGAAATTGGATTAAGAAATAAGTATTAATTTGAAGATAGTACAATGAAATGGAGGGAAATGTCTCTCCAATGAACTATTCAATTTTCTAGATGATGTACAATTGAGGGAAATGACTAGCATAAATTACGTGGTAAATGGAACGTATGATGTGAACAAGGTATTGAATATATTTTACCAAAAGATTGTCTCAACATTGATATATTTGATGAATAGAGTGCCCTTTGTATGTATATACATATTGCCTTCTTAGGAACCCTGATTAGGTGAGGAACCAAGTCTCATACTTAAGGGTGCTCACATGCATTTGTTGTGTACGTGTGCGAAAGGGGTTGAGAAGTAATGAGATGGAGCCAATGTATCCTTTAATCAAGCACTACATAATTCAACAAACAAAAACTTGAAAGTAAGCATAGATATTGAATTTGATGAGTTGAAATCTTGGTACAATAAAATTTTGTATTCATAGCTAGAAGATATATGAAGACAAGCATGAAGATTCAAGGTCTAGTGAGTATACACTTTAGTGGTAAAAAAATACATTTACTGAAAAAAGTGCAACTAGAGAAAAGCATGATTATGTAAGGCAATCAACCAAAGTTAGATAGTAGTCCTATCAGATATCTCCAGATACTTGACCTTGAAGAGCCTAAATCTTCCTAATTCAAAGTTCAAACGAAAGCACAAGTTTGAACCTTGGCCTTGTAATCATCTATCTTGACCCTTAGAAGCTTCTCTCAAACATTACAGAAAGCTAACATTACTAGTTGCCGAGATTGAAGATAGCAAAACTTTCCAAGAATCAGCTATTTTCTTCTTCCCTCCCTTGGGCTAAGCTTATCACCAGCAGTCTTTTGTCCAGACGAGGAAGAGTTGGTAGTTTCACTACTCATACTTCCAGTTTTACGTCTTGAAGGATGAGGCGATTGGCGTGTGCTTTGTCCTCCTGGAAGTGTTTGGAGGTGCAGATTCATGTTTTCCTCCTTGAGTGCTTCAAGCTACAGGTAAGTTGATATCAGCAAAAAGCACCAGGAAGCAAGTTCAAAAGATTTGTGATCCATACTCACTCTGATATTGTTTTCTTCTAGCCGATCCCAAAGTGAACTCAATGCTGGACTCAAACTGTAGAAAGAGAGTGCATGTATTGATCTGTCCATGAGAAGATCACAACAATAGATGAGCAAACAAGTATAAAAACAAAAACTTACCAGTATTCCATAAGCTTGCAGAGAGAGGCTTCATATGTAGCTGAATGGTGTATTGCCGTCAATGGATGAATCATATCATCTCTATAGGGACACGAAAATCTTGATTACTTGGATTATATTGCAGACTCATCGAATATAGACTCGATGAAAATTCACTCCATGGCTTCATATCTTTAAGTGGGAACAACCAAGAACATATTTTGCAGCCACGGACATAAAATCTTAATGACTTGGACAAATACAGACTCATCAATATGGACTCCGTCAACGAGTTTTCACATCCCCCATGGTTACACATTAACAAATTGGGATGATTGACAACACATTTGCAAGCATGGATTCCTCAAAGATTAACCAGTGATGAGGTGAGGTTAACATACCGCCTACTCTGTGCAAGTGATTGATTGTATGCAGCCTGCTCTTCATCAAACAGCATCCTTTGCAAGCTCACAAATGAGCTGAAATGAATATTTGCTTTTACAAGCGTATGACCTGGAACAACCTCAAAAGGAACTTCCCTCCTCATATATTCTGCACCACTGTATTGAGTGCTAGCTTTTTAGAGGAGATAAAAACTTAATTCATGAAAATATTGCAATCATAATGCTACCTCATTTCCAAGTTTGAAAGGTGCATAGCCTCTTGCATGCCTTCTGTCAAATATAAAATATAGAAGTTAAATGTTTTTAATGTTGTTCAACATGCTTGTAGAATGCAGGCAATCGAACATCAATTTCACTCCATCCACCCAAAAAGTTACCTGCATCAAGAAAATGGTCCTCCAGGTCTATTACTTTAGGTTGAGAACTAATGCTTTCCTGACCAAGAAACGGAACAGAATCATTGTAAGCTCAAATACTTCAGCTAGGCTTATCGAAGGATTTGACTGTAAAAGGAGATTCAGGAACCTTTGTAGAGAGTATACCAACATTTACAACATCCACACTATTCAAGTGAGGAGAGCTTGATAGTAGTGCCGCTGTCCTTAGAGCATCCTTCTCTGAGTCGCTAGAGAGATCCTGGGCATTTCCCGTAAATTGTTGGAAAGAATTGTGTAATTTATTCTGTTGCCATCCACTTGATACTTGGAATGCTGTTGCTTGGATTTTCCCAACCTACAAATAGAAGAGAAAACAAACCATCAGCTTAACACCACCCACATTTTTTAAGTTTGTTTTATTAACTCTTTCAAGAGGCAATCACATAGGCACTGCCTAAATAGCTCTGAAATGTGTAATGATCTGCATCCAGAACGAGGGCCAATGATGTCATGTGAAGGAAGATGGAAAAGATTATTCCTTATGTAGTTGCATCATCGAAAGCATCATTGATGCAATACAAAACCGAATGAAACTCTGAATCTTACTTTAGCCAGAATTATTTTCTCAGCAGTTTTTAGTTTTTGGTATTTTCTTCATTACTTTGTACATCTGAGAAACCATGGGATCCAACATGGTCAAATATATGCATCTACGAAATTAATATATGCATCTACGAAGTTAAGAGTTTTGAAATATTCTTGGAGAATGTGCTTTCAGGCTCCATAAATTTGAAGAGCTCATTGGGGATAAAGCCCCCAATGAGACTCCTGTACATTTTGACGCTTCAAGGTGATAGATCTCTATGGAAGCTTTCAAGATGAATTTTATTTATAATTTTCCCCACATTGGGGATAAGCATTTATATGATTTTTTATGACTGAAGGTCACTTTGGCCTGTTCGCATTTGGCCAAGTGACCAGAATCTTCATTCTAATATACAAAGGTCCTAACTCACATTTTAAGATAAGGACTTTTAAAAACCTTGTAAGTACATCTTCTTCATCATTTTTCTGCACAAAGAGCTTTCTCACTACTTTCTGCCTCCTCTCGCAACAGCTCCCCTTTAGTGTTTGGTGCAAGCAAGCAGATCATTGCATAGCCCTCAATGGTTCAGAACCAAAAATAATAAAGAAAATGTAGATGCATCATTTGAAGCATTGCTGAAGCGAAACAAACTGAACAAAGCTTTGAATGTCGTTTTTAGCATAATTTTATTTTTTCGACAGACCATAATTTTAGGATTTTTCATCATTTCTATGTTATTTTGAAAATTTGAGAGCACCACTACATCCAGCATGGTGAATCATGCAATTATGAAGCTTCAACAAATTGTGATATGCACAAGTTGAATTAAGGGAAGTTAAAAGATATTTTTGGGGAAATTTTCAAAATTATGTGTTTCAACCTAGCTTTTGGGGTTGTAAAAAGCCAAGGTTTTCTGCAAGAACACTGCTTCAGATTCCTTGGACTCTCATAATGTGAAGAATAACCTCTCCAAAGTGATTATGGAAATTCTTCACACCCAAGGTTGTGCTGTTCGGGCGAATTTTCTAATGCCAGTCTTCATCTACTTGCCCCTGCCTTATGCCTGCTACATGTGCATCATCTGTTTGCGTCATAATCACTGTCTAGAAGCTGACTTCAGCTGAGGACAGTTTGGAGTCCAGGACAGCTGATTTGAGGAAGTCCCTTCTCGTGAATTAATTACATGTTGGAGCTTCTAAATGCCGATGCTTGAAGTGTTGTCCTTATTCTAGCTGCATCATGAGGCATTGTCAATGCACCACAACATTGCCATGTTTCCAGTCCGTTGCCATGCAAGGATAATATCATCCTTTCATGATAGCCTGATAGCAACATTTTATGTATGAAGGGTTTTCATCATAGCAAGATATTTGTTACTCATCAATCATTAATGATGCATGTGTGATGTGATATGACATTGATTATAACCTATGACAGACATTTGCAATTTGGTTATTCATATTTACAATTATGTATAACAACTGAATGATGTGCATATTTGAGATTGAAGTTCGATAATTGATTGCAAGGTCTGATGGCTCACTGTATCAACACATATGTTTAAGGTTTGGTTCTTGGATGAACAGAACCCTAAAGTTTGGTGTATTTATATATACCTTCATAAGTTCAGAGTTATCCAAACTTACAAACTCAAGATAAAGAACAGAAACACAAACACAAGCAAAAACCAACAACCAAAGCAACAGACTACACAAAAATTAAGATCAATATGAACAATATAATGAATAAATAAAGAAACAAACAAACAAACAAAAAAATATAAATATACATACATACATGCATGCTTTGTAGATTCAGTTCGCGTACCGAATGGAAATGGTATGTTTTAGGGTTCTATGCATTCGGTTTGAACTGAATGAAAGATATGTGGTTTTTTTTTCTACTTGTTCGTTTGAGAGTCATCATGGAAAACGAGCCCTAGTCATCAACTCTTCTCACGCGAACATGGAGTTGCAGCCGAGTGTGAACCAGACCATTGATAAGCCCTTTGAGAGCACCATAGCTGTCATAAAAGGCCATATATACCCTAGCCATACACATTGGAGACTCACGAGTACAGCCATAGTGATAGAATACCATCTGGATTCAGGAGTGCATCTTCCAGCCACAAGCCTTCCATAGCTCCAAGCATGAAAAGTCAAGGGTCAAACCATTCATGAGAGCTTCTTAGCCAATCGTGAGGGGCTAGAGCTTTAGGCTTGAGAGTTTCATAGCCATTCGTGTCACATGTGACATGAGACTTCAGCTCTACCTGGAAGTTGGGAGCCATTGAGACATGAGAGCTTTAAGGTAAATAATATAATATAATATAATATAATATATATGTATTCGTCCATTATATATATATATACATATATATATATATATATATATATATATATATATATATATATATATATATATATATATAATGGAAGAATCTTACCAACCATACTCTCCAAGGGACTTGCATCCCATACCACCAGCGTGTTGGAAAACAATATCACATTAGTCCAAATCCCTATTAAGGTAGAAACCCTAATTTTGGTACTTAGTCATTTTTGGCACAAAATTTGGGTAAAATTTTTATGATCCTATCTTGTAGAGCTTGATAGGAAAAGAGCTATCTAATGGTATAGGACATTCAGTCATCAGAGATCAGATGTGGGAGAAAACCCTAACCAAAGTTGATCAAAATTAGCAAGTAAAAAGCTAATTTTAGCCATAAAATACGATAAATTAAAGCAAAATCAGCGATAGTTTTAAAACAAAGCAGCGATCCAGCTTTACTTGGGATATAAGATCTATATAAAGAGTGTTATAGGCACTTGTGAGATCATCCTCTACCATCGTTAAGCTGACTTTTGAAGGTGGTCTTGCTGATGCACACATGGGGCAGCCATGGTGCACATATGGAGAAGCTATGGAGTAATCTTGAAGAAGATAAGGAGCAGCCATGGAGTTCTTCTTGGAGAAGAGTGTGCTCACACTCTTGTTGATGGAGAAGACTTACTCATCAGCAGATTGATGGTGTGGATCATCCATCTACATGATGTATTTGGAGATTGTCTTCTACATGAAGATTATGGAGTACTTCAAAGACATTGGATGGAGCTTAACATAAGATTGAATCTTATGTTAACTATTCAGGTACATATTCTCTTTATGCACATAGGTACTACTTGAAGCTTAAGGAGGCGGTGGCATCCATATTTGGAGTCATCCTATTCGGCATACATGGAGGCAATGGTATTCATAAAGGAGAATCAGTACATGCATGCTACATGCATCAGATGAGATGTTAGAGAAGGTGTTTCCACATGAGTATGAGGATTTCTGTCAGTAACATGTTAGCATTCTATGCTAATTCTGTAAGTATGTGATCTATCACACACACATCTGATTTAGGGTCTTCCATAGCCTAAATTCAGATGAGGGTTTGCGGAATATCAATTTCAAACTGATCTTTCCTCTTTCAATCAGTCAAATTTACTCTTCTACAACCTATCAGGTCCTACATCTCATACATATTCAGGTTTCTATCCCTACATCTGAATATTCTTGTAGATTTTGTACATACACTCTTCCATCTATTTCTCTTCACATAGAGTGGATGAGGTTTTGACTCCCACATTGTAAATTGACATTTGTATATATGATGGTGTGAGTACGCAGTGGCTTACGTAACACTTTGTACATGTTGTCTAATCTCTCTCTATCTTTGTCTCATCATTGTATGATTAAGTGATGTATGCTCATGTCTGTCAATGTTGGAAGATCCTGGAATCTGTGTTTGTAGTTATGGGCCTACCTAATTTCCAACACAGCCCCCCACAGTACGTGTGACGAGGCTCCGCCAAAGGGCAAAGAGTCCAAGTGACTCACGCGAGGAATGTCTCACAAATGAGCCCATGGGTCCTATTTATGGGCTCAAATGAGGAGGAGGCTCAATTCACACTAGCAACCAATTCATATTTGGTCGGACACTTAACTACATATTCATACTGGCTCAAATGAGCAATTGGCTCAAATGAGGAGGTGGCTCAATTCACACTAGCAGCCAATTCATATTTGGCGCATCCAGATGTCCTTTTAAGTTTGAGGACATAACACTTCCCCCCTTATTGGTAATTGCTTTCCTCAACAATTTCTTGGCTTAAAACCAAGAGTCCAATCCATGGACAACCTAACTGACTCCCAAATCAAAACAGACTCAGGTTAGTGCCTCCACGAATCAAATACTAAAGATAAGAAGTCCCCAAAGACTTCCTCTCCCTCTGGTCTCAAACCAAGGGTTCTAGTGGAACGTGTCGGATAATATCTTCCAAGCTGAGATCTCCTCTAGAAGTATCACATAAAATCATCTTGACCAAGTTGAGAGGTAAGGCTATTGTCATGGAACTAAGATTCCTACCCAAGCTGCCAAACGGCCAACTGTCATGGGACCACGATACTTGTCCAAGTCACCGACCTATCAACTATCATGGAGCCCAGATGTCAATGATTCCTCAAGATAGATCCGACTTGTAAGATACACCTGCGATCAATGATCAAATATGGATCACGATCGAGAAGATAACATCATGTACGTGTCAGTTTGAATTGTCTTAGGATCTAGGGTTACCCTAAGGTACACACTCCTGCCCCACCAAGACCATGAGGTGCGCACATATAGTGTGAATAGTATGAAGAACAATGAAGTGCAAGGAAGACAACATAATGCAAGGATGTCTTCCTCGTGTTCTCCTCCTCCCTATGTAACAATTCCTTCCTTCACAAAGGAGTCTCTGCTAGAGACTAAGGATCCATGCCTCTAGGTCTCGTGGTTGAGAAAGAGATTAGCTCATAATTAAATATCAACATCGACGGGCAATACATCAGCTGGTACTGAATACTATCATGAGCATACAACAAGCGAGGAAAGTCACTAACCCAATCGGACCATAAATGAGCGATATATGTTGGGTGAAACCATACCATCTATAGACATAACAATGGACAAGACCTTTGTGGGCAGCAGCTCTTGAGTAAAAAAACCCAAGAAGCTACCATTGAAACTAAGAGGTCAGGAGGGCTACCGCCAAGGGCAACACCCTATGTAGTATATCCGACTCCATAACGGTCGTATCTACATAGGTATCCCGGATGGCTATACCATCTATGATCAAGCGACATCACCTAACATATGATCATCGCACCACCAACATACTCTCCATGATCTAGGGTTGATCCTTCAATCTAAATGATCTCTGGATAAGCATAAACGATACTCCCAAAGGAAACCAAATGCAAGGAATCGCTGAAATGCTAGAAAGTCCCTTTTGGGAAGGCAACACAACTCCCTTTCAGGGAGACCCAGACCTTTGTGGGCAACAGCTCTTAGAGTAAAAAACCTAAGGAGTAAAAAACCTAAGGGGCTACCGTAGCAACTAAGAGGTCCGGAGGGCTACCATCAAGGGTAACATCCTCTATAGTATATCCGACTCCATAACGATCGTGTCTACATAGGTATCCCTGATGGCTATACCATCTATGATCAAGCACATCATCTGACATATGATCATCGCACCACCAACATATTCTCCATGGTCTAGGGTTGATCCTTCAATCTAAATGATCTCTGGATAAGTATAAACAACACTCCCAAAGGAAACCAAATGCAAGGAATTGCTAAAATGCTAGAAAGTCCCTTTTGGGAAGGCAACACAACTCCCTTTCAAGGAGACAACACAACTCCCTCGGGCATAACTAGTCGATGTCTCAATGGGAACCAAGTGCAAGGAGTTGTCAAATCACTAACAAGTCCCTTTCAGTCACATCGTGTAATGGACATAGAAGTTCCACAAGAAGGTGAGGCAAAGTCACATGGGGACGCGTCCCTGGGTCCTAGGGACGCCGGGACGCCATCCCCTTAAGCCAAAATATGGGGACGCCTAACCGGGACGGTCGACGCCCCCTGACAACTTTCTGATACAGCAAAACATCCCCGGGACGTGTCCCGGGGACGGATTCATGTGACGAGACGGTATGGGGACACCAATCAGAGACGGCTGGGGTTGTGGGACAACTTTTTGTTATGGTTCGAGTGCTACAGCGGAGTGGAGCAGACGATAATCACGGATTGATAGATGATAAAAAAGGACGTTGCTCCTCCAGATAAGATAGAGAGAAGTCGCTTGCCTCATACACACACAAATAATGACCAGAAATTGTGCCTTGCATTAACGGACCCGATGGGACCTTCTTATACAAAATGAAAGAGGCTTTCAACCAATCAGAAATATATAAGCCCTTTTCTTGGATTACCCTCTTGATAAGAGGTGTTCACATGGTGGAAAAAAGCTAGCTCATCTTCAACAATCCCCCCTTTGAGCTTGATTTTGGTGATTTTAGGGCTTAGTGCCATGGGTTTTTAGGACTTTTAGATTTTAGGGCATCCTATGTGGGTAATAGGCGCTAGTGGCATATGGGACCATCTAGCAAAGATTTTTTTGGTTTTAATTTGGTTTTAAGACCACTAGGAGCTTTTCATGTTTTTTAGGGCCTTTATAGACATAGGCCTTTTACAATTGGTTTTTAGAAGAGGGTTTTACAATATATCATCATAGATGACAGAGTTGATTTCATCATGTTCTAATTCTTCTACAACATGAGCTTTACCTTTCTTATCCTTGGTGGTGTTGTTGTTGTTGCCTCCTCATTGATCTTCATGTTTGCTTTTGAAGAAGCACCTTGATGAAGGATGATTCGTCTTCTTACAATATTTGCATGGTTCAAAGACTTTGTTCCTTTGCTTTGAGTATGTTGCATAGGCTCCATTTGTTGACAAGTTTGTCTTCTTTTCTTCCTCTTGAAGTGAGTTGATCGCGTCCTCCAAGCTAGGGATTGGAACTTTCTCCTTGAGGATGGTTTTGATATTTGAGTATTGCTCAGGAAGTGCTTTAATGAAGATAGCCACTTTGTCTTCATCATCTATCTTTACATCACAATGTGCTAGTTGTGTACAAAGACTTTTAAGTCTATTAGCTAAAGATGCTATGCATTCTCCATTTTCATGCATTAGGCTATACAATTGGATTTTCAATGACATTTTTGAATGTTTAGCCTTAGAGCCAAATAACCGTTCAAGTGTGCACCAAGCTTCGTAGGATGATTGAGCTTCATCTATGTGATGGATGTATTCATCATCTAATGAGGTGAGAATAATGCCTAAGGCTTGTTCATCTTTAGTTGC
The DNA here is from genome assembly GCA_020310875.1 of Ceratopteris richardii. Taxonomy (NCBI): domain Eukaryota; kingdom Viridiplantae; phylum Streptophyta; class Polypodiopsida; order Polypodiales; family Pteridaceae; genus Ceratopteris; species Ceratopteris richardii. The sequence goes on from CM035429.1 coordinate 85,749,005, forward strand.
ATATTGAGCATTTTGAGCCCTAGTTGTAATGGTTTCATTGGTAGATAAAGGCTTAACAAAATTCCACAAGCTTTTCTTCATTAGGTATCCCCGAAGTTTTGTTTGCCATGTGTGAAATCCTACCCCTTTGAATTTATCAACTCCCTTATTCTCACTCATTGTTTATAGAAGAGGTCTTAACACCTGGAGACTCTCCAAGGTCAGTGTCTAACTTCTTTACATATAGAGTGGAAATTTATCATTGTTAAATCTCTTAAATAATGAAGTAAAATTTCAGCTCATTCAATTATGTGATAAATACAAAGAATACACTTATCTTAATACAATGCGCTCAGCCATGAGCTTTTGATTCCGATAAGATGGGGAACTATGTTTATTATCAATCCTTGTAATCATGCATTTAAGCAGATTATGACAAAAAGAAAATATCTAATTGAATGTGTGAGCTACGCTCTTTGTAGAGTATCTGCATCTGTAAGAATAAGGGGTGTTGAGCGTTGTACCAATATAAGCATACACATTACAACAACAACAAAAAAAAGGGAATCTTAGGTTGTTCACAATAAACAGGGGTGTTGACCTCGTATGTGCTCTTAAGGATAACAATGCGAAAATAACTCCCAAAAGCTACCTCTGAAACCCTCAAATTGTGATGTTGACAGTGTCATTCACATAGTTACATCATACTTGGCATCCATCATGACTGTGTGTTCTCTGTCGCAAGCCCAACGAAATCTGCTCACTCATAGAAGATTGAATTACCTCAGGTGTCTGTGTGTCTGAGTGCGCCAGGAAGAGGAAAGATGAAATATTCACTCCTAGCTACTGCCATAGCTTTAAGCGGCTTGTGGATTCCTGTGATTGCCCCAATATTTCGTGTGTAGACTTGCGCATGCTACATTCTATGGCAGAAGCGATGCTTCAGAGAGAGACAATGAGAGGAGCATACGGACATGGTGATCTATATAATGAAGGCTATGACACGTACAGGGCAGCGCTTTGAACAATGTTGTTTAACAACGGAGACCAATGTGGGCATGCTTCGATATCAAGTGCTAAAATGGTGCACAATCGTACCTGCCACCAAATTATGCCCTTCGAACTTGGCGCTTCCTTCCGACAACCATGGCTGGTGCAATCCTCCTTCGCCGCAGCGATACAGGTCTTCAGTTAGCAGAGATTGCAAGAGGTTGCCATAGCCAATATGGAGGTGTGTATGAGCAATAATTATGGTAAAGTCGCACACCTCTTCACCCGCTTGTTCCGCTAGTCTCCAGTGCTATGATATAGCTATTCAGCAGAGCCCCTACAGACAGAGTAATATGAAGGTACGCAGCAGCAAGAGGAGGCATGTTTTCTTCAATACCGAGAAGATGATAATGTTGCTATAGCATTCGAGAACGAACAGATGCTCTGATACCAGTTGTTATGGTTCGAGTGCTACAGCGGAGTGGATCAGACGATAATCACGGATTGATAGATGATAAAAAAAGAAGTTGCTCCTCCAAATAAGATAGAGAGAAATCGCTTGCCTCGTACACGCACAAATAATGACCAGAAATTGTGCCTTGCATTAACGGACCCGATGGGACTTTCTTATACAAAATGAAAGAGGCTCTCAACCAATCAGAAATAGATAAGCCCTTTTCTTGGATTACCCTCTTGATAAGAGGTGTTCACATGATGAAAAAAAGCTAGCTCATCTTCAACACTTTTTTGGCCAAAAAATGTCAATTTTGTTTTGCCTCTCTCTTGGAATCGAGCTTACCTTAGGGGGTCTCTAGAACCATCTTGAGGGCCATAAACAACCATAAATAGAGGCCATTGCTCCTTCAAAACACAAGCTTATCTTCAGTTTTAAGTTTTCTCCTTGGATCTCACATCTATGGAGGTTTCAACTACCATCAACCTTGCATATTCAAAAACCCTCTTAGCCCTTTCTTCAACTTTCTTCTCTTTTCTCCATAGTTATTACATCTATGTTGTACTCTCTAGATTTTCTAATTCTACTTTTTAGAATCCACACTAGTTTTTTATGTCAATCCATAATGTAGCATCTTTTTGCTTGCATGATAGTGCGATATCATATATGTCACATGATAATTGACTCTTTAGTCTTACTTCCTTTTATGTATTTGATATGTTTATATGAAGATGATGATGTAGAATCTTTTTTTTTGTGATAATTATATATGGCAAGTTGTAACTCTGAACGCTCAAATTTCAATATGCTTCCTCTATGTTTCTACTTGAAAAACACTTTCTTTTAGAGTTTTGTTGTTATTGGGCATTTCATATGTAACCACATTCATTATACATTACTTCCATTTGATATTTTCTTAAGAAATCAGCGTTCTTCTAGTCCCGTCCCGAGTCCCCAGGACACCTTAGGCTCCGTCCCCGCCCTGGGGACACCACCGTTCCCGGGACCCATCCCCGTCCCCTGGTGACTTTGAGGTGAGGAAAGCCCACTACTTCAAACGATGGAACTATGATTAGGACCCTTGTCATAAGTGGACTTGTCTCCTAACGACCACAATGGCATCCTCACCCACACAAGGTCAAAAACTATCTCATGATAGAGCCCATAGTGGTGCTAGTTGTCCACTATCGAGACTCTGAAAAAGAGGCAATGCATGTGATGTGTGCTCAACCATCACAGGTGATACACCACATGCATCCCGATGGATACCTCAAGATGGAGGGCTCCATCCTATCCATGTATCCTGTGCTCAAACTATATTGGCATGGCAATACATGTATCTCTACAAATACCACACATGGGGTATCTCGATATACACATGTACCCAATGCCTAGCCCATGCAAGCTTGATACCATGTGCATTCTTATGAACACTTCATACCGGTCTCCCATCCTGTTCTCATGAACAAATACATCCTATACTCATGAACAAATACATCCACTACTGATGAACAAATACATCTTGTACTGATGAGCAAATACCAGCCTACTAGAGCCAAGGTGCATCAAGTATGATGGGGCATAACTACCAGCATATCCCCATCCTAGTCCATGCCTACCTTTCCCTATCTGTGAAGCAATCAAGTAATACTGGAATATCTTCCTATCATCTTTCTCTCGCTGCAACCAATCATATAGGTACCCGAGACCCATGACCATCGGGTCACAAAATTGACTTGGACTAACTGCCGGATCCCAAACATGGCAATCATATAGCAATCCCCTCCGAGAGAAAGATGCACATAATCAAGATCTGTATGGAGCCAAAGAGAGCAACCACATAAACCCAAGGGTAATGGACACAATGAGATAACACCCTCTGTAAGGTCTCTCATAAGTCCACCTTGGCATATCTGCCAAGGTGGTCAAACCGCCAAGGGAATAACCAACAACAAGTTCCCATACCGCCGCCATGGCTCATCTAATGGAGTTAAAAATCTGAATATACCCACCTCATAATCTATGCATCTAGGTATAAATCGTGATGATATGGAAGTGCTCGATAAGAAGACACCTTTCGAAACGTAGCCCGTGCATGTTTATAGGGTATGGAATTCATCATATCTTCCATTGGCTGAACCGGAGTGGCTAAAGCTGATGGCTGAGAATTAACGGGCTGTGGCAACATGTCCATGACAAAGAAGAAGGTGGAGTGGCTGAAAGTGCAAGTATGGAGGCTGAGGTGTGAAGGACTCTTCTCTCTACGTGCAATTTTGGTAAATGTGTGCTATGCCAAGATGAAGAGAGGAGAAGCCCATTTCAATGTTTCTAAATTAAGATTCTCCCACCTCCATTATTTTTCAGCTACTTGCTTAATTGATTTAGAAAGTTTATAAAACTTTCTAATGGTACACATCACTCAACTAATACCAGCCATATGGAATGTATGGAGGAGAACGTTGAAAGGGTTGGAATATGGTGTTGGAGGGGTAGAGGATCCGTGTATCTGCCTCAGAAGTGGAGGCATTAGGCTAAGATAGAGGTGAAGCCGATGGAAAGAGAGAGAGAGAGAGAGAGAGAGAGAGAGAGAGAGAGAGAGTCGACCAGCTTTGGAAGGGCTTCTCTAAAAGTGAGGGAGAGCCAAAGTGTTATTAAGTTATATTATATAGAACACTTTTAGGGTTGGCCAAGTTGACATTGAACTTGACCCAAAAAATAAAGAATAAGTGACATAGCCTTTATAAATAGTACTATACACATGTATACACTATAAAGGGGTCATTTAAGACTTTATCTCAACAACCTTCCACTCAAAGTCATAAATGGCGCCTTTAAGCTACATGACTCCCACCATCTGTATACATAATTGATGTTGTGCTTTGGGTAAGCACTTAGTGAGAACTTTTGCAGGGTTTTGTGATGTATGGATCTTAACCAATGTGATAAGGCCATCCTCAAGCACTTCTAAAATGAAGTGATATCACACATCAATATGTTTTGTGTGTGCATGGAACATGGCATTCTTTGCCAAACATATGGCAATCTGCTGTCACAACCAAGCATAGATGCTCTGTCAGGCAGATGCTAACCATATTGCTTCCTTGGAAGCCTCAATGGCTTAAATATATTCAGCCTCAGTAGTAGACAAAGCAACAACTTTTTGCAATATGTTGCACCATGATAAGTGAAAACATAGCCACTTAGTGGATTTCCGTGTATCCTCATCACCTACGATGTCGGAATCATAGAATCCCTTCAACTTTAATGGGTCCTTTCCATAACAGAGGCATTTGTTTTTAATCCCTTTCAAGTACCTCATAATGGACTTTATTGCATTCCAATGTGACTTGCCTAGATTAGCCATAAATCGGCTTACAACTCCCACTACAGGGCAATGTCAGGTCTAGTAGCAAGCATAGCATACATAAGTGAACCACAAGCTGAAGCATAAGGTAAACCTTGCATATCATTGATTGCTTCTTGTGTCTTGGGACAATCTTCCTTGGAGATTTTATCATATGGCTGTAATGGCACTCCAAGAGGCTTTGCATCAGCCATGTTAAATCTGTCAAGCACTTTTTCAATGTATTTTTCTTGAGATAAATACAATATGTGCTGTTCCCTTTGCCTCCTAATCCTTACTCTAAGTAATGTTCAGCTGCCCCAAGGTCTTTCATTGAAAATGCAGATTTCAGCTGCTCTTTAAGGGCATCAACAATGCTCCTTTTCTTGGCAGCAATGAGCATATCATCAACATGGAGCACAAGAATGATTGGGGTTCCATCTTCAAAACGTTTTGTGTACAAACAATGATCTGCATGGCTTCTTTTATATCCATGTTTGAGCATAAAAGCATCAAACTTTTTGTACCATTGCCTAGAAGTTTGTTTCAGCCCATACAAGCTTCTATTGAGCTTACATACAAGATGTTCCTTTCCAAGAATAACAAAACCTTCCCGTTGTTTCATGTATAACTCTTCCTCAACATCACCATGCAAGAAAGCTGTACAAACATCCATTTGGTCCAGCTCTAAATCAAGTGCAGCCACTATGGCAAAAAGTACCCGCAAAGTGGTTATCTTCACTACAAGAGAAAACACTTCTTGGAAATCTATGCCCTTAATTTGAGCATATCCTTTTGCAACCAGCCTTGCTTTATACTTGGGTTTCTCATCAACAATCTTGATTTTATATACCCATTTGTTAGGAATAGCTTTCCTTCCTTTGGGCAATTCAACCAAGTCCCGACTCCCAAGTATTATTAGAATACAAAGATTTAATTTCTTCCTCCATAGCAAGCTCCCATTTATTGTTGTGCTCACATGCTTTAGCCTCTCTATATGTAAGAGGTTCTCCCTCATCAGTCAACATAATATAGTGAAGCGAGGGGTCATATCTACTCACATTATGCCTAGTACGAGTAGATCGTCTCACCCAATGATCCTCATTTTCTTGTAATGGGTCTACATCAGGTGGTATAATAAAATCATCATTCACATGCTCCTCTACATCATTTCCAGCATCGTTTTCAGCATTATTTTGTGACTGCATACACTCTTCGGGAGCCTCTTCATGCTGTCCAACATCATATGGCTGAAAAACCACTGGATTATCTACATTTTCAGCCATATGTGGTGCATTATGAGAGTCTGAAATAGGCATAACATGTGGCTTATCTTGCTGAAATGTGACCTTTTTATGGTCATGTTTCGAGGCAACATCATTTTGTAGCAGCCTTACCTCATTAAAAACAACATCCCGGCTGCGTATGACCTTTTTTAGCTGAGGTAACCAAATTCTATAACCCATTTCACTTTCTTCACCATATCCCATGAAGAGGCCTTAATGGATTTGGCATCAAGTTTACTCCTCAACTCAGGCCTTATGTGTACAAAAGCTTCACAGCCAAAGATGCATAAGTGATCATATGAAGTAAGTTTGTCGGACCAAACCTCTTCAAGGATGTCATCTTTCAAAGACAAGTGAGGGGAACAATTGCATATACGTACTGCAGTTTTAAGAGCCTCTCCCCAAAAAACATGAGGCAAATTAGATGTGGACAGCATGCACCTCATCCTCTCACAAAGAGTCCGATTATACCTTTCAGCCACACCATTAGAAAAGGGGCTGTATGGAACAGTAAGCTCCTTTATGCCTAAATTTTCACAAAAATTTTTGAATTCAACACTTGTGAACTCACCCCCATTATCCATATGTAAGCGTTTCAGCTTTCTACCTGTTTGGGTAGTCACAAATGCATGAAATTTCTTAAACGCAACAAACGCTTCATCTTTTGATTTAAGTAGTTGCACCCAGACCTTCCTAGAAAAATCATCAACAAAAGAAATAAAATATAAAGCACCCCCCCCCCCCCCCATAGATTTGGTGGGAATGCTACATACATCAAAATGGACGAGATCTAATATACAAGACTTACGAGACACACCAGAGTAATAGGAACTCTTCACTTGCTTTCCATATTGACAATCATTACAAAACTCTAGCTCAATGCCTTTACCATCAAGCTTCTTCAAGTAACAAAGTTTGGATAGATCCTTTTGGCTCATATGGACAAGTCTTTTATGCCACAATTCCATATGAGAATTAATTTCAACCAATGCAATGAGCTTGCCAAACAAGGCCTTTCCATGCAAGCAATACAAAGTTCCCCTTTTCATACCTTTGACAATCAACCATGACCCTTTGGTCATCTTCCATGAACCTCTTTCAAATAGAACGCTGTAACCATGAATATCCATTTGCAAAACAGAGAGCAAACTCTTTTTGATTCCTGGTACATATCTCACATTATGCAGGACAAGCTCATTTGTGCCATCTGTTGAAAGATGCACAGTGCCAATACCTTCAATGGGACATGCATGATTATTCCCTAGGTATACATGGCCATGGCTGCCTGCATGAAAAGCACCAAAATAGTCCTTGACAGGAGTCACATGAAACGAAGCACCAAAATCAACAATCCATGTCTGGGATAATGCATCAGTTACAGTCAATAAAGCATCAATTAGATCACTTTTGGTGATTGACATGTCTTGTACATGAACATTGCAAGAGACATCATGTGCATGAGCATCATCAGCTGATACAGTAGCACATAAAATATCTTCCATACCTGAAAGCTCCTCAATAACAACACTAGAGGCCACATTGGCCTTCTCCTTTTCTTTAAGGCTGTCTTGTCCATCCGTCCTGTCTTCCTTCTTGTCCTTTCTTTTGTCTGCAGCATTCTTCTTCCTCTCAAGCTCTGCCATATAGAATCAACAGTCGCTCTTCTTGTTGCCTTTCCTATCACACTGGTAACATGTCACATCACTAACCTTCTTCTTGATGGAGCTTTGCCTTTCTTTGCTTTTGCTCTTACTTCTCTGTGAATAAGAGCCCTTCTTCTTTGATATGCCTCTAACCATGTTGGCAGAAGTGCCTCCTTCACCACTTGCTCTTCTCCTGATCTCTTCATTCAAAATAGAACCCCTCACACCATCAAAACTAAGATTGGGGTTATTTGATAATGAGACCACCAAGGTCTCCCAAGAATTAAGAAGTGTCATAAACAGAAAAATAGCTTTCAGTTTATCATCGAAGGGAGGCATCCTTGAGTCCTGCAACTATGATAGAGTACATGTAAAGTGAGACAAATGCTCTGCAATGCTTTGAACTCGTCCAATTGCATGCCAACTAATTTCCTCATCAGATGTACCTGATTGACAGGTGTGGTTTCTCTTAAGTGGCCTTAAGTTTGGCCCACAACTCTGAAGCTGTAGTAATGCCCTTGAGGTCTACAAGAATATCATCAAACACGGCCATTTTTATGTAAGTGACGGCCATTCTATTTCTTTTGCCACAAATCAATACATAAGGTGCTAGACCTGTGTATTGTTGTTATGACCTGTGAAACACCTATTTATACCTGTAAAACACCTGAAAACAGCCTATTATGAGCTGTTGAGACTCCCAAAGTGTTCCTTTTGGCCCCAGAGCAAAGTTCTTCGCGATGAAATCGAAGTTTATCACGAAAAGTGGGGTTTTCTTTGTTGTACAGCACCTGCACAATAGCTCTGAAACCATAATTCTGCTCTGATACCAATTGAAAGGGTTGGAATATGGTGCTAGAGGGATAGAGGACGCGTGTATGTGCCTCAGAAGTGGAGGCGATAGGCTGAGATGGAGGTGAAGCTCATGGAAAGAGAGAGAGAGAGAGAGAGATAGTCGACCAGCTTTGGAGGGGCTTCTCTAAAAGTGAGAGAGCCAAGTGTTATTAAGTTATGTTATATAGAACCCTTTTAGGGTTGGCTAAGTTCACATTGAACTTGTCTCAAAAAGTAAAGAATAAGTGACATAGCCTTTATGAATAGGCCTATACACATGTATACACTATAAAGGGGTCATTTAGGACTTTATCCCAACAAACGCATGCACCCAATTTGATGAGGTGGGTCCACCAAATTTATGCCATGTGGAAGACCCCAAATGGAAGATTCCTTGTTGTCCAAGACTCCGAGTAATTGCCTTGAAGCCCAAGTAATTGCCTTGCAGCTCAAGTAATTGCCTTGCAACCAAAGTAATTTCCTTGCAGCTCAAGTAATTACCTTGCAGCCCAAGAAATTGCCTGCACAAGGTTAAAAAAGCCATTGTCCATCTAATACCACTTCCCTAATGATGCCCTGCTGCCCAAGGAAGATGACTGCTTTCTTTCAATCAATTGATGGATGAATTACAGCCATGCACAACTGTGCACTCACATAGAGGTGCTGCTAAAAAAAAAGGCTGGGTTGGAGTGCAAAGAGGGGGCAACCAATAGATATGGTTGCTGTCCAACCCTTCCTACAAGCCCCATCCCATTCCTTTCATCTTTTCACATCCACCCCCTTCATTTCTGAGTGCACATGTGATTTCCTCAAGCCAACAAATGCATCTTGTAAGCGATTGATGATGGGCTGCCCTCTAGGCATGCATCATGGACAAAAATCGGAAGCACTCATCAAATTTTTTTAGCCCGACAGGGCTGCAAGCAAATATTAGATATTCTTGCCTCTCCTTTTAAGTTGGTTACTCCCACACAGCCCCCTTTCTCTACCCAACCACACACAAGAGCAGCCCATGTTGCTTCCTTCCCTTCTCTGCAGTAGAGAAAAGGAAGCAACCATGGCTTCCAACAAGGGTGTGGTTGGAGAGTACCAATCATCCAGCCACCTACCTACATGGAAAACACAAAAAGAGAGGGACTTACTTGTGTTCTCCAACCATCGGCTTGCATGTGCTCCCCTTGCTCCTTCCTCATGCTCAAAGAGCCCCATACCACCCCATGCAAGAGGATGAGAAGCATGTCAAGCTGAGCCATCACGGTTCCATGAGCTATGATGGTTTTGTGCATCTTGTCCTTCCTTTTCCATATGAGCATAGAGCTTCTCTGATACCAATGTTATGACCTCCAAGATCGTCCCTACTCGACAAGACAAGACACAAACCGTATTCACAAACAATAGAAGGGAGGACATCAGACTCACCTCCAACCCGTAGAAACAATACGGGCTCACCCCCCAGACTAGGAGCCTGCAGCCAAGCGGGCAGCCACCGCAAAGGGACTAGCGTCCCATACCACCCAAACCCCCCCCCCCCCCCCCCAAAAAAAAAAAAACAAAACAAAACAAAACGGATAACGAGGCTCTACCAAAGGGCCAAGATTCCAACTGATTCATGCAAGAAATGTCTCACAAATGAGCCCATGGGCCCTATTTATAGGCTCAAGTGAGGAGGTGGCCCAGTTCACACTAGGCGGCCAATTCATATTTTACTGGACACTTAACTACATATGCCCATCCAGATGTCCTTTAATTTTGGGGACGTAACATATATGGATCTCTCTCTTCGTCTCATAGCAAATCTGATACTTTGGGAGAAACTCGTATACAACCATACGGGCACCAGGTTATCCCTGGACCCTGGCCCTCTATCCACCTCTAGTCGTAAGATGCTAATGTCTTCCACAAAGATGTCAGGTCGTGGCAGATATAACCCTCACCAAAGATCCTCTATTATCTAGATGAAGTCTTACCACGACAAGCACCTCCCCGCCGTTAACCCTTTGAACAATCAAACATATGTCCAAAGTCACACCTCATGGCACTACAAAACATTCCAAAAGTAATGCCCTCTCCTACAATTCCGCACGACGGATCATGAATATAACCTAATAAATCGTTGAGGTCCTAGGCCCATGTCCATAATCTTCAAATCCCCTGGATACAGGTCGAGAGAATACTTCTCAAGGTCAACACTTGAGGGGGTTCTCAAGTGCCCGAACCACATCATTATATAGAATGGCCTCTAAAGACCCAAAGAAACTCTTGCTCCCAAGCCCAAATCATCCCCTCCAACATGAATGACGAGTACATGTCATATAACCCCGTCCACTATGCCAATGAGGTATCGATCACGCCCTCCACTCACTCTTTGGCATCACCGAAAGGAATGGGATAGAGACGACCCCATGGACCCAAGCCACAGTTGGTATGGAAGGATGCCTATGTGCTCATAGATAGGAAAGTTTCCTCTCCTAATGTAGCCCGTACAAATTGATAAACATTGGAGAGGCTATCCCCTCTCATAGTGGCTGGATTTTGCTCCAAAACTTGCTCCGAAGTAATATCATGAGAAAAAACTTCCATGATGAAGGCTTAGGGAATAGTGGCTGAATGGAAGAGGTTTGGGGAAATCTCTTCGGAGACTCCCAGCCCAAAATAGAAACTTCTTGCCTCCTCTAATTTTAAGGAAGCTCTTCAAATCCTTGATGTCCTTCCAAATTAGAAGGTTTTCTGCGTTAAAACATACTATTTTTTGCCTGAAAATTCATGAATTATATTTTTAATGGCCAAAATAGTACAGATTTAAGAATAACAATTTTCCATAATTAACTGTGGACTTTGGAGTCCACCTCCTCAATTCTCAGCCTCTAAGCCCGAATTCACATGGGGCTGCCATGGATTTCAAACCAAACCAACTTGCAATTTCCTCTCTCTCAATGCAGCTCTCGCTTTCCCTCTATCAACAATTTTTCATGGGGATTAAAGGCATCATGCATGTAGCAAGGAGAACCCCTGTGAACACATGGCTGCTTGGCCATTAAAATGCCTTCAGAGCCATCATCCAAAGTTTGCTGGAATTTTCGCTGACATTAAAATATGCAGTCATGTAAGTCCTACTTTGAATCTGTTTGTTGAATAGATTGATGCAAGACTTTGGGAAGGAGTTCTCAGCTTTGTTAACACTGGATTAGAGTGTGTTAGACTCTACAGTTTTTTTCTACTTCAGACATGTAGGTTTGAACAAGATAAAAACGATCAATGATACATTGAATCCAAAATGTGTGCTTCGATTGAAATTTCCTATAATCAAGAAAAACATTGTAATAAAAAAGGCATACCCATTTAACTCATTCACTTAAGATAAAAATACTCCACACTAAAGCACATTATATTACTGCATAGAAACCACGCATAAACGGTTACAACTATATGTATTTCTAGAGCATTCTAGTAAGAGATAGAATTATGTGTTTTTTGATCATGATTGAATCTGTGAACAAAAGCATATTCTCTTTCATAAATGGACAGTCAGATACACGAGGGATGTACTTCGACTCTTTCATGTAAAGGCATTCTTTATGAGCAAATATTTCCAGAAAACATAATTCATGGGGGGGAGAAAACAAACAAACAGATTTTGAAATGACAACTCAACACAAATGTGTGGATTTTTTACAGCAAGATAACCTCCAGAGAGAAAACTTGACTTCCACCTTCTTTGAATCCTCATTGAAGCATGAAAATATGAGTCCTAAGAAGCCAGCATCCAGAAGTTGATACATCCCTTGAGTCCTTACATCTGCATAGAAGAAAACAGAGGTACAAATGCGAATGTCAACCATAAATTTGGAGACACCACAAATGTAGACCATACAGAAGCTCACAATTTTAAATAGTTCCAGAGAAACTCTTAAGTCCCTCGTAGAGATAAACTTGCAGTTAAAATGTTGTTAAAGGGTGAAGCATGATAAAAGGAGTATCAAAAGAAAATAGCTCATACAATATTGTACATGCAACATTCAACAAACTTATGTCTCATTCTTTTTGGTTTTTGATTGACGGGTTAGGGTTAAGGGCCCTCATTACCCAAACTCAAATGGATAGAGGATCTTTTGACCAAAAGCCTTCAGTGATGTTACATTATTCCAGAGCTTATAAAGGAAAAAAACTAGTTGCAATAGGTGTGCATTCATATATGAAGTCAAAATGGATAAGATTAATAGGCATGGAGCAAATACGAACAATGAAATCATGTTCTGTTAGTTCAAGAAAATTCACGTATCATGCTTGCTTCCTAATTGATGAGAGTCAGAATCAAGATCATATGGTAGTGTTACCTTTTTTTTGTCTTCATCATACCATGTGGCAATTATTGGACATAATGGTGCCATAAAACAGCTTTTCGTGTGTGTGTGTGTGTGTGTATGTATGTGCGCGCACGCACGGACGCATGTGCACACATGCACATGTGCATCTGCAGGTGTGCATGTATTTGTGTGCATGCATGTCTTTGTGTGCATGTGCATGTGCACATAAGTGCTGAATGAACATACCTACTTTCCCCATACAAAAACAAAAAGAAAAATTAACTATAAACATGTGTAAAACCATGCGAGAAAGAGAGAGAGAATAAGCGCGCACATGAATGCATGTGTAAATGTAACGCTTCTGTACCTGTGATTGTGTGTGCACATGCGTGCAAACCACTATTTGTGTGTCTATACCTCTGTATTTGTGTGTGCACATGAATGAGAGAAAATGTTGCTTCTTTCATAAATGATGAATCTGCTGAGCAAGTTACTTCATACTCTACAATGCACATGTGCAGCTTGATGGGCTGCCTATTAAATCCTCCACGATCCTCCCTGCTGATCAAATCCAGACACAAGGTTCAAGTCATATTTACATGCAATAGAAGGGTGGACATCAGACTCACCTCCCAGCCATAGAGCCAATACAGGCTCACCCCTGAGCCTAGGAGCCTGCAGCCAAGTGGGTAGCCACTTCCAAGGTGTTAGGGTAAAGTCCTAAATGACCCCTTTATAGTGTATACATATGTATAGGCCTATTTATAAAGGCATATGTATAGCCCTCCACTCCAGCACCAGCTGCCTCCATTTCTGAGGCACACACATGCACTATATTAACTCTTCTACCCCTCAGCACCACTTATGAACCCTTTCAACTGGTATCAGAGCCAGGTTAGGGTTTCAGAACTGCTGCACAAGTGCTGTACAGCAAAGAAAAACCCTACTTTTCGTGATAATCTTCAATTTCATCACGAAGAACTTTGCTCCAGGACCAACAGGAACACTTTGGACGTCTTAACAGCTCATAACAAACTGTTTTCAGGTGTTTTATAGGTATAAACAGGTGTTTCACAGGTCATAACAACAATACCCCGGTCTAGCACCTTATGTATTGATTTGTGACAGAAGAAATTGCTTGTGTACGGCAAACTGTGGCATTTTCTTGAGAATTTCAGAAACTTCTGAAGCAAAATTTGGGGCTTTTGCTCCTATTTGGTTCTAAAGGCTGTGTATAGCCTTATGTACACACATTGAGTTCTAAAGAAGTCAAAATTGTTGATTTTTAGCACAAATTTGCTTGCTGTAATTTTCTGCAGAAAATTTCAGATTCTAATTTTGTGCTCCAATCGGCTTGGTTTGCTCCATTTTGTTCCTACAGCTCTTTGAAGCCATTGACCACTACTTTTAGAGGTTGTACCCTGATTTTGGTGCAGTTTGCCCAAATTTTCAACACATTAACCTCTTATTTGTGCAACAATGGCATCGTTATCCTCATACATGAAAAATCTTTCTGAGATTCGCCGCTTCGAGGGCATAAGATTTGATCTTTGGAAGTAGCGAATTCAGGGAATTCTCTTCCTCAAAGATTGTGACAGGGCATTGGAAGCAAGAAAGCCAAAAGATATGTAAGATGATGTGTCGCATAATCTGAATAGAA